>BCNH02000007.1:7084000-7135650 GCA_001662345.2 Metrosideros polymorpha var. glaberrima | reverse complement strand
AGTTTAAATAAAATAGATTATTTTTCTAAATAGTTAATTTTCATTAAATATTGATTTCGAAAATCATAAAAAAAAAATTCATTCGCATATCATGCATTTTCATGTCATATACCATACTGTTCATGCATGTTGTGATATCCGAAAATTTCGGATTCCCATAATAAATTCTGGATTATTTATCACGTGCGATTGCCCCACGTTTGAGGCATTAAAATTTGGATTGTTTGATACCGTCCTGTGTTTATATTATGTGTGACGATATTTAAATTTGCCGTCAAGTTAATTTTTAAAATGGTTGATAAGTTCCGAAGCATTATATTTGATGTCGCAGAACCTCAGAATTTTGATTTTAAATATTTCTAGCATTCGGATGGGTTATCAATGATTTTTGTGAATTTAAAATATTTTCTGAAATTTTTATACTCAGAACGGAAATTGATTTTTCATTTCTTTCATGTGGGTTTATTAAATATTTTGGTACCCTAACATTCTAACTATTTAGTTCAAGCATTTTAACTTTCCTCTTTACTTGGTTCGGTCATCACCGATTCCTTTCTTCTTCCCCAATTTTTACCCACATGAAACATTGAACTTGAGCTCTTGATATCATGCCTTGCATCACCCATTTGTCCCAAGCTCATAAATGCCTTGATGACTCATCTTATTTACTTGGCCAAGAAGCCCCTTCATTTATTACTAGCCTACACTTATCTCTTTGTGACTTAATCTTATTAATCCAAGTGTCCTAGCTAATCTAGGGTCATCATTTCCTCAAAGCTTAATTGAATTGATCTCATCTCTTTAATCTTGACTTGAACGAACTCCCCCAAATCAAGACCCAAAAGTTAAAACAAACTTACTTCCATAACTCTCCTCACCAACTTCTTCTTCATCTTTCAAAGCTGCACGTGAAACAGAGGACCCACGGGCGTGATTTTCAGATTTTCCTCTTTCAGACTTTGATTTGGTAATGCATTAATTTCAACTACTCTTCTTCAACGGTTTTATTGTCGTTTGTAAATGAAGAATCGTTGATTTCGATTTTTGTTTATTTGAAGGTGACTCACGTATTTAAGACCTTGTTTCCCAATCCGAGGTAAGTGAAAGTTCTAGGCGTTAAATTAGCCTAATCTACTTAGCACTTGCGCTTGGTTGTTTGGCGTGTGACTTGGTTGTAGATGAAGTTTAAGTCTGAAAATGATTGTGTGAAATGATGATGTGATGATGTTTGCTTTGATAAGTGCTTATATATATCCTAAAGGTGTTTGACGGATTCTATTAAAGTGTGGTATTTGTACGACTTGTGAAAGTGATGTATTTGGACTTGGAAGTATACTGCATCTTAGCATGTTCTGCATCATCTGAGCGAAATCTGCACATGGGTATGAGTCTATTTACTGCATCTGAGCATGTTCTGCATCATCTGAGCGAAATCTGCACATGGGTATGAGTCTATTTACTGCATCTGAGCATGTTCTACATCATCTGAGCGAAATCTGCACATGAGTATGAGTCTATTTTCTGCATCTGTGCATGTTCTGCATCATTTGAACAAAATCTGCACATGAGTCTGAGTCTATTTTCAGCATCTGAGGTATCTTTTGAAACGTAACTTCTGAGCCTAAATGTTTTCAAAGTCTGAGTGACTGTACGTAAAGTTTGAATGACTGTATGTAAATTCTGAGTGACTGTATGTAAAGTCTGAGTCACTGTATGCAAAGTCTGAGTGAATGTATGCAAAGTCTGAGTAACTGTATGCAAAGTCTAAGTGATTGTATGTAAAGTCTGAGTGGCTGTATGCAAAGTCTGAGTGAATGTATACAAAGTCTGAGTGACTGTATGTAAAGTCTGAGTGACTGTATGCAAAGTCTGAGTGACTGTATGTAAAGTCTGAGTGGCTGTATGTAAAGTCTGAGTGACTGAATGCAAAGTCTGAGTGGCTGTCTGTAAAGTCTGAGTGACTGTATGTAAAGTCTGAATGGCTGCAATTGACATGTAAAGTCTGAGTGACTGCATGTGATGTAAAGTCTGAGTGACTGCATATGGTGTTAAGTCTGAATGACTGCATGTAAAGTCTGAATGACTACATAAGTATATTGATGTGTATGAGCATTGCATGATAATAAGATAATTCCGTCGCCCCTAAATTAAATGGTGACGATGCCTCGGAATGGAGATGCCCCATAGTGTTGGGATGCCCCAGGGAGGTTTGGGATGCCTCGGGAGTCGAGATACCCATGCTGTGTGATCTTGGATGCCCCGTGGGCGGATGTTGCGGGATGCCTCGAAGTGGAGATGCCCCATAGTATTGGGATGCCTCATAGTGTTGAGATGCCTCATAGTGTTGGGATGCCCCGATAGTGTTCGGGAGGGAATGTAAAATGATTATGCATGCGCATGTGGATATTTGTATTTGTGTTAATAAAACACTAGGTGATACTGGTGCATTTTAAGGTGTTATGGCCTCCGTATGCATTCAATAAAACATGTTATGTGATATTACTATTGATCTGCCATCGACTTCAGAGGTAAGCTTTTGTTTTGCAATCATGATGTATTGGTAATGCATTGAAATCTCATTGCTTGTGTTGCCAGATTAAGCGTTGAAATGATTTACTAATTTAAACTTAAAAAGTTCACTTATTGGGCTTAGGCTCACTCCAATAATTTTTCAGACGTGTAGGTATGGACTTACCACCCTCGCAAGTTGGTGCGCCTGTGTATTTTGAAGCTACGTATGATAGTATCTTTGTACCCGAGTCTAATGCAGTTTATACTAGATGTTTTTCAACTATGTGGATAGATGTGGGCGAAATAGAGTGGATACCTTATCATTTTATTGCATGGTACTTTAACCTCAACGGGGATCTGATCGGTCCATTGAGAGGTTTTGGCGACGGTCCGGTTGATGGCGAAGTAATCGACCCTTGATGTCGATCTCAGCTTGGGTGTAGGCTCGCTTTTGGAGTACGTGGATAGTATGGGAGTTAGGCTACCTTTTCCTTTTTGGAGCCTTTGTATGTATCTCAGATCTTTTGTTAATGTTGTGTAATATGTGAAAATGATGCATAAGTATTTTCTGAATCTTATGCAATATTTATGTGATGCCTTGTTTTGCTTCCGCATGCTTGTAAGGCAATAAATAAATAAATTAAATGGCACACGTGTCGTGTGTGACGTATCTGGGGCGTCACACATGTCATATAGTTTAGTAATGCCATGTCATGTCATATAGCCTAGGCTCATTTAGTGTCATGTTTAGGTGCATTTATGTTAGCCCGTTATTAGATTTGGTCATGCATTTAGATTAATTTCATGCATTTCATATAGGTTAGTCTTTTTCCTAAAAAAATGAAAATCAAAAATAGGGAACTTAATTATTTGGCGTGTGCTCCGTACTATTTATTACTTGATTTGTGGATTTTTATTTCATTGATTGCATACCCGTGTGATAACTTATGCTTAGTGCTTTAGGTTAAAATCCAATCAAGCTGCTTGCCAATGATTTTTTATAAAAATGAAAGGTACCGAAAGGACGTTAGATAAATGTTTATAGTAATCAAGTCCCCGGACTCATAATCTCTGGTTCATAGAAATAAAGTAATTCTCCCATTACTTTATTTAGGTTTCTAATCAACCTACCAAGAAATGGTTAGTAGTGACTCCAAATTGAACATCTTTTGATTGAAAATTAAAGGAACCTAAGTTGCGATTAGGTAGGACTTGAGAGAGTCCGAACTAGGTTAGTTAATTTTGGTTAATTAACTTAGTAATCATTTAGCTTAGGTTTCGGCGAAATTTAGGTCGCGACAGATTTAACTCATACTTTGAAAACTTGAGTCTTTTTTGTCAATAAACTGAGAGGGTGGGAAGGGGCGACTGGTATCGGCGATCATCCTAAAAATTGTTATAGGAATTTCACACCCATGGTTGAAATATTTGTTTTGAGTCATAAGTCTTATTCATTTTAAGCGAGCCTACAACCGCTGCATCACATGACGCGAATTGGAAATTGTGATCGATGCTTTTGGCACACAAGCCGAACCTATGCCATAGACAACCTAGGACTTCTTGAGATTGAGAAGCAACTTGGGGATTCAAACCAATGGGGGCTCCATACCAATTGGAAGTAAGTCTTAACCAAATTGGTCAATCACCTCGGTGATTTTGAAACTTGAATTATGTTAACAAGTGTATTAATTATTTTTTTAGCAACTTAATATGGACTAGTGCAATTTTTCAATATTCTAATGCATTACACATGGTACGAGAAGTTCAATGCATTGAAAATTTAACGAATTGGACATGCGCCGTGATGCGTGTTTGAAGGCTAATATAACTTAAAAAACCTTTCCCCAACTCAACTTTGATCCTACTTGTTCTTTGATTATGCATTACATTAAGACGGTCCTTGACATGTCGAAGCGTGGCATAACTTGTCGCACTCTTAATATACAATAGTCCGCTTTATTTTTAACTAACTTAAATTTTTTGAACAAATTGACGTTTGCTAAGCAATTTATACATTTTTATCCAGAGCGAGTTGGCCACCGACTGATTATTTTTTAATTTGAATATCCCAAGAGTTGAATTCTAGCCGCTACATTACGTATGCTTAGTTTGTTCCCATCTTTGATTCCCCACTTGTCAGTCTCGCGATTTCAACCCCTCTTGATGGATTTGTCTCATCCAGATGTCTGGAACTCCTATAAAGTTTTCACTCAACAGTAGTGAGTTCGCATGTCATTGTCATCTAACTAGTTTTCACGAGACTTACTAGGAAAATGAAATATTCTCTATGATTTTTACTTGCCACACTTTTGATTCTAAAAGATAGAAGTAGACATTTTACCAAATCAATTGGGTGATTTTTTTGTGTGTGTGCATGAAAGTACACATTTTACCATATCAATGAGATGGTTAGTTATTAATGATTAACTCGTTTCGACACTCGAAAATAACTTTTTACTCTTAATAAAATAAAATAAACCTTCTATAGTAGAAAACAAATTGGGGAATATACACCCAATTGTATTGATTAACCCGTTTCATATACGAAATTAACCTTCTACCTAGGATGTACACATTCACAAGTTGGGGAATCAAGTAGTGATTAACGCTTATCACTATAACGCCGCGCCTTTCTGACTCGCGATCTGGATTTATCTTTTGATTTAATTCGAAAATGTGAAAATCGGAAAAGATAACAAAAATGGAATTTCGAAGAACTGCATATTGTCTATGGCCTACAATCTTCCATCCCTTAGGTCGGGGTAATGTCTATGGCCTAAATCGTTTAATGAGTTGTCACCATAATTTCTTACATCGATTGGAAAAATTCTAGGTGTTAGTGAGAAGTTGAATCACCTTAAGGTTAGCTAGTCTACAAAAATAAAATAGGTTTGAAGGTTCGGTTGTACGTGGGAAAGGGTTATGTGAGATTTTGTGAGATTACTGTCAACTATTATAAAAACTTAAGTTGTTAGATCAAGACATTATTTAATATATAATTATTCTAACACTCCCCTTCACGCTTAGTATTGTCCTTTTATCTAGTACTAAGCGTGGACATATTTAATTGGAGAGGTAAATTGGGCTTGAAAAGATTCGAACTTAGGATCTCCTGCTCTGATACCATATGAGATTTTGTGAAAACACTGCCGACTGTTTTAAAAGCTTAATCTGTTAGATGAATGCGTGTTTTAATATTTAATTATTCCAATAGGTTAGTACACCCATGTTGCCCTTTTGTGGTAGAAAATGCAATGGTATAAGATTTCCTTATACATATGTATTATTCTCTTTCGAGGTTTTGAAAACTGAAGATGTCATCATCCAATGCACGCGAGATTGTTACATCATGAGACGAATAATGACATGACTACATTGTGTGGGGGTGTGCTTCGTGCTCGTTTCAAATATGCAGAGCATTCGAAGCAAATCGTACTGTGGATGATTCCAATCCACGACAAATTCAACATTGAGAATGATATAGCAAATGTAGTCTTGAACTCGTGCCATGTGTGGGCATATTCAATTTAAATGGGTTGAATTAAGCATGCATGCGTCCAACGGATTGAAACATGTACAAATTTGTGGAATCCGAGAGAGAGAGAGAGAGAGAGAGAGAGAGAGAGAGGCTCCCTATTTTGGCAACCAATGAGTCTTGGTCATTTCCAATATTTTGTCATCTGCAGGTCACGGTAGCTACAGATATTTTCCCCATGTTGTGCGTGTGATAAGGACTGTTTGATGCGATGTTTTCAGTTGCTATTCAAGAGAGATGACCAAAGGGAGAGAGAAGAAAACGAAAGAAGAGAGAAGAAAAAAGAAAAAAGAAAAAAGAAAAAGGAAACGGAGAGAGAGTTATGTTTCCCAGAGAACAGTGGTAGATGGGAGCGGCATCAGCATTTCAAGAATCACACGGGGAGCACCAGCTACACTTCACCATCAACTGGCTCCATCTCAGTGCTGCTTTTCAGACCCTACACTTCTCTCTCTGTCTCTCTCTCCTCTCTCTCTCTCTCTCCACATACACACCAATACCTGCGTGTTTTTCGACCAAAAAAAGAAAAAAAACATACCAGTGTATTCGCGTTATTTAGTGTTGAGTAGTCTTGCACTTCTCTATCCCCTCAAAGGGTGGGCTTTCCTTACACTTATAAACTAACCACCAGCCCATTTTATAACTGAAGTGAGATAAACCCCAACAATCTCCCCTCACACATCAAGGCTTAGGTCGGGGTAGCAACAACCCTTTTCCGAGTCACTGTTGGATCCAGACTTGTGGATAAATTGGGCTTTGATACCAGTATTGAGTGATCTTGGGCCTTTCTCACCCCAAAAGCTAGCTCAAATGGTAAGATTTTCCTCACATTTATAAACTGACTATTAGCCCCTTCCACAACCAATGTGGGTTAAACCCCAACATCCAGGTGGTGCCTTGATATGAATCTTACTAATTTTCATATATAACATGATCTAATATGGTATAAATAATATAGATATTAGTAACCTCTTGTGTATCCTCTTCATAGTAACAACAAATTAACATTAGTATATAAGCATTTTTATGATAAAATAATTTGGATGAAGTCATGGCGTGCTTTATAGATTATCGCATGCTCATGTGTGAATAATTGTACATGCACAAATTCTCTCCTTATGAGTTCATATAATTTCTATCTATGCACTCGAAAAAATAAATAAATTTAGAAGCATATAGCTAGATTAATAAAATGCCATGCTGATTATTAGGCAAGACATTTATCACAAGAGCAACGTATATGGAAATTTAGATCTTCCACCGCCGATGTAAAGAAAACTTTACACAAACAACCTTATACGCCATTGATTTTAGGGTTTTAACTACTCACTCTCTCAATAACCATCAACTCAAAAAATGGATAAGACTGCTTGTGTACAAATAATGCAGTCTAGCGGTTTCTATTATAATTACTCATTTATATTTAAAACAGCTTTTTAGTGTTCGAAAATTTTGTACCCATTACGCACAAAGTTTGTGAACATTCCATTACTGGTTGTGCACAACCTCAAGCGACTTCCTACTTGTCGCGACCTCGAGTGTGTGAGAGAGAGAGACAATGATGGATTGGGGAGAGGTGGATGGCGGAGGTAGCGGTGTCGGGTGGCAATGCGGACAACAGGTCGAAGATGGTGGAAAGAAGAAAAGTGAAAAATAGGGTTGAAGGGTAAAGAAGAAAAAGAAAACAGAAGAAGATAAAACGAGAGAAAAGAGAGAGGTCGTCCAACATTTGACTGTACCGATGTTTCATTTTCATCTTTTTAGAAAAGCAAATTAAAGATGTCGACAACTTTCCCCCCGAAATTGTGCTGCGGACTCCGATCCATAATTTCTAGTTTCTCCTAAGATTAGTAAAGTTTGCTAAGTGCATTTTATTTTATTTTTTTCGTCTGTGTTAAGGTTTGCACATGCTACTTTGTCGCTCCCATATCTTCCACCCGTGAGTCAAAGCTTCCTCTTCACTTGCCAAGTGAAGGGAGTCAGATAAAGTAATTTACAGGCTACTTTTCCTTGGCCCCTTAGCATCTCTCTCTCTCTCTCTCTCTCTCTCTCTCTCTATAAAAGTCAGGCAGGCCGTTCAAATCAAGAACATCCGTCATCTACTCAGCACTCTCTTCCACCAAGGAGAGACCCGGGTACTTTGTTTCTTTCTTTTCTCTCAATACATAGATTTCTTTGGTTTAGAAATTAATTACACATGCATATGTTTTTTTTTGTTTCTTTTGCTATTTCTTTGGTTTGCTGGTGTCTGAATTCAAAAGTATTAACCATAATTTGGAATTTTACAGATTTTCAGGTGGAAGAGGAGGTGATTTCATGGACGTACACACACGGGTGAGAGTATTTCCATGCTATCCATGCCAAGTGAGCAGTCTTTTGTTTTTTAACCTTTGCTTCGTTGTCTGTTCGACCTTGAAACTGTTGTTAGGGCTTCATGAAACCCTAGGTAGTTGTCTCTCTCTCTCCGTCTCTAGGAGAGTAGAGAGATCGCAAAAGCATAACGGTAACAAACATCTGTTTGGAGCAAGAGTAAGCTCTACAAGAAAAATCACCAACCGGGTCATTTTGGTTTGTCTTGAAAGTATCATACAATGGTGCAACCAGAAGTCATTGCGCTACCGAATTAAACTTACACCTATCACACAAATAGGAAGTACATATGTCCTGTTAATAGCACATACCAGCTCAACACCTCCTATATTTGACATATGGAACACAGCTGACTTGCGGATGCGCCGAGTTCGACTTAGAAAAGAAAGGGAATCGTGGAAACTATTAAATTCTAGATAACAAAAAACAAGTATAAACAAGCCTCGAGAGTCCTTGTACTTTGTAGGCTTCTGCTGGGGAAATATTCCAGGGTGTAATTTTCTGCGAGCAAGTACATAGGTATACCAGCCTTGATTTTTGTACATACTCCGATCTTCGCTTGACAAAGCACATAATGCTTTTGGGTTTTGTTGAATCTGTTCGTTTGATAGAAAATTAGAAAGCTGGTTGGTGATGGTTTCTCTCTCTGGTTTGCATGCGTATAAGTGATACATCAGGATGATTATCTCTTTAACACAGTAGCAGCCACAACAATTTCTAGGAACTTTCTACTTGATGCTCTGTGTCAAAAGTATGACACCGAGTAACAATTCTTGACCATGGCTCACATATCATGATGAACAAAATGAAGTTGTTCGACTTATTTAGCATATTCAGAGATCCTTTTGGCTTATGTCTACTTGAGCTCGAGGCAGTGTTGACAAGTTGAGGCGAGTATTAAAATTTGTAGGTTGAAGAGATATCATCAAAGTGTCCCCGATATATTAATATTTAAAACTCTTTTTATGAATGATCATGCAAAACGACAGTTCATATGCCAAGAAAGAAACAAATATACAATGTTTCATAAGACCTCGACTATTCTGCATCGAGTTTTTTGTTGATTAAGTTAAAAGTCAAGTCAATCTGATTGAAAGGTTTTTCTTTTAAATTTCTTTTTTTATTTCAATTTACCTAGGGTGAAACATTTGTCTAGACTCAGATGTTTTTAGAGAACAGAGTGAATAAGTCACAATAGTAGATGATGATGGATTTCCATGTGATCTACCATGACTGTCCACAGAATCTAATGGCTGTTATATGACTTCGTCCACATATCCTGTCCATGCAACTGTTTCTCAGTTTGTGTGAAGATCAGGACAAAAACCAGGGCAGGTTGTACGAGGCATGATGATTCAGAACCTTGAATTTTAAAGAATGTAACAATGAATCTGCACCATGAACTCTCTAAAATAAGCTGGAATTAAGACAATCTGTCCTAGAG
Organism: Metrosideros polymorpha var. glaberrima; assembly: GCA_001662345.2. NCBI lineage: Eukaryota > Viridiplantae > Streptophyta > Magnoliopsida > Myrtales > Myrtaceae > Metrosideros > Metrosideros polymorpha. The sequence continues at coordinate 7,125,790 of BCNH02000007.1, read as the reverse complement.
ACTTGGAGATTTGACTAAGTGATACAAAGTATGACTATGACCAGAATGTAAGCTAAGGCCAAGGGGCCACATAGGTGTGTCCATGTGTAAGAAAGTTCAGTACAAACCCAAAAGTGTCCTTCATAGGGAAAGACTAGCCAATTAAGGTTAGAACGGAAAGGTAGGTGGACCTGGCGCGAGAGACCCACTCCGCCCATTTTTTCCGATTTTGGGATTTTCACCATTAATGCATCAAGCATTTAGGCAGGTGTATCAAGAAAATAAAGACTAAAGATGAGAAATTCTTACACCCACGTGGTATATGTACTAAATTGAATGTGGATCATGAAAATGACCGGTCCCGTGTTGATTCCACATGGGTCCTATAAGATCTGACGGTTCACATTCAGTTTAACACATATACTCTATTCACCGAATAATTTCTCAACTAAAGATGGACTCGATTTTTTCATACAAGGGAAGCTTTTATTTTCCAATTTGATGACTAATAGTTGAACTTAGGCTCAAGGCCGCGGTTGTACTCTAACATTGTGCATGCAAGTCAATATATAGGAAATGCACACATATATTAATTAGATAAACTGTGTATGAGTTGAACAGCCTATATATGTTAAAGGTTGAGGAAACCCTCATCTCCTATTCTATTGGAAGTAAGCACTGAACATGAAGCATTTACCAGTTTAACCGTAAGTTGGTGCTCTCCTTGGTCAAATAGGAGGGAAGAAAAGAGATTATACTAGCTGCTAACTAGAGATAAAATCTAAAACTCACATAGTTCAGAGACATAGGTAGGGGTTGCCGATACCTAAACTGCAAAGGACAAGACTTGCATTTCATAGTACCGAATGCTAAAAGGTTGAGAAAATTTGAGGTGATTTCCTTGTTGTTCCTTGTAAGTCCGAATTTCGAAGCTAAGCATACCGGGTTTATGTGATTACAGTGCACCACGACCATCAGATCGTACATAGACTTCACGAAAAGTCCGCAAGTTTAAATGCCACGGTGGACCATTAGGCTAACTAGAAGCTGGTGCACCTAAAAAAGTATTACCAAACCTTGTACTGCCTTAGAAAAGGAAACTTGCTTGTCTGTTTCCATGCATGTCTAAGGAGACTTTGCTCATGTATTCTTGGGATAATACTCGTATGTATTACCGAACCTTGAACTGCGTTGGAAAAGGAAGTTTAAGGGCCTCGGTGGACCATTAGGCTCACTAGAAGCTGGTGCACCTAAATAAGTGTTACCAAACCTGGTACTGCCTTAAGGAAAAGGAATTTGCTTGTCTGTTTCCAGGCATGTCTAAGGAGACTTTGCGCATGTATTCTTGGGATAATACTCCTATGGAACGGGTCTGCGTGATCGTTTGCAAAGAGCCAACAACTTCCCATGCGCTTGAAGGGTAGCTTTAAATGGTTAGACGTTGCTCGTTGGAGCTAGGCTGGGACGTCTTGAGTTAGGGTTTCGCAATGTGGAGTTTGAAGGTCGAACCGTCAACGAATGTGAGGTTATGAGCGGAAGGACTGGTCATTTGGCATGGCTTTGCATGGAAGTCAACACCCCCCCTTCTCTCTCTCTCTCTTTTGACCTTTCTGTCGTCGTCGTCAGCTACTTGATCAACACGAAGTTCGCTAGTTTGAAGACCGGTGGAAAGACACATGGGAGAGTCATTACAGAGTCCGCGGTGATTAAGGTAATAAACCCACTAACAGGGGTCTCTCTCTCTCTCTCTCTCTGTGTCTCTCTTACAGAAAACAACTCTGAATTCCAAGTACTTCATTTCCAACGAATGCATTTGGCCTTCATTTCGATGCTTGTTTCGATCGTACGCACTGATAAAGTCCCTAGAACGCAGTCTTCATTCATATTTTCTTACTTCAGCTTGGAGAATATGAGGATTGAGGAGAAAGATGTTGTGTCCCTCATGAGCAAAGACAAACTTTCCTTAAGTTTTCTAAACACGGGAGAGCCGACAAGTGCATCGTCAAGTTCTACTAAGTTGACTCCTTGCAAAATGCATCACTGGGTCACCTTCGATACCATGTGGGTGGTGCAGCGTTTATGTGACCAGCATGTGCATTTACTATTCGACATGAAAATTGTTAAAACTTCACCTTCCATGCACACAAACACTGCACCAACACATGGGGCAAAGACAACATGTACATTTACACTTCCAAGTTGTGTGCATCACTCCGTTAACGAAAATCAGGATGATATGGACAAACGCTAAAAGACATTGTCCAGCGACAAAAAAAAAAGTGGTCGTGAAAAGTCCTGGTTTGGTCTTTAGAAGTTCCAACTGCCAGCACACAGGAAAAATTATAAAAAAAAAGTCTTAAACTTATTGCACTTGTACCAATTTAGTCCTAAACCTTGTTAATTTGGCCAATTTAGTCCTAACCTTTTAACAATTTGCCGATTCAGTCCATTTGGCTAATTTCGACTGGAAATTGTTGACGTAGATTCTGACCATCCTACCTGGCACTGTCGATGTACTTTCATTATTTTTTCTTTTCTTTTCTTTCTATTTTCATTATGGGCGGCAACCCTGGCCAACCACTAGGAGAAGGCCTGCAAGTCCTCGTCGTCCGCTAGCGAGGGCTTGCCGCAAGCCCTCGCTAGATCCGGCGATGGACGGCCCTTGCTCGACCGCAGGGGGTGGAGCCCTCAGATCCAGCGAGGGTGACCCTTGTCGGCGAGGGTTGCCGACAACACTCCCCTGCCAGCCATAATGAAAAATAAAAAAATAAAAAAAATCAAGAACTTTTAAAATTTTTATAAGAATTGTCCAAGTTAGCACTGACGGTTCCACGTAAGATAACTGACTTCTATGTTAGTGATTTCCAATTAAAATTGCCTGAATTGACTGAATTAGCAAATTGTCAAAATGTTTAAAACTAAATTGGCCAAATTGAAAGGTTTATGACTGACTAGTACAAGTGCAATATGTTTAGGATTTTCGTGGTGATTTTCCCCATGCACGCTATTGGCTGATCGCAGAAACTTTTGCTGACCAAATTTAGGAATATGTTATTAGCAAACCAAATATTTTGGTCGCAAAAAGGAACTAAATCTTGGTCTAGGTCACTTCTAGCGATCTAAATTATGGTTGCTAGAAGAACCTTTAAAGCGCGTATGATAACTATTCTGGAACAAAATTTCTATTTCAGAAATAGGTTTGGAATCAAACGAATTTGGAAAAAAAATTGATTTGGTAATGTAATTTCATTTTTCTATTTCTAGAACAAATTTATGTTCCAGAAATAGAAATGGACTAGAAATTATAAATAAAAATTTTCTACTTTTCTATTTTTGGAATAGAAATAGAAATTTTTTTTTCACTCTCCTTTCTCTCTCGGCTCCCTATCTCCTCCCTCCCCTCCGCCACCTTCGCCTGCTGCCCACTGTTGCCCGCCACCAGCCGAAGCTCGCTGCCCGTCGGCCGACGTACGCCACTATTCGATGCCCGCCACAGGCTACTATTGCCCTTCGTCTGACACCCCCGCCACCACTAATCCGATGTCCACCGCCATCCACTCCCTGCCGACTACCATCCGCCTTCGATTGCTGGTTTGATGTCCACTGTCACCCGCTCCCCACCAGCCACCGGTCGCCATGTGCTCCCCAACGTCGTCGGTTGCCCTCCGTCAGTTCGACGTCCACTGCCATCCGCCATTACTCGCCCACCGATTACCTTCCGCCGATTCGACATCTACTGCCATTCGTCCGTCGCTCCTGCCACTGTTCGCCCGCCACCAGTCCGATGTCCACTACCACCGCCCGCAAACGGTTGACGTTTGCCGCCATCCATCCGCCCGTAGCCGTCCACCGTCGTTAGAGAAATAGAAATTTTATGTTGTTATCAAATGAATTTCTGTTCCGGGAACAGAAATATTGTGTCATTATCAAACGCGTTTTTTTACTCATAATTGATTTCTGGAACATAATAGTTGTTATTCGTGCCCTTAGTGATTGAATTGCGACTGGAACTCTACTTCAAGCGACCAAATCGATCGCCAAAAGTTCTTCTCCGGTGACCATTTAGTCGCTAAAAAGTCCATCTCTAGCGAGAAAATTGTCGTGAGGAAGTCACCAAGAGCGTGCTTTCTGTGACTTCGGGTGCACTTTTGGCGACTAGAAAAGAGAAATTTGATCATTAGAAGTAACGGAAGAATTCCATCCCTGCTGTTTTTGCAATTTTTCAACCTGCAACGCCTGTTATTTATTTATTTTTTTGGGTCAGAAAATGATAATTTCATTTCTAAGTAACAGTTTGCATAAAAGATACAGAAGCCTCAGCACAAATTAAGTTCCAAAGTGGTTGGGGGAAAGGCAAGCCAATCTTGGGCTAAACATTTGTTGCGAGTCTTCACCAACCAGTCCGCGGCCCTATTCGCATCTCGGCAACAGTACTCTAGAGAAATATCCACAAAGCCCAACAACTTAGATTTGGCCTCAGTGATAAGTTGGTGCGCTTCCCATGTGAAGTGATATGTTCTCTTCAATGTTTGAACTAAGTTTAGATTGTCTAACTCTAAAAAGATCTTTTCCTCTCTTCTTGCGGCTAAGAAGTCTAGGGATTCAACCAGAGCTTTGGCCTCCGCAAGCTCCGCTGAGTTTACTCTAACAGATTTGGCAAATCCGTCGACCAAGCGACCATGATCATCTCTGCAAATACAGCTAATGGTCCCCTCCAACGAGCCCTCCACGAAGGAACCATCAATGTTTACCTTGAGAGACCCCTTCGTCGGACAGAGCCAAAAGCGAGGTGAGCCTTCGTCGCCCCAATCTGGGTTTTTTCCTTGCTGATCCCACCTTCTGAGATTCTGGTACAAAGCCAAGGTGGAGCTTACCACCTGCAACACCTGTTGACCAAATTAAAAAGTTTAGTACTGAATTAACCATCGTATAATAAATTTATGACTTTTTGAAAAATTGTCCCCGGTATTGATTGTAAAACACATGTCACATGTCATGGAATGACAAAATCGGCAGGGGTGACATTCTGGGTAAACCAAATCTCTCTTATTTGGTCGCTAGATGTCCACCAGAAGTCGCTGTATGAAGAGTAGGAAAATGGATTTAGGATAGTCGGAGTTAGCTAACTACTAATCTCCTCGTGCGGAAGCTTTTCCCAACGATAATAACCGAAGTGACATCGTGACTAAAGGAATTCGTTACTTGACTTCTATTTCTTAGACCAGGACAATTATATTATATAATAATAAAATAATGATATACTCAAGGATCAAATTAACCCATGGACTGCACAAGTCTATGTCCACCTGCATGCGGTGCCAATCTCGGCACTTTGCTTGAGGGGGCACGTGGGACACTCGTTGATCAACACATTGGTCGGTCATACTCAAAGATCAAATTCCTTCTTCCCGCTTCTGTTTCTTCCTCGAGCTGATTTTCTCGATCATCCCTCGCGCGCTGGATTTCACATGGCCGATGCAAAAACCGGACGAGCTCTTCCAACCCTCGTCGTCTTGGCCTTCGCGATCCTGAACACCATCGGCACCACAAGTTCTCAAGAGTCTTGCCCGTACCCATCATGCACTAGTAATCCGCTGCCCGCGTCCTCGACGGTGACGACCACTCCGACTCCGACGGGATCGTCCCCGGCGCAGCCCGGCGCTATCTACCCTCCACCAGTGGGATACTTCCCTTACGGCCCACCTCCGCCGAGCGGCGGCGGTTTTAACACCGCTCCTCCACCGCCTGATCCAATCTTGCCCTACTTCCCGTACTACTACCGGAAGCCTCCCCGGACGAAGACGGAGGAGTCGGTGGCAGCAGGTCTCTGGAGATCGACGGCCATGATTATTGGGGTGGTGGCTAGTTTGGGTCACTTGTGGTATTATTTAATGTAGGGCGGTGCAAATGATGATGGAAAAAATGTTGAGCTGTTTTCATTCGATTGGTACGTAGCTCATGGAGAGTACTTCAGGTTTGTATCTTTATGTTAAAGAGTTAGCTAGACAAATGGACAATTTGATAGATGCTACAGCAGATGCTTATAGTGTATTTTGATGTCTGGAGGAAGGAATGGAACTGAGTTTTCCTTTTTACCCTTTTCAAATTTCGAGCTTGATTTTTTCGGCTAAGCCAAAAAAGCGTATCTTGATAATCAAACATAACACACCATGAACAAATTAACAACCAGAATGAAATTATTCATCGTTCTCAACAGGATCAATATAAAGATTCGTCCTCTGGTTATTCGCGATAAATTAAGATTGTCCTTCCATATACAGGTATCCCGTCCGATAATCTATGCCGGAGTGACGAATTTCGCCACCTTTCAGTTGAATTTATGGTACATGAACGTGCATAAAAAGACATTCTCTGGCCTTTGATAGAGAATGAATGTGCTCTGATACAGTGATACATGAGCAGGCTTGCCTTTTGGCCATGTAACATCTACGAAAGCCGACGACTTTACCTTATCTTTCTCAACTTCCTCAGGCATCTTCTATTCAAGTGATGTGGAGGCAAATGAGTAAAAATGAAACGATGACAAATATAAGGGAAGATTTCACGGAAGAAATGCTCTCAGGAGGTAACACTGACGGTGACGCGGTCCGTCCTGCTCATGCCGACACTTCTAGTATCCTTCCTCATCATTTGATGGTCGTCTCTTTTAACTCCTGCTTTCTGCTTCCCCTCAACTCTCTGCCCTTTCACTGTCTTAACAGTTGGCGATGCTTTTGATTTCTGCTTATTGGTATTCCCGTCGTCATCTTCTCTTCCCTTGCTTGAAGCAGTTTCATTTGCGGTCGCATCTCCTGCAGGTTCAGCTTTGCTTGATGATGGTCTTGAAGAGACCGCATTCGAGCCCCGGGTCTTGCCGATCGATTTGTGATCCAGCGAGGCTTCGGCTGGATTGGTTGTGTTTAGAGATGCACTCGCAGCAACAACTTGGCAATTTCCAGCCTTGGAATGAATTCGGGATCTTGAAGCAGCTTGCGTTTGAGGACTGGGACATCTCATAGATGAAATGCTTGACCTGACTTTGTTAAATGAAACCTAAGACATGGAAAAGCTGCCCTGAATTAGGATGGCTGGTTTATTAACCAAGTAAAATACAACAGAAGTATAGTAAAAGTGTAGAGGAAATTCACTCAAAAAATGGAAAAGGTGAAATTTTGAGATTCATGAAGAGGAGCACATGTGACTTTATACTTTGTTCTTCAAAATTCTGGTGTTATAAAATGCTTCAAAATCAACTGGCTTGTCTGATATAGGAGCACAAATTCTCCAATGACCTTCATGTTAAGACGTCAAATTGAACTGGTCTTGGCTGTCGCGTGGAGCATATTGTGAAGAAAATTAAATCAGATTGATTACGTTTTGGAGATCTGAAACCCACTAAGATTCACAAGAAGACACATTATTAATAGTGAATCTGGCTTTTATCAACCATCATAAGAAGAAGCAGACAAGGAAAAGCTTTTCGCTGGTCCAGGTTGCAGAGTACCATGATTTCGATTAGTGCAGGTAAAGGCTTCATAAGATAGAGAGCCGCTACAATTCACTCGAAAACACAATTCACTATGACTAAGTTATTTCCCTAAGTGGAACTCGCTCTTATTAACCCTCATAAGAACAGGAAAACATGGAAAAGATTTTGTGTTAATGTACCTTGTTGCCATCTGACCCAGATGGCAGAGTTGTGCGATAGAAAGAAGGCATAGGCGTTGCTTTGAAATTAAGGCTCTTCCGGAATTGCTTGATTTTAGCTTCTGTCTCTTCCTGCAATAACAAGAACGGCATTGTCTAGAGCTACAACCACGAAGGCAAAACTATAGTGCAATAAATCATGTTACTTCTTTCATTATATAAACGGGGTTTCCTGGCTCTTTGAGCAAAGAGAGATCATATAATGTTCAATCAACTAAAGCATCATTTGTAGAAAAGAAAGATGCGATAATTGCTTATCAGGACAAGAAATGGTGATTTACGAAATAAAAGTGTAATGAAGATAAATGATACATATTTGAATAAGACTTGTCTCCCAAATTGATAAAGTAAGCGATCTGATAAACTGTTACGCAAGTGGACCAAATTCAACATCCAATAAGAGTCTGCCACATCACTATATATAAAAGTTTTGTAAACCATCCCTGGTGTGCCTATTATTATTCTTTGAACAATTCAGCATACCTTTATAGCAATAAAAAATAATTCATCATACCTGTGCTTTTGCTTGAATCTCATTTATCTCAGCCTCCTTAGCATGCACCTTTTCCTCCAGCCTCATAAAAAACTAAAACAAGCAAATTGCAAAACCATAGTATCAAGCAGATATACCAACCGTGAATATTACCATTGTACCCCATTCTCAATTTTAACACTTACCTCTTTCCTCCTTTCTGCTCTCTGTTCGCTCAGAAAATTGAAACTTTTAGAGGTGGCTTTTGTTTCTGGCTTTTGTGACTGTGTGATCTGCTTTAGCCTGTATTTCAGGTCAACGAAATAAGTCATAAGATTCGAAGACTGATCTCCTCGAGGAATTCTGAATTTTCTTTTCAGACCTGCTTCTAGTAGAATCTGCTCTTGGTTCAAGCTTCATCAATGACATGGATTGAGGTTCAGAAATATTCTTTCCTCCTCCTCTTTTGCTGTTAGAGATGACAATATATGACCTCTATAGAATGGAAATGACATATCAGGTTTCATGTAAAAGAGGCAAGAAGTACCTATTGTCTTCAATAACTGGTTTCACCACCAGCTTTTCCCTTTGCTGAGCATAATTGACCGTGCATTAACAGTTAGAAGAAAATATTAAGCAAAGAAGAAAGTCAAAGCATTGGACTTTGACATGATTGTTGATGCAATCATGCAAGTCATGCTTCTCAATTCAATCATCGAGTTTGGCATTGTCATTCATCATAAACCAACCGTTACCTCGGAGTTTGAAGTTTTATGTACTAAACAAGAAGCTTGAACTGCAGACATGGTCGAATCGTTCTGTCTATTTGTTCTCAATGGAGATCCTTTTATCCTTCCACCCAGAGTTTTGTTCAAATATTTGGATGATTCAGCAGAAATGTTTCTCTTGTCATCAACCACTGAGAACTGAGACTTAGCTCTGGCCTCAGTGAGCTTAGTTTCCGATGCTGATGCCAACTGAAATGAGGATATAATGATGGATAAGCAACACGAAAGGGAACCAGTACTTAGCTTGGTTGTTTTAACACATTAAAATACATTACGCATGATGCAAGAACTCAATTACACGAAAGCATCCCATACCTTTGGAGAAAGATGAGATGTTTCCGAACAATTCTTTTCAACCATTTGATCAGTCTTGCACTTTATATATGAGTAGATGGCCTCAGAACAATTCTCTGCTTCTCTCTCATCATAGTCAGAACTCAGTTTTGCACCTATCTGTGTCTCAGCGCAACCTATTGGCAAGTCATCATGCCCATCCTCTAAATAAATTGGCATCCCTGCATTATACTCTATAGGAATAAAATCCATGGAAAAATCATTTAACCCCTCTTTTTCATGGGATGGGAATGGCGAAACACTCGGATCTTCTCTTTCACCAACTCTCACTTTGTACTCTACACTACGCCCTGATCTTGCTGGACTCTCGTCAAAGTGACCAAAATAATTATCCTCAATTGCAAGCTCAAATCCTTCCCTGCTCGTATCATCTGATGTATCGTGTTCATCATGCCGACGGTCCCTTCCAGTCCACCACTCAGATGAACTTTGATGCAGAAGTGGTTTCTTCTTGAAATGAGCTTCAAGTAAAGCTTTCTTCTCGTTCACCGAACCTGGTCTCGAGAACTTCTCAGCCTCTTCAAGATACCTATTGTGCGAGAAAGAAGACCTCCTTTCCCATGCTAAAGGTTCTTTTTCAAACCTCCCAAATGAAATAGAGCCAGAGTGAATTGAATCAGCCTGCCAATTGGAACGAATGCACATTAGAAAGGAAAAAAAAGGAGGACCCACTATCTGCAAGGATGGGAAAAAGAGTCAAAGCCATTACATATTTATCTTAAACAGAAATCCTCCTGGTAACTTTCTGCGTTGACAATCTTCCAGATAAATTACTGGAGATCATAAAAACTCCGAATTCTTAAAAGAGATGGCTCTCTGTTCATACTCGCGTCCAGGTTTGAGAACGAAATGCCAACAATTTCAGGGAGACGCTATGGGAAAAATCCCAAGCCGGCGACCATTTTCACGTCAACAGTCAGAAAAACCATAGAAGAATTCCGAGCTATTTATTCACAATACTCTATAACCTCTCGAAATCGCACTTCTACTCAGTTTCTGAATCCAGTGACTCGGGGAGATAGCACAAGCTAAATGGGAAACTATGGATCTATATAATGCTTTAACACCGTGACCCTAATCGATTAAGAATTGATCCTCAAACAATATCATCTAGAAATCATAGCGGACTCGCGCTGGTAACTGCACCTTCCTCTTGATGATCGTCGCGCCGAAATCTCACCCATAGCATCCCACACACACACACACAGCAGAGTACGAATGACTAGACTCCGTGCGAGGAAGCGGAAAGTAATAGCTAGATCAGGTCACTCGGCGTCGAATTCGCAGTCGGATCCTCAAAATTTACCACACAGACAGTCGCAATGCTAACCTGGAAGCTAGCGCCGAACATCTCTTCGAATTCTCCAGCCATGGAATCCCCGCCGAAACGACCAGAGAGAGAGTCCCGGAACTACTCGCCTGCGCGAACGGGCATCACAATCCGGTCAGCATTTCCACCGCGTCACTCCTCAACAAACCGATTCGCAGGCATCATAAAGAAAAACCGAGACGAGCAGATTTGCCGGCCACGAAAGGAAGCATTATGTAGAAGCAGGAGCTCGAGGAGGTGTGCAGCGGAAGAGAAGTCCAGCGGAAGAAACGAATGGTACCTCGATCACGCAGCGAGGAGCGGCGAAGTACGCGCGAAGCAACGAAGGGTTGCCAAGCCGCGCGGCCCCCCGAGCCTCCGTCCGGAAGAAGACGGGAACGAAGCGAGAGTTGCAGAGAATGCGAAAGCGATCGCACTTCGAACTGCAGAGCGTGAAGAAGAAGAAGAAGATGAGAGTTTTCAATGTCAGTTGCTATTATGGGACTGGACTGGTGTTACTTGATTCAGTGCTACCGGGTGAATTTTTTAATTTTTGTTTTAAATTTTTTTTATATATTTTTTTTATTTTCAGGCAAGCTGCGTTCATTATTTTTACGTGTCGGTGCCGGCACGTCCAAATGTACTTTTTTTCCTACTACCCTCTACTTATTTTACGTCCAATGAATCTCGAAGTCCGGACGAGTCGTCGGATGAAACAGTTTAACAGTTTATGGACTTATTCACGTCAAGTCAATGTGGGGTGGGGGGGGGAGGGAGTTTTGTAATTTTTGTTTTCATTTATTTATTATTTGTTTTTATTTATTATTTATTTTGTTTGGGGAATCCTGGTTAAATCTGAAACCGATGGAGTGCTCGAGAAAGGGGGATGGATCATGTGCACTTTTGTCTCATCTCCGAGAGCTTCCTTTCCCTCCCACCACCCCACCGCTCCGTCACGTGGATTCCTAACGTGCTTCTGTGGAGATCCGATCCATCGAATTAAACCGCAGAAGTTACGAAAAGAAAAAAAAAAGAGTACATCGAGAGAGTTTACGTATGGTACGTCGGACGGAATCGAAATACCGACGTTCGCGGTGATGCTATTGAGCCCATCGATCGGCCGCACCCCCGTGGATTCAGGTGGGGGAACGGATTTTTCCCGGATCGTTCTTACGGTGTCGTGACCCTATCGATAGTGGAAATTATGTTATGTGGAAATCAAAGTGCACGGAACTCGTTTATTTTGAACAGGTTAAAATCGAAGCGCAACAAACAAACGTGCTTAAAGATGTTAAGCTAGTTTCGGGTTAATTTGTTGCGATTGAAAGTTTGTAATTAGATATATGGTTCATCAGAATCGAGAGTGACCTTTAGGCTAATTTGGTTCAGTATGGCAAAGGAGCCAGGCCCGAAACTTTTTGGCTTCTTGATGAAGCGTGCATAAACCCTATTTTCACAATCAAATTAATGGTGCTTTTATTTAGGGAGAAACTTCGTAACCAAGGAAAATACTCTTCATGAAAATGTTATCCCTTTTTAGGTTAAGAAATTTATTTCCCCTAGTTTATGTATGGATATTTTTTTAGACCGTAAATGATTTTCTATCGACTGATCGTTTTCAACAAACTGAATACGTGAAAATCCGAGAAGCCAATGCGCAAATTATTTTTTTCACTCAAATAAACGCGTCCTAAATGCAACGTGCCAACAAAATAAGTTTGCTCGGGCATCAATTTGTGTCCGCCCCGAAAATATCCCAGAAAATATCCCAAAAAAAAAAGAAGATACTCTATACTTTCCTCATGTATGCTTCTATTCTATATATTCAACATAGGACGAGCCTTTGGCAGTGGATCGGCAACGATCAATCAAGGAAGGAAAAAAAGAAGAAGAGAAAATCCTATTTTAAGAATATTTACACTTCTGACTTGCTCTTGAGAAAAGACCCGCTCTTGCTCAACTCCCTCAGAGGCTTATCCGTTGACCTGATCAGACTGTATGCAAAGCCGCCCAAAATGGTGCCGACGAATGGCCCGACCATGTACACCCAAAGCCCCTTGTAGACGTGCATCGCGATGGCCGGCCCAATGCTCCTTGCCGGGTTCATGGATGCCCCGGAAACCGGCCTGCATTGTTCAAATAATTGAAACTGAAATCACCATTTTTTTTTAAAAATTTGATCCTATATACTTATCTATGGTATAGCATGATTTATATTCTCTCTCTTTTTTTTCCCGGTTTATTTTGAGTACAGACTTACCCAGCAACGAATACGTTTAGCATGATCGTCATCCCGATTGCGATTCCTGCCAATTCGCCGATCTGCAGAGGACATAAATTGAACATAACTTGGCATCCATGTTAATCTGGCTACTTCTCTTACTCTTGTGTCGATCTAACTTAGCATTTGTAAGGCATTGGAGATCAATGAAAATGCGTTATTCTACTAATCGATGTACAATTTAAGCAATATCCAAATGTTCCTTGTTTCATTTCCAAAGCGACCCGCGGGGCATTATTCTTTCACGTCGTTCATCTCGTTTGGTGATGGGAAGAAAATAATTCTCTCGATCGAAATTACTCACCGATCTGTTATCCGTCGCGACTCCCGATACGACGAACATCAGCAAGAAGGATATGATGATCTCGATCACCAGCGACCGAACGTTGGGACCCGTTGGCACGGTTCCGAAGAATGACTGGGAGTCCACGTCAAAGAGTAGGTAAAGCGTGCCGCTCGCGAGAATTGATCCGAGCAGTTGCGCTACAATGTACACAGGAACCTGCGAGGAGCTCGAATGTCACTAAAAACCCTTACGATTATTTTTCATAAGCAAAGACCAGATGAACGTGCAATCCGAAAAACACTGAGTATATCTGCATTAGACTTGATCATGAACCCGAAAACAGTCCGAAGTTCGACATGGGCAGGCTTACGCGGACCCGTTAGGCTTGGCTCGGAAGCCCGGCACGGTCCGACCCTGTCGCATGGTCCGCCCCTGATATGCATTCCAAGGATGAAAGAATGGCAAGAATCTGCAGAAAAAAGCATCCAGAGCTCGCCTGATTGTAAGGGAAATGTCTGAAGATGGCGAAAGTGACGGTGACCGCAGGGTTGAAATGGGCGCCCGAGATATGACCCACCGAATACACCATGACCATCACGATCAACCCCCAAACCACGCAGACCCCTGGGAACGAGACCGACCCGTATATCTTGTTCACCACCACCGACCCGCACCCCGCGAATATCACCAAGTACGTCCCGATCACCTCGGCAATCACCTGGCGAAAACAAGAAGATTGAGGAGCGGAACGGAACAGAAAAATGTGCGGAAGAGAGAGCACGCGAGGGATCTTTTTACCTTCTGGGTGAGGGAGACGAACTCGGGAGAGGAACAGCAGCCGCTGTGGATGCGAATGTCCGGCGTGCCTCCGCTGGATTCGCCAATCTCCGTGACCGAACCTTTCGACATCGTTCCGGCAGGGATGGTCCTTACGGATCAGATGTTCTTGACAGTTGACTCTCGGGGAAAAGAAGGAACGAAAGAGGAGAGGATGATTGTGGATTGAGTTTTGAGGACTTCTGTTCTTTTGGGAATGGATAAAATGGAGGTCAAAGCAACGGTCGTGTGGATGTTGACTATTTTGAGGCCTTTTGTAGTAGTCTAAAGATGGAGGAAGAGGGTAGCTTCTATTTATGTTGACGGTAAATCTTTCAAAAGAGGGGGACATTTCTTCTGTTTCTCTTTTCTAGGAGAAAAATAGACCGCGGCAATTTCCCTTATTGGGACAAAACTTATCTTAAATTGATTAACATCAGATCATGAATTACCTCACCAATCGAGTCGATGAGTAGAGAGTAAAGATGATTCGTATCGATTGGGTGCTTAATTCGTTTATCCACGTCGATTTCTCGGCCGATAAGTCGATCTCATATGTGTGGGTCTTTGAGCGTCGATTGCTACGCGACCCGTGTCTCTGTCGAAGCAATTCTAAGTATTGTTAAAGACCGTGGAGTGCATTTCTTAGTTCTAGGGATTATTAGACCCGATCAATGGGCAGATTTGGCGAGACCCATCTTCATTCTCTTTTGGATCTAGCAAAAGGTTGGACCGAACAAAGTCCATTTAGAACGGGCTCGGCCCGACCCACTCCAGTCTTCTCAGGCCTGTCAGCTTTGGCAGTCAAAATCAGCCCAACCCAAATTCAGGTCTAGCTGAAACATACGGCCTAGAGTTCAGCTCTAACTGAGTGCATCGGTGATGTTTGTAACTTGTCAACCCACCAATCGGAACTCACCTCCAGCCGCTGTCGGGGTGGAGGAAAATAAAACACGTGTTGTTATTTGCGCTAGTCACGTGTAGAGCGAAGAGCGATATATTCCTTCGCCTTTTTATTGGGATAAGGCTGAAAAAGGTACTGTACCAATTGAGAGGACTTGGGCGTGCGGGCACCGACACATTAAAATAAGGAACACATGTGTGAAACCTGCTTGATTGCAGGACTGGCCGCAGAGGGCCCAAATAGTAGCATGTTACCCCTTCTGTGGTGAGGTACACTCATAACCGACACCAATGATCTATTGAAGGCTCCCTGATTTTGCATTTTTATGTTCTATCCAAAGGCATTTGGCAAAATACAGAATGGAGTCCTCAGGCTAGAGAATGAAGCCACACATAACAAAGACATCAGCCATCATCCCATTCTATCTCCCCATATTCATATCACAGCTTCACGCGATCGCCCTAATGATTCGGGGATCTCGTTAGCAATGCTTTGAACGCTATTTAAGATTATGGAAACTAAGAAAAAAATTACCGTCATGGAGAAATGGCGCGACGGAGAAGTCATCGAATTACAAAGCCGAAAAAGGGTGCGTGGCGTGTTGGTGCCGGACAACTCTTCGTGAGCACGACCCGGGGCCGATTCCTGAGAGATGGAGAAGACGTTTGTGGGGGCGGGAAAGCAAAATGAAAGAGCCGAAAGAGAGGTTATGTCAAAAAGCCAGGGTCCATCCGTTCGTACTTCAATAGGAAAAAAGCCTAAAGGAATCGATCAAATCAGATAGAAGTCCTGAAAAGAACACGCCCACATCCTCAGTTTTCGTCAAAAGTCCCAACCTCATTGGTAGGGATTTCAATCCTAACCCCCAATGCACATGCAACGTTTGGTTCCAATCACCGTCATTGACAAAATGGAAAAAAAAAATTCCCCATATCACAGAGTCCACAAATAAGGGACACGTGATTATGGACCCATCGATGCTTTTGTCGAAGCGAAAATGCGTCGCTTTTGAAAATTCCCCGACTTATCAATGTTGCACGACGAAACAATAATCGGATAATAATTTTTTGCACGTCAGATTGGAGGAGTCTTGTCGGGTCGTTTTAACGTATGGGACCGACATCTTCATGTGATTTGGCAACTCATATGCGTAGCCGGACCGCTATCACCAATTAGGCGATAACTATTTGTCGTAGAGGCGGGACTTCATATGTGAATGGTAGATAGACAAACGACCTGAAATTTCACGCTTCTGGGAATTGATGGTCAGACAGATTTCGGGTCAAATTGGGAAAGGCCATGCATGCCGGACGTAGAGAGAGAACACGAGGATTGCATGACAAGGAAATCCCAGTTTGGTTTCTAGCTTTTGCGTCTGAGGAGGAAGAGAGTCGCTGTTGCTCACTCCTGCACGACACAGTCAAGCTTACGTGGTTTTCTACGACCTTTGACACCCATCGAATGATTGGGGTTAGGCCTCTGACGAGCCCGGTTTGGTTTGACCCGCTTATGTCATCGCTAATCAATGAGAGGGGACGGAGGGCGTGGGGAAATCGGGACGACACGTGGCACCACGCAGGTCGCCCATTGAATGAGTATGTCCAATAGTGACGTGGAGGGACCGGCGTACCTATGTTGTCTCTCCTCTTTTGAGTCTTCTCCACTTGATCTGTACCGCCCAAAAGAGTCGGTCGTCTTCCTCACCACGTGTCAACTTTGGAGTGGTTAGATAGCAATGTCGGTCAAATTGGGAGCTCTCTTTTTCTTCCCACCGGTCACCACAGTAGACGTTAGGGGTGAGCAACAGTCTAGGGTTGACCCCGGACCAACCCTGGATTGGCTAGGTGGGCCGATCCTGGTTCGGTTCTTGGGGGAACTAGTTCAATCTTTGGTCCTAGAATGTTTGGAACTTGTACTATGCAAATTGATCCTTGGTCCCAGAGCTTTAGGATTAATCCAACCTAGATCAACCCTGTATTTATATAAAATATATATATAGAAAAAAAAGAATTTTTTTGTAGAATAAATAAAAGAAATTGATGTAAAGGAAGATATGGACTATTTTTCTTTCATTTCATTCACACACATATACATACATATATGTTCCGAAACCCTAGGCCCTTCCCTTCTCTTCTTCAAGCGTTGAAAATAAAAACCCTGTTGAATGTTGCCTCTTCGCTCGCCCTCCTTACGACTCCTCACTACATTTGCCTCTCTTGGCCCACCTCACAAATGCAACTCGTCTACTATGATTGTTGTTTTTGACAAGTGAAATTTTTGTTGTTGTCTTATCTTAGATTTCTATTTGATTTGTACAGGTATTCATAGTTTGGTTGCTCAATATTGCATTGTCGATGGATATGTAATTTCAATGGGTACATCTGTCCTTTTAAGGAATACAAAAAATTAAACAAAGAAAAGAATTTATTGGTCCCGGGTTGACCTTGGAACCGAACCAGACCCATAGGGTTGGTCTGGTTCTCGGTCCTAAGCTCAATAGGGTCGATCCCTAGTCCCAAAAATTGGGGACCAACACTAAACAAGTTGGTCCCAAGATTAGGTGTTGGACCGGCCTAACTCGGACCACGCTCGCCCCTAGTAGACGTCTCCTACATGCAATTTTACTATAGTAGGCCTAAAGCGTGCATGAGGAGATATATGGCATTCAATTCCGCAATTGCATTATCTTTCAAGCAAGCCAAAAAGTATAACATCTCGGTCAGCTTTAAGGATGCGTTCATTTCATGAGAAATAAATGATTTGGAAAACATATTCCTAAAAATAATTGTCTAAATCACTTAAAATAATTAATCAATAAAAAAAAATCATTATCAACAATAATTTATGTCTAAACATTTTAGTGAACGATCAAGATATTTTTTCGTTTATTCATTTTTGTAAGCAAAACAAGCAATCATGTTTAGAAAAATATTTTTCAAATCATTCATTTTTTCAAGAAAAAATAGAAGTATAGAAAAATGTTAATTGTTTATGTACAAAGTACTTCTTTTGCCTTATGACCATAATTTAAATTTCCATTTCGAAAATTCCAAAAAATTAAGAAAAAATAAAATCCCATTTAAAGTGTCGAAATTCAAATCTCAAGCATTTTGCATTACGGAAATTAATTTTTTTATAAACGGAAAATTAAATGGAAAAAAGTAATTCCAAACATACCCCAAAGTCACTAGCTTTGGTAAGATTAATCACTCTTCAGAGAAATTGAAAGGAAAGAATAAGAACGTCACCACATAAATTCGACTCGAATGTGATATTGGACTTAGGAAAATTTACGAAAAAATAAATTAAGACATGACATTATAATATGATTAACTGAAACCTAGTAAATAGGTATTTTAATTTTTTTTTATCACAATATACAAATTATTATCTCGAAAACTGTCTTCCCCTACTTTTCCTTTGAGGAAAGCATATCGTTTTAATTAAGGGGTCTTGTTTTTTCAACACAAGGCAGGTCTTTCTTGCACGAAATCCACCGCCCTACAACACCTTTTGTAAGAGGTGGGGTAGGATTGTGGGCGAATCAAAAGGCTAAACAGCAAAAGAAAAGCCCACTCCCCTTTTCCTTTCTTTGACTCCTACAGCTTTCTAAAAGCTTTTGTCGTAGTTTCCTCTCAATAGCTTCTCATAAAAGCCTTTTCGAAAGTACCCAAAGTCATCACATAATTTCCAGTAGAATCACACTCTCAATTTCACTAAGATGCGTTTGGGTGAGCTTTAGAAAAATGACAACTTTTTTTGACTCGAGATGTTTCAAAAAAAAATTGAATAAGATTTGGACAATTGACTTTCAATACATTTTGTAAAGCAACTTTAAAATAAGGTAAAATTAAAAAAAAAAAAAAAAAGAAGGAAAAACAAGAGGGCAAGCATTGCAGCATCCAACGAGCATCGACCAGAGGTGAGACGACGAGTTCCGTAGGCCTCTGAAGTCATGGGACCCAAGGAACGGTGAGACGACCAAAGGTAAGGCAAGGCGACGCTGAGATCGCGAGACCCTGGGTGACGGATGCTAATCAGATCTGAGCTCACTTGAGCCCTTGCATCAATGCCTTGTCCATCGATTAGATATGTTCGATAATGAGGGTAAAATTGAAATTTACATAGCTTAATTAAGGCAATTGAAAGAAAGCAAGTTCATAAAACAATGCATGTAGAAGCATTTTCGGAATACAACTTTGAGTTTTGAGTATTTTCAAACCTCAACCTTGCATCAAAAGTCATTCAAATTGTGCTGCCAAACACTAAAATTTCAGCTCAAGGGTCTTAGGAGGCCCAAAACTTTATGAAAATGCTGCAAAGAACACAATTATGTGCTTTAGAAAAGGGGGAAAGGAAGAATAGAAAAGAAAATGAGAAAAAAGCGATGAGCTCTTCAAATTTCCCATGTCTTGCGCCATTCTCTTTTCCGACTCACATGATAAGTTGATAAACCTTTTCGATGACTAAATAACCTTAAATAGCGAGCTACATATACGGAACCACAAGTTAGAAACACTGACGACCGTCGATAACTGCGACAATCAAATCAAATGCATCGATGGAGCAATAGAAAAGTGAGGAGCGAGCCAAATTCCTAGTCCATCTTCTTCATTTAATCAATGAAGGAACTTTAGGAATCGGAATCACATAATGTAAGTATATCTCATCTAGAACCTCCTTCCACTCTCTCATGTCTCCATTAAACAAAGACTAAGCTACAGCTAGGTCTCTTTGTTTTTTTCTTTAATGGAGACAATAATCCTGTTTTACAGGGATTCACCTAGGTTTAGATTGCAATCTCTATAGCTCTAAACCCTTCGGATTGTTGAGGAACAAAACTTCTCTTTGTCGCTCGATTCTTCCCCATGTATCCCATGAAAATCCTCGCGAGCACTTCCCGGATCGACCCATTCATCGACCGTGAGATCGCGAATTATGCTTCGATTGACTTCCTTTGCGACTTGTGTCTGGGGGAATAATTAAGAGAATGCTCTATAATCCGAGAAGAATGTAATAGACAAGCGTGAACGGCAGTGCCATCAGCATCTGGAATATGATCCTGCAAAAAGGGTTGCATGATTTGAAAAGAACATCAGGTGCTTGGCCGCAATGAAATAAAAGAATATTTGATGCGTTCGATGTCTTTGAAAGTTCAATGGCTTTAGAACTTACGCGGTGCTGAGGAAGTGAGAATGGCTGGATGAACATTGCACTCTTTCGCGAACACGACCGGGATTATTCGTTGTGGAAGCGCCGCCTGTTATCATTAGACAATCGTGAGCAATCGTTTTCGCATGAATTGATCTCTTGACGGTGGGTCAAACGGGAATCAAATGGGAGATCTTGCGCTTTTAGACGCGCAAAACCCTGTTCTTCGAATTCCTCGACATATCAAACGAAATTAACGAGGCTTAGGATTTGCGTTACGGCATACTTATTTTCCTCGAAACGTTTCTAGCAATCGCTTGAAATGACAAAGCCCGGAACATCAAACCTATTGAAGGAATGTATGCCGACCTGGACAATGGCTATCTGAAGTAGGGTGCCGTGCAATCCAATGGTGGCGGAGGCAACGGCCATCATGGCCTGGCTGGCAAGAAACCTCACGGCCTTGGCGAGCGTGGCGACGGAGTTCCCACAAGCGATTATCTTAGGCTGAAGAGCCATGAATAGACCAACAAACCATAAACATGCTGAGGAGCGCGCAGTAGAAATCCAATACTTTCACCTGGAGAGATCGCCAAGAGGGAGCGCATACAAAACACACACCACAACATCGAGGTCAAATCAAAATCACCATGAAACAGGTCGACTGAGGGACCATAGTTCAAACAGGAAGTCTCTCTCTCATCACAGTTTTTCCTTACTTTCTGCAACTACTTCAAAAGCAATGACATGGTCTGACCGAAACGGAATCTGAAATCAACTGATGCCCACCGACCCTACGAACGCAAGGCGACTAGGGCGGTCGGACCCACGTGTCGGGTCGGGCAGAGCCAGATATGGGTCCACGGGGTTTGGTTTGGGTAGTGGGCACAGAATATATGAAGTAAAGAACTGTAAGTTGCAGTTGTAGGACTACTACTCAAGCTATATGTTCCACAACATGAACAGAGAAAAGAAGAAGAAAATAAGAAAGTGGGTTTCATTGCAGGTCAATGTCCCACACGCCCGCCTTCACAATTCACACAACCTAGACATGGGCCGATACAGTAGAGGTGGAACAATCATTGTTTCTTGATTGTGAGTGTTCTTTTGTCGTGGTTAATCAAGTGGAGACGAATTTGGTTCTGTGAATATCTGGTCCTATTAGGACCTTCCATATGATAACTATATTAATGTGTGTTATAAATTTTCTACGTAGGTATAGCGATTAGTACCGATTAGTGCGATGAATTAGCAATTTTCCATATGGATTAAATAATCATCATGGGAGGATAAGGAAAAGCGTTGCGAAAATATAATTCAAGTGGAGTCACTAGATAATTCGGCATGTACTAACCGGAACGCAAGCGAGGACCATGTGAGGCCTGATGAGGGTCGAGTAGGTGTTGGGGTTCCCGATCAGCTTCCTCCACACCATGATCAAGATCAGGCGGGTCATCACGCTCGCCGGCGGCATCTGCTTGTTTTCTCGGCGTCTCTATACCTAACTCTTCGGTGGCGGAGCTCAGGCCGAGCTTGTTGGGCCGTGCGGGCCCCACCGCCTCCTTCTCTTTGATTACCTCGTCCCTCTCATCTGCTTTGCCCACACAAAGTTGAGCTGATATTGCCCGGTAAATGCCACCGTTTCCGGAGCACCTTGCACCCAAAAAACAAAGCTCAGAAAATTGGATAAGATTAAGGTGTCTCATTAAAAAAATTCTTGCAAGGAAAACTATAAAAAGACGCTGTCTAACTAATAATCTAATAATTATAGCTCCATCAGTTTTATGGAAATTTTGACATTTCTAGAAAATATTTTTCAAGAAGTCATTTTTTAGGAAAATGGCAATATTTTCCAATATTTGGTTAAAATCTGAAAATGACTGGAAATTATCTTCCATCTTTTAGAAATAAAAATCTGATTTGATTTTCCTAAATACAGATAGAGTAATCAAGTGCTAGTAACTTGCGCATGGACAGCCAGAGAGTCAAGTACGGACACCGAGATTTGAGCCTGAGTCCCTAGCTCCCAGGCATGAGCTCGAGCACCGATCCCGGGTCCACATATGCTGGGCCCAAGAACTTGATGCTCGTGCTTGGCTCCTGGGCACCCTGGCCTAGGTCCATAGAGATCATGACACAATGTTTGGGCAAGTGATTCCGGGTAACAGGGATTTATTGGGCTAGGTGTATGGACAAGTGTTTAAGTGATAAGGGAATGAAGTATAATGAATGAATGATAGCGGAATGATGTCGATTGATGAAGGAAAATATATGATAGAATACAATCAGAACCAAGGTATAAAGGACGCGCCACCAGCTGAGGGTCAAGATTGAGATTCAAGATAGGAAGCTCACCACCAAGATCTAAAGGATAACCACCAACCAAGGGTAAAGGGCTTTTGGCTCACCACCAAAGAAGAATTCATTTTCCAGGGATAAAGAAACTGAAGGTAAACAATTCAACTCACGAAAAGGAATTCTCGTTCATTCAACAAAGTCTACATTACATCTAAGAACCTCCTCCTTTTATAGGATAACTAGACTTAGGAAATAGACAAGCATTAAAGATATGGGAACTACCTAACTAATAAACACATGGGAACTAGAAAGAAATTAAAGTCCTAGAAACTAGAACTTTGACTCTTGTAACCTACATTATAATTAAGACTTATAAAGACCTAGGAAATATATAATGCATTTAAAACGCCTAGAAACCAGAATTGCACTTAAAGACAAACTTGATCTTTGACTCTTCCAAATTCATGCACCAGTCTTTGAAGTCGAATAGTCACCCTTGAAGATCGATAAATAGTAAAGGAATTCGTTCAGAACAGCCTCTAGTTGCTAGGTAGTCAATTAGTAGTCTCGAAATCAACAACAAGCTTGTAAATCGACAACTAGGTAGTCAATCGACAACTATGAAATTGACAACTTGTCAACTAAATCGACAACTTTTTTGTAGAATCGACATTTTCAAGCTAAGACCATTGAATCAAATTGTGCCCGAAATTGGTCTTTTCGTGCATGAATAAGGATTGACCCAGATTAATCGATGAGTTCAGAGTTTGAGCTTGCGAGTTGAACAACAAAGCCCGATGCTCCTGCATCAGAACCAGAAAATGCATGAAAACATATGGAAACTAGAACATTGACTCTTAAATCTACAACACAATTAAGACTCATAAAACTTTATGCAAAGTAATTAAACTTAGACTCTAAATTTGTTCTCCAGCCAGGACAGCCCAATAGACACCTTAAAAGATTGACAAACAGTAATGCAAATCGTTCGAAACAGCCTCTGGTTGTTGGTTAGTTGATTAGTAATCTCGGAATCGACATCAAACTTATGAATTAATAACTAGATAGTCGATCAACAACCATAAAATCGGCAATTTGTCCACTAAATCGATAACTTCTCCACATAATTGATATCTTCAACTTGAACCATTCTAGTTAAAGTGTAGCCAAAATCAATCTTTTTCTTGTTGAAATAATTATTAATTGACAAGGTCTGAGTTGAGGTTGAGAATTGATCAATTGAGCCCGATACTCTCGCGTTAGATTGAGCCTGAGACCCGAGTGCCTGTATCCAATGCCTTAGTGCCCATAATCAGATCCACGGCACTTATGCCTAGGTACATTGAAGCCAAGCTCGAGACCCCGCGGTGCCCAAGTCCACAAAGGCTAGGCTCAAAATCCTAGTGCCCTTGCCTGCACTTGGTCACGAGGTCTCGAGCCTAGTCTCGATAGACCCGAGCACGGGCATTAGAGATCCGAGCACAGGCACTGGGGTTCTAGGCCTGGCATGGATAGACCCAAGCCCAAGCACCGAGGACTCGGGCACGGGCACAGAAGTCCCGAACTCGGCCTCAATGGACTCAGGGTTAGGTACCAAGGACCAATTTTGGGAGTTAGGGTCTTGGGCCTAGCTTTGATGCGGGCTCAGCCTCGGCCTCAATGGACCCCGGTATACCCAGGTCCACTGCAAATGGCCTAGGAACGAGTATTGGGGTTCTCATACCCAAGCGCAGAGTTCCTGGGCCAAATGTTGACATCTAGTCATATTTTAAAAAATTATTTTTGCTTATTTAAAAAGAAATTCGTTTTCCTAAATTGAAGTATAAGTTTTCCGTTGACTAGGAAGACACTGATTTCGCCATTGGGTTGTCAATTATTGGTATCCATCATCCAGATTTCCTTGACGCTCATCGGACGGTCTGGAATGATGATCCGGAGCTCCGAAATCCATCAACCCTAAACACGTCGAGGTCGACATTGAACGACACAATGGACACTGCAGTCTCGGGGAACTGCTCCATGATGAGGATCTTCGCGCCTTAATACTCAAAGAGGAAGAGGAGGAGGGTGTCTCAGACGACGCACTGCATCACAACGACCTGAAGTCGGACTCAGAAACTTAAATCTCAACAAATACTTTACACAAGAATTTTAAAAATAAGATTATTAAAAATTGCACGGAGCACCCAAGCGGTCAGGACCGGACTCTAACCTAGACCATGAGGCTGCCAGCGCTGGGAGCGTACATGGCACTGAGGAGGGGAATGCCCATGACGAGGGTTTTGGGGAGAGTGGAGAGAGAGAAGACGGTGATGGACCACTCCAAGGAGCCGCGGGGAGGAAAGTTTGGCCCAGAGGAAGAGGAGGAAGAGGAGGAGCTCTGGAGGGTGTCGGCCGCGATGAAGCGGAGGTTCTTGGCATACGGGTTGTTGGTGGAGATGAAGTGGAAGGAGAGGAGCGGGACGGC
The DNA here is from genome assembly GCA_001662345.2 of Metrosideros polymorpha var. glaberrima. Lineage (NCBI taxonomy): Eukaryota > Viridiplantae > Streptophyta > Magnoliopsida > Myrtales > Myrtaceae > Metrosideros > Metrosideros polymorpha. The sequence goes on along the minus strand of BCNH02000007.1, from coordinate 7,100,978 downwards.
GAAGGTGGCGACAAAGCGGTCAATGCCGAAGCATTGGTCTGAGGAGAAGATCCTCGACCATCGCAAAGAGCCGTAGGCCAGGATCATCACCGCGTAGAGCGGCAGCACCACCACGGCCAACACCATGTAGAGATCATGCCACGTGATCACGGTGGTGATGATTTAGCAAAGAGACAGCACCTATCACCCCATTTTATGCTGTGTGCCCGAGACACGACACATCATTTTTCTTGATACTTAAATCATAGTTTTAATCGATCAACCTAATAATTTGTGGACGTTAGTTAATACTATTTATGATCATGGAAAATTTAGAAGAAATGATTGTCCAGACACTTCTGACAATGAAAGTGCAATAATTGTTAATAAGAACTCTAGGGGCCCTTGCTAACATGGTTCACATCACTATTGGATGCACATAAAATCCTTAGCGGTGAGAAAAGTTGCCGTGAGACCACTGATAAGATTGGGTAAAATTTGTTACATAAAGAGAGAAATTGCGCGACAAGAATGTCATCCTAATTCCAATTCCGAAACATATCGTGTAGGAAAAAGGGTGTGTACCATATCGGTGCCGGACAACTCTTCATGAGCACGACCTAGGATCGATTCTGGAGAGATGAAAAGACATAAACCGACCGTGGGCCGGCCCCACATTTTGTGCCAACAAAGTAAAATAAAAGAGTAAAAAGTAAGGTTACGTCAAAAAATATTATAAAAAAATTTTGGGTCCATCCGTTTGCACTAATACGGAAAGAAAACAAAAGGAATCGATCGGTCGATCAAATAGATATCCATGCACATGCAAAGTTTGGTTTCAATCACTTTTTGACAAAATGCAAAATTCCCCGTATCACGCGAGTCCATGACCAAGCGACACGCGATCACGGACTCATCGATGCTTTTGTCAAAGCGAAAGCGTGTCGCTCGGAAATCTGAAATTTGGAAATTTAATTCCAATTTGGTTTCTAGCTTGTGCGTCAATCAAAGAAGGCAGAGAGTCGTTGTTGCTCACTCCTACACGACACAGTCGAATTTACGAGATTCGGACAACCTTGACATCTATCGAATGTGATTTGGTGAGGCCTCTGACGAACCGGGTTTGGTTCGACCCGCTCTATTATTTGCTCCGATGGATCGACACTGCCCGAAAGAGTCGGTCGTCTTCATCATCAAGTGTCGACTTTGGAGTGGTTAGATAGCAATTTAGGTCGAACTGAGTTGAGACCTATGCTTTTTCTTTGACAAAATTACCGAATCAATAGTAAACTTATTGTACAGATGTCAATTCATTCCTAAACTTTTCGATTTTGTCAACTTAGCCTTAAACCTTTATGGAAAATTTCAATATAATCATTCCGATTAATTTTCGTTGGAAATCGTGGATGCGGTGATCTAGTCACCATTGACTGTCCTACTTAGTACACCGTCACATCACCAATTTCCTGTTAAATTGATCGGAAGGACTATGTTGGAATTTCAAGCAAAAGTTTAGGACTTGATTGGCAAAATCAAAAAATTTAAAATTGAATTGACATTAGTACAATAAATTTATGATTGATTGGAAATTTTCACCTTTTTTTCTTTCAATCAGGTACAATAGTAAGATGTCTTACGCATGCAAATTTCTATATAGTATGCATAAAGAAACGTGAGGAGAATGTAATTGCATTAATCTTTCGAGAAAGCTGGAAAATTCAAATTTTAGGCATTTTGGATTACTAAAATTACAATACGCGAACCATAAATTCTTTATGAACGGAAAATTAAATAGAAAAATAAAGTAATTCCAGATATACCCCAAAGTCACTAGCGTTGGTAAGATTGATCTTTTTTAGAAAAAAGAAAAGGAAAGAATAAGAATGTCACCACGTATATCCAACTCAAACATGATATAAAACGTGAGAAAATTTACCATAAAAGAAATCACAATATGTCATAGCTATATTCTTTTTTCTATCACAATACTTAAATTATTACCTCGAAAATGCTGAACCCTTACTTTTCCTTCGAGGAAAGATAATATTTTTTATAAATATAACAAAAAATAGGTCCTCTTTTTTTTTTTCCAATATAAAGCATGTCTTTATCGCCCAAAGTTCATTGCCCCACAAGACCTTTTTGGAAGAGGTGGGGGTAGGATTGTGGGCGCGTCAAAAGCGAAAAAGCAAAAGAAAATTACGCTCCTCTTTGACAAATAGAGCTTTCTAAAAAGCTTTTATGATATTTTCCTCTCGTTAGCTTCTCATTAAAGCCTTTTTAGAACAAGCCGAAGTCATCAAATAATTTCTGGCCGAACAGCGCTCCCAATCCATCAAGATGCTTTTGGGAGGGCTTTAGAAAAATGACTTTACATCTAGATAATTTCTTGTGACTCGATGTGTTTTCAAAAAAACCAATAATTGACTTTCGACACATTTTTGTAAAGCAACTTCAAAGGTAAAACTAACAAAAAGGAAAAATGAGAGGGCAAGCATCGCAGGATAGGCAGGCATCAACCAGAGACAAGGCGACCATAAGTGCTAAGTTGTGCGGGCCTCCGAAGTCTTGCAACCCTAGGAACGGCAAGACAACTAGAGGCGAGGTGATGACCAAAGGTGTGGCAACTGGCAAGGCGACGGTGAGGTTGTGAGACCCCAAGGGACAGGCGCTGATCCAATCTGAGCTCACTTGACCCCTCGCTTCAATGCCTTGTCCGTCGATTAGGTTTGTTCTACCAATGAAGGTAAAATTGAAATTTACATAGCTTATAATAAGAGCAAAATTGAAAAAGAGCAAGTTTATCAAATCCATGAAGAAGCATTTTTGGAATGCTAAAAGTCCAAAGTCGGTCTTTAAGTTGCCTTGAACTTTGAACTTTGAGTATTTTCAAACCTGAACCTTGCACCAAAAGTCATTTAAATCATGCTACCAAACACCAAAACTTTAGCTCAAGGGTCTTGGGAGACCCAAAATTATATGAAAATGTTGCACCAAATGCAGCTATGTGCTTTAGAAAAGGGGAAAAAAAGGATAAAAAGGCGATGAGCTTTTCAAAGTTTCCATGTCTAGTGCCATTCTCTTCTCCCATTCTAGCTTTTCTTGCATTTAAGTGCGAAAAAAAAAAGTTTATAAAGAAAATATTCACAAAGTTTATATCATCACTTCGAAGGATCTATCCAAAATGGCATAGGAAATATGTGGAAGATTCTATTTCTTCTTCTTCTTTTTTTCATAATCATCCTTCGGTTATGTTTCTATTTTTCTACTAGACTATTTAACGTGACTCCATCTTTTCTTGATATGTCACTAACTTAATTAAGTATAATGAGTTTAGACAATGAACATAGGCAAACAATACTAATCGCGAGACTCCGAACCTAAAATCCATGCTGAAATCGTTATAAGTTTTCTATGAGCCTACTCCGCGAGGCTATCTCAACAAGCGACATACACGGAATCATACACCAGAAAGACTTACAGCAACCAATAACCGCAGCAATCAAATCGAATATATCGATGGAGCGATAAAGAAGAAAAAAGGAGAGGAGAGGAGAGGAGCGAGCCAAATTCCTAGTCCATCTTCTTCATTAATTCAATGGAGGAACTTAAGGAATCGGAATAACATAATGAAAGTATGTCTCGTCTAGAACCTCCTTCCACTCCCTCCTGTCCCCACTAAAACATAGACTAACTAAAGCTACAGCTAAGTCTCTCTCTCTCTCCCTTCTTTCTTTTCAATAATTAACACACAAACAAAAACCAATTCGGACCAGCTCTAATTGGCCTTCAATGGAGACACAATCCTAAATTCCAGGGATTCCCTACGTTTACATCTTTGTCACTTCGTTCTTCCCCATGCATCCCATGGAGACCCACTTGTCGAATTGTGGGATTCTGCTTCGATTGACTTCCTCCTTTGCGATTTTTATAATCCGAGAAGAACGTAGTAGACAAGCGTGATTGGCAGTGCTATCAGCATCCCGAATATTACCCTGCGGAAAAAAAGGAGTTTTGCAATGTTCTTTTCAAAAGGAGATCAGGTGCTTGGCCGTAATGGAATGGAATCAAAAGAAGGAGAATAGAAAAGATTTGATGCGTTCGATATCTTTGAAAGTTCCATGGTTTTAGAACTTACGCGGTGCTGAGGATGGCCGGATGGACATTGTACTCCTTCGCGAACACGAACGGGACTATTCCTTGCGGAAGCGCCGCCTGTTGTCATTCGACGATCGTGAGAAATTCGTTTTCACGCAATGCGTCGAGCGGGGAAACCCCGTTCTTCGAATTCCTCGACAAAACCGAATGACGTTAACGAGTCTAGGCACACATGTTACGGCATGCTTGTTTCCTCGGAACGTTTATGGCGATCGCTTGAAATGACAACGTTCGGAACATTAGAAACATTCGTGGGAATGGAAACCTACCTGGACGATGGCGATACGGAGTAGGGTCCCGCGCAACCCGATGGCGACGGAGGCGACGGCCATCACGGCCGGGCCAGTGAGGAACCTCACGGCCATGGCAAACGTGGCGACGGAGTTCCCGCACGCGATCAGCTTAGGCTGAAGAGCCATGAACAGACCTGCAGACCACAAGCACACCTTACGATATCGAGATCAAATCCAAATCAGCATAAAGAAACAGCCCCGACTGAGGGACCATCTCATAAAAGACGTATCGAATCTAAATGAAAACGCTCGGTGTATCCCATCTTTCTTTTTTCCTCTGTCTTCTTTTTTTCTCGCAACGACATCAAAGCAATAACATCTACCAAAATGGCATCCGAAATCAACCAATGCCTGCCGACCCGAGGACCGCAAGGCGACGAGGGGGGGTCGGACCCACGTGCCGGGTCGGCCGAGCCGCTCACCCGTCGACGGGGTTTGGTTTGGGCGGTGGTCACAGAATATATGGCTGTGAACAGTGAGCTGCAGTTTGCAGGACTATTCACACTTTACACAAAGAAGGCGAGCAAAAATCATTGTTTCTTGATTATGAGTACCTTTTTTTTGTCTTTCCATGCAACAATTTCGCCCTAATTTTTTTTGGGTTCTCATCGAATTGGAGTAGAGTTTGAGGATCGGCCAAGACATTATTCAATTTGCTGAAGCTATCCAAAAATTATGACCAAGAAAAGAGGAACCAAACAAGAAATGTTGATGAAGATATCTAAGAGAGAAGATGATAAAATAAAAAGAAAGGATAGAGATGAAGACTCACCTAAGCTGAACATGGCCATTCCCAGCCCAGCATCGGACAGTATGGAGATTGACTTGTCTACGATCTTGGGCATTCCCACATGCCACCTGCACCACCACCGTCCAGACAAACACCAATCATTGTCACCTTTCACGCTTAACTGCTAAAACATCATTATCTAAAAACGAAAGTAATCAAGACCAATAATTCATTCGAGTGTACCATGAATTTCCCATGTGGGTCCAGTGATTTTTAGTACCGGTTAGCGTGATGAATTAGCAATTTTTTTAGGTATGGATTGAGTAGCGATCGCGGAACGGGTAGAAAAGCTGGTGCGAAAATATAAAACGAGAGTAGTCGTTGGATAATTCGGTATGCGCTCACCGGAAGGCAATCAAGGACCATGCGAGGCCGACAAGGCTCGAGTAGGTGTTGGGGTTCCGGATCAGCTTCCTCCACACCATGATCAAGATCAGGCGGGTCATCACGCTTACCGGCGGCATCTGCTTGTCGTTCCCGGCGTCGCCGTACCCCGGCTCTCCGCCGGCAGCAGAGCCCGGGCCGAGCTTGTTGGGCCGTGCGGGCCCCGCCGCCTCCTTCTCTCCGATTCCCTCATCCCTTTCGTCTGCTCTGCCCGCGAAGTTGAACTGATCTTGCCCGGTAAATCCCACGGTTTCCGGAGCACCTTCCGCACAAAAAAACAAAGCTCGGAAAATTGGATGAGATTGAGATGTCACATTAAAAAAAGTCTTCAGAGGAAGAAAATATAAAAAGATTGTTGTCTAACTAAGAATCAAATAATTAAGTCGCTGATTACTTTAATGGTGGAAAAGGGACGACGTTGTTAGATTAATGTATATACTTTTGGTTTCGCCGTTGGGCTGGTTATTATCGGCAACTATCATCCGGATCTCCTTGACGCTCTGATCCGACCGCCCGGATTGATTATCCGGAGCCCCCAAATCCCCGCTGCCGAACACGTGGAGCCCGCCGACTTCCGAAACCGGCGAGGTGCTGGCGCTCCACACGAACATGTGGAGCTCCTTTGCGTCGTAATTGTTTGCTTTTGCCATGCCGTTAGATTGCTGCGCGTGTGGCGGCGGCGGCGGCAATGGCTGGTGGTTGGGTTTGTCGCTCTTTGAGAATGCGGATGCAAAATCGGGGATCGGAGCCGGGTATGGAGTGGACACAACCTGCGCTGGGTAGAACCCGAACTTCGGGGATGGCAGCGAGTTCTCCTCGAAGTTCGATGGCCTCGGGGTCGGGCCGCGGGAGGACTGTACCGAGTACACGTCGGAGGGTCCAAAGTTGGAGAGCCGAGGCACGCCCATCATGGAATAGAAGTCCGAGTTGTTGAAGTTGGACCCCCTCGGAGTCAGGTTCCGTGACGAGCTCAGGCTGTAGATCTCCACCCCGCTGAGGTTCGAAGGCCTCGGCGTCATCCCTGAGAACGAGCCGCCGCCAGGCCCCAGGCTGAAGGACCGCCTCGACGCGTTCGACTTCCTCACTGTGACGTGCAGCTTCCCGTCGCCGCCGACCTCCGTATCGGTCTCCAGGAGGTCCCGGCCGTCGAGCGAGACAACGTCCGGGTCGACATTGAACGACACGATGGACGCGGCAGTCTCGGGGAACTGCTCCATGATGAGGATCTTCGCGCCCCGGTACTCGAAGAGGAAGAGGAGGAGGGTGTACCAGATTATGCACTGCAGCACGACCACCTGAAGCCGGTAGCGGACGCAGAAGCTTAAATTACCTCTTCACATGAAAATTCAAAAGGAAATGATTTGAAATCACAGGGCACCGAGCGGTCAGTGCCGCACGCTGACCTGGACCATGAGGCTGCCGGCGCCGGAGCCGTACATGGCTCTGAGGAGAGGGATGCCCATGACGAGAGTGTTGGGGAGGGTGGAGAGGGAGAAGACGGTGATGGACCAGTCCAGGGAGCCGCGGGCAGAGAGGTTGGCCCAGAGGGCTAGGAGGAGGAGGAGGAGGAGCTTCTGGAGGGTGTCGGCGGCGATGAAGCGGAGGTTCATGGCGTACGGGTTGTTGGTGGAGATGAAGTGGAAGGAGAGGAGGGGGACGGCGAAGATGGCGACGAAGCGGTTGATGCCGGAGCACTGGTCGGGGGAGAAGATCCTCCACCACCGCACGGAGCCGTAGGCCAGGATCATCGCCACGTAGAGCGGCACCACCGCGACAAACACCGCGTAGAGATCGCTCCACGTGATCATGGTGGCGGTGATCAAGCGGGCACGCAGAGAGAGAGAGAGAGGTGATTGAACTGTACTACGTATTATGTGCAGAGTTTGTGCTTGCTGCAAAGTGGAGTTTCAGTGGGAAAGTGTGAATTTTGGTGAAGAAGAAGAAGCAAGAACCTTGACACAGAGAGAGAGAGATGCAATGTCCGTAAGTCTTTTTGGGCACATGTTATATACACGTGGTGAGCGGGTGCGGGTCCTGGGCTCATGGAGCGAACTTGACCCGCTTTTAGTTTGGTTTTGGTAGCTCTACCTCTTACGTCACGTTCAATGTTCATGACCTCATCAGCTTTTGACCACACGTGACCCAATTCTAGGTGGGGGAAGTGAGCCGCAGAAACGATTGAATCACATGAAGTACCTTCGGGTTCGAACTTGGCTCGAATTCCATTCGGGCCCGAAAAAATCGAGCCCATCATCTCGAGTAGCTCGGCTCGCTTGCACCCCTACATTTAACGAAATCGCCCGTTTTCATACACGGTACATCCATTGGGATCGTCACATCAAAATGAAAAGGATTTTATCAGCAAGTGATGTATCGAGACTTCAGCAATCGAATAATAACATTCTCACAATTTTCAATGAGTCAATTGTTCTACGTATAGTATAAGACCGCTGATTCGAAAATTGAAGCGCTCCAAATTTAAGTATACTTAGTAACGATGCCCTGCATATTAAGTTCATTTGAAGGATAATTGATATTATAAGTGGGTCCCATTGAGGGAAATCGCTTCACCTCTTCGCCTAATGGTTTATAATATCATGTCCTAAGGTTATGAAAATGGAAAGGTGTGGTCCTAGCGATACAATAATACACGAGTCCTTCTCATATACCAAAAAGTCTCTCTCTCTCTCTCTCTCTCTCTCTCTCTCTCTCTCTCTTCACATCACCTTGTCTCCAATCGAACACGTTATGGCATAGCGTATCACACAAACAAAAGAGCAATCACCTACCCGTTTCTGCCGGAACCTTGACCCGCTATGTCACATTATTCAATGCAACTTAAGAAGGAGCCAAAGCCACAATATCCAATTTCTAACAATAGCCCTGAGGGTTTATCTAGCTAGGGTTAGATCAACAATGTTTATCCATGTCTTCTCCCTATCAAAGGGCAACATCTTCGACTACGTAGGCAGAATTCAGGATTTTGCACCATGCTTGATGTCATTTTCTCGTCTATATGTCTCTAGGAAAGCTCACTTTCTCAAGACAAGTGCGTTCGATGTAAGCCGAAGTAAGAAAAGGGTCGCCTAGTTTTTGACTTTCTCTCTGCATTCTCAACCTTAAAAAAGTATAAACGCAGTTATAACGATCAGTTTCCATCTTGTGACATCTCAAGTGACAAGTAGCAAAATTAACTCTATGGCAATGACCGATTGATTGTTCTCCGGACTATCTTTTGTTTTTTCATTTAATCTTAGATCTTACAGCATGAATACCTTTGCTTTTTCTTTTTTCTTTTTACATTCAAATATCTTGAAGTTTTGGCATTGTACAAATGTTGACGCTTAGATTTGCATATAAATTCTTTCATAGTATTTTTAAATTTAAACAGAAATTTTAAATTTTGGTAGGGAAGCAGAGTTGATATATTATGCACGGTATGTTCAAAGGCGGTCTAAGTAAAATTGATCTATCATGCACCATGTGTTATTTTAACAAAGAGAAAAGAAAACTCGTAATGTATTTATCTAATAATACTGAGATAAAAATTGACCTTGTCCCTTGTGATATAATGTGTAGTAGAATTGACTGACGCTATAGAAAACAATATACTAGTATAGAAAGAATATCTATAACGGTAAAACGAACTATACGATGTATGGTATCCAATAGAGAAAGTTATTTTGCATATTAAAGTAATTGTTGCTATAAAATTTCTCTTTTTTTGAATTTCCATTGCTTGGACAATGTAAGAAAAGATATGAGGAGTGCATTTGGGGCATAAAATGGAGGTGAAATGTGTTGGCCCATTGGGCCATGGCCTCAAGACTACAAACCCATTTCACTAAGTCCCCCTAACCCCAATATAGTATGCACAATTCTCACGTCTACTTTTAAACAACTATATTTGCACACAGTTTTATGCCTAAGAACTGGAAAAAAAAAATTAACGGCTAGTCCTTTCCCTCCAAGAGTTTCCCATCCCGATAATTACTCGATCGTGATGCAACCGGAAGACGATCGCGGGTGCTTGAAATTAATCCGATCATCTCAAAGGCTCAGATATCCAACGTCATAAAAAGAAAATTACATAAATTATAAGTTCTACTCGGGTCGATATCAACATAGTTCAGATGAAAAATATCACGACATGTGAAGGGGGTGGTTCATGAAACGCTCTTGTTAGCGGGTCGTTGTTGTGGTAGTTCTATGCTGACGAAGCAAAATCGGGGTTGCGTTTATCAACAGCCACAGAAAAATACAACACTCTCGGACAAATGCCAAAAACTAGCATTGGTCAAACATGCGTCATCCAAAGTTTAGTATGATTTAATCACTACTTGCTACATCTTGGCTGGTGATTGAGCCAGCAATAATTTGATTGAAGTGGCCATTTTCTATCACCCAATATAATATTCCAGACATTGGTCGATCCAAATCAACCAATGATATAGCAAACATAGGTACACAACAGCAGATTAAAGTCGCGACATGCTTGGGTTGACCTAGTTGATTCAGTTCGCATGTAATCGAGACTAATCTATACAATTAGTCGAACTGCCATGTCCGTCAAAGGAGTGTCACAACTCACATGTGATTACGGAGTTGACTAAACTAATCGGGCCTTTGACAAGATTAAGTGATTTTTTTTATAAAAAAAAACACCATTTAAATCCTGTCGTTTTCTGTAGTTGTTCAATACAAAACTACAGGTGCTTGATGAATGATGGGACTGTTCCGGCTAAGCTAGGCGGGATATTATATGTATCGTCCAAGGGGCTAACTAATTAATAATTAGCCAAACACCGTTAATATAATCGCGTTTCGAGAACAAGGAAGATATAATCCTGTCTTTTTGCCTTATTACTGTTAATGATTCTTGAAATCCCAATTCACTATGAGTAAACATGTCAAAATGGATCATAGACCCATTTCTTAACCCGTATATGATGAGTTGAGTTGTTATATAGTTTAGTTATATTTAGTAAATTGGTCATAAATTGGTTTACAACTTACTTATACCCAACAACCCACCTCCACGACTCTCTCTTCATTCTCTCTCACCCTCACTCCGCACTTTCACTTTAGTTTGAGGATGAGAATTCATATATTGGGTTAAATATGGAAGTGTTTTAGTAATATGGGTCGGGTATGAGTTGTGTACTAATTGGGTATGGAATATTAGATTTACATTGGATGGAAATGGGTCAAAATGGATTAAATGAGTCTATTTAGGTTGGACCATGTTAAACCCAATCCACCTGTATGACGGGGCTAATTACAAGTAAGAATAAATTATTATTTTTTTGTCACTGTCACTTATGCGTTCATTATTTTAACGTGTTAATACCCGCATGTCTTGCCCTCTCGAGTTCTCTTCCCAATTAGAGTGGGAATACTATTTAGTTGTTTTACATCCCGGTGATCACAAGGTCCGGATGAGAACTGAGATGAAACATTTTAAAGACTTGCTTAGGTCCAAAACAATATAATATATCAATTTTTATTACTCTAGCATTATTCATTGACGATGGTTGCTTCCACTCTCTTCTATTTCTTACACATATGACATATGGTCATGTTAATATGATAAGCACTGAAATATAGAATCAAGAGCGGAGAAACGACATGAGAAATTTACGTGGTTAAGGCCTGCTACACGCAAACCAAGAAGGAGAAATTCATTTGCGAGTATTGGAGCACAATAAAGACGAAAGAACTCCCGAAATTCTAGCCTCCAAATACACCCGACGTCTCTCACACTCTCTAAGATAGTAAAAAACAAATAAAAAAAGTATCAAACAATCCCAGTAGCTACCCTTCCCACTTGGAAAGACGGAGGTGAAAAATTCGATTCCCCACTTTTTCAAGAGGGCTGAGGGTGGGGACGTGTGAGTGAGGATGCAAGGTTTCTCAACCTGTGCACAACACAGCACATACATTAGGCCAAAGTTAGCAGATTATCATATAACTTCAACATTAACAAGAATTCATCATGTTCCTCCTCCAAAATTTCGCTAAATATATATGTCATATATGATTTGATGAGTTCCAACTTCCATCATCATCTCTCTCCCTCTCCAAGCTTAATCAACGATGTCTTAAAACATTTGCTAAGCCCATCCCCAACCCAAGTGAGAGCGAATCGGTTAAATTATGTCCCCCAAAGCCTAACTATCCACAACTCTATGCGTTAATGTAAAAATTGCTATATATGACTTTCCACCCTCTGTGCTAGCAAGCCGCCGATGGCTGCCTCGACTGAAGCGCGGGCACCGACGGTTGCGACGCTTTAGACGGCATCACGGCGGCGGAAGGGGCGGATGTGGTGGCTGGGGCAGTAGAGGTGACGCGCTCGCAGCGAGGGCACATGGTGAGGGTGGAGGCCGGGAGGGGCTGGCACGTGTGGGGGGAGATGACGGTGGGTGGGCCCACTTTGAGGGCACGGAGCTCCTCCACCTCCCTTTGGAGCCGCCGGTTCTGCTCCGTCAGCGATCCGAACCACCTCTTCAAGTACTCGCACTCCATCTCCGTTTGCTTCAACTTGCTCCTGCACGGGGTCGCAAGTGGTTTTTTCTTCCAATGTCATATAAAATTTCAGAAGATCACCGTCAATTACACTCAATCATAATCGCACTTATAAACCAAAGTTTAGATTATCAAGAACCAAATCGATTTAACATATACATTTGACCAAACAAACAATCCATGAACAAACATTTATGACTGTCGTGTCATTTATCATTACTATCGATAGCTAGGAACACCATCACTAGGGCTCGACCATGACGAATCCGATCATTATAGACCCGAGTCCAGGCAAGACTTTGCCCATTATCAAGCAAAAGAGTATAAGAAAAGGAAATTAAACATGCTACAAAAATGGTTTTCTGTTCTTACTGTTTAAAGTAGAAGAATTTTCCATAAAAATCGCACACTTTCCCGTGTGCACTACGACTCGAAGTAAAACCGATATGGTGATGCAGGTGAGTATGAATATTCAAAGGACAATAAAATATCCCGACGTATCCACAAATAGATTTCAAGTATATACACACCATATATACCAAAGATACTAGTCCACAGTCCATACTATATGGAGTTGGTGTTTTACTCCATAGAAAATCCATACATAGTTTCAATGTATAAGCAGAACCAGTGATTTCAGCCATCACCCCCGGCTTGTATCTTTCAAGCAATACATACATACAAGTATACATACACACACACATCTGTCATAAACGTGAAGAATCGTGGAGGATCCGTCATGATATCTGCACTCGTACAAGTCTCATCATTAGAGTCCCTAGACATGCCATACTCGAAACGTCCAACGCCGAGCACGTGGTACTTCATTACAAACAGGTCCTATTACGCTATTCACGACCTGAATGAACGATGATGAAAATCTCCAGACGAGACGAGACAGATAGACAGGTGGATGAACCCGGGATGCATCTATGTGTGTAAGTTGTGTGTGTGTGTGTAACAATAAAGATGACCTAATTATTGCGCCATATTAGGGTTGAAAGAGAGAGAGAGAGAGAGAGAGGAGGAGGAGGAGGAGGAGGAGGAGAGAGTGCGTGCATGGCCGGTAAAACTGACATTCGATGATGAGAGGAAGAGCACACGAGGACGACGACAACACATGGATATCTGCAAAAAAGACATCCCCCCCACCATTATTAATGTCGCCCTCCCTCTCTCTCTCTCTATAAACAAATTGGTGTTGCACTGCTATGTGCAGACAACCATCATAGCCGATGTCTCACAAAAGCCGATCCCTGTCTCACGAGATGATCACATCATTAACTGTTCATTAATATCCTCACCTACTTCTATTTTTCGCCTTCTTTTTTTGTTGCGGGGGTGTGTGTCGTCTTTCGACCAACCATGCAACCGTCACTTTTGTTGACCCGACACTTCCGATTTTAAAAATGCATGGAAACTATATGCATAACTCCGTTTACGTTATAGTATTCTGTTCGTGAATTTCTCTATTTCTTTTTTGTTTTTTGCCTTATTTTTCCTCCTCGTATCGACAGATGTGGAACAACCTTTTTCTATTTGTTTTCTTTCCCGGAACTCAGAAGAACCGAACAAATCGAAGTTCTTCCAAGGTTCTGAGGGTGATGAGGCCTGAGGGGTTCGAGAACAAAGACGAGGATAAGAATGATAAGTTAATTAAGATGAAACCCATATCTTAATCGAGCGTAATATATATATATATATAATTTAAGTTGTTTGTATACTTTGAATTTTGACGCTTGATAAACAAAATGATTTTTTTATGTTAACACCTACCTGTGAAAGAAAAAAAACAACTTATGCAGTCTTAAAATGTAAAAATAAATCTACTTATGGAAGGAATTGATTTGCTTAAAAAAACTGTATATCTACCATTGTCTAAACTGTGCTTGTTAGAATCTGTTCTCTACCAGTAGTGCACGAAATGGATATTCAAAAATACTAAATTCAATTGTTACTGAAAATGAAAGTTACGCAAATTATGGCTCTATTGATTTTCAATTGCTCAAAATAGAAACTTTCAATATATTGGTAGGACTTAACCGATATCTTTTACCAAGACCCTCACGATAATTATAAAAGAAAAAAAAAAAGGGATTTATAGCCAAATACGGGATCTAGAGTTAAGAGATATGAGAATATCAGGCAAATCTCGAAGAAAACTGAAAAACAAACGGCCAGATAAGCCTTCATCAATTTTTCCAAAAAAGGAAAGCTACCCTTAAAAAATATACAACAAGATATACCATACAATACAATACCGGTTCACGAAAATTTATATGCTAAGGTAACATTAATATACTCTCGATTAAAACCTCGTTTGCAATTCGGCGCATCACTGCATATGCACGCTTTGTAAATCGACATTAATATATCTATATTTCCAAAATTTATATAATAAAATAAAAAGTCAGAACTCTATTTCTCTGGAAACCGACAGATAATTTCGATCGATAAAAATGCGGAAATTACAAAAGCGTGTCGGTCGGAAAAAAAAAAAACAGAGAGAAATGCCACCCAAGAAGTCGAAGTACATCCTGCAGGAACCCCACTTTTTTCCCTCACCTCTCGTGACTCCACCCGCTCAAATTGACAAAAATATATATACGAACAGAACACACAATACTCAGTCAACGAATCATTCGAACAGAGAGAGTTAAAAGGTTGATAGAGAGAGAGAGAGAGAGAGAGAGGAGTTACTCACAACCTGACGTCCTCCTTACTGCGAATGTTAAGGATTATTTTCCAGAGGAAAAGAGAGGGCGAGTAAATGAAAAAGCAGGTTAACGCAGTGCACGCGGAGCTTGGGAAAACGGGGAATGGGGAAAAAGATAGAAATTGAAAAATGCATTGATGAGTGTTTGACCAAAGCGCGAAGCTTGTTTACGTAGGTGCATACGCTGGCGCTTCTGCTCATTCCGGCGACCGATCCCAATGGTCCCTCCCGTCCCTTCCCTCCTCGTCTTTCGCTCACTATTTACTCCCGACGTTGACCGGAGCATGCCCCCCACTCCCACTTTCGCCATCATCGCATCATGGTTTCAGGGGTCGTACGTGTTCGCGATCATGTCCTCCTCATAAAGACAAAAACCCTTTTCTTTCTTGGCACTTCGTCTGGAGGGATCGCTTTCTGTCATCAAAGGGTGCGTGGGTGTTTTTTCTACGGGTAGAATCTGATTCAGATTACACAGACGGAAGCGCCACGATAATATTCTGTCAACGTTCTTGATGTCCTGACCGCTTTTAGTCCCAACCACCAGCACCACCAATTCTCAAATATTAAGGAGACATTATGTCCCCCACCCCCCCCCCAAACCCAAAAGAAGAAAGACGAAGGGGAGAAATTAAGGAGACAAAGCGTTTTTGCAAAACGCCCGCTTGTTGAAAATCAGCAAATCCCGATTCAAAAATTTCGTCTTTTCATCGCCTTTATTTCTATCAGTAGCTAGATCTTTGTAAAGGGTTTTTGTTATGGTTCACTAATTCATATATAGACACGACACTTGTGTTTGCTTCGCTCACAAAACACGTACGTAGCATGTGGAAAAGATCATTGTACATGGTAGAGAACTACGGACCTGGCCCTACGGTTTTGGAACCACACTTCGACCTGGCGCGGCCGGAGGTTCAATTGCGTTGCCAAGGCCTCCTTCTGCTTCTGCGAAACCACGAACACCACCACATAAAATCACGCGTGCGTCTATGATGTTCTTGGTCACGGTAGTAAACAACGATGGTGCTGCTCATAATTAAAAGAGAGTCGAATGGTGTTTTTACAGGGTTGAGAGTGTGGTTTTGTCGGAAGCTCTCTTCGAGGAGGCGAGACTGCTCTTTGGTGAGGCGGAGCTTCTTGCGAGGCGGGCCGCCGTGGCTGCTCTCTTCCTCGTCCTCCATCCCTCCGCTCACCGTCATCCACTCCTCCTCGCCCCCGGACGGCACCTGGTTTATGTCCAAGTCCCTCACTGCATCATCACCCAACATCTATTAATATCAGTTGGCGAATTTTTTTTCGTTTTTTGTCGAATTGATTTTGTCTGACCTTTGCAGACCTATGATCTAAACAGTTTAAAGCTGCGGTTCAATATCTAAAATATTGTAAACGAAAATGAAACTATGCTAACACTGATAGAACACGCACAAAGTGCACCGAATCGATCATTATCCGGCGAATCTCGACATGTTTACAGCGACGAAAATGCGAAAAAAATAAAGGAGGAGGAGAAGAAGAAAACTAGGGCTAGGTAATGATCAAAGCAACAGTTTGAGATGTGTCAACACCTAAATAAGGAAGAATATTTCAAGGAAGTGAATAAGCACCCAGAAAGGAATTTCCTCTTTATTTTACATGGAAATTCCGCGATCATGCTTTATTTGCGTGGAAACTACTTTTCGGTGAATATATATCGCTCTTTTAGAGCCTAAGAAAGCAATAAAATCTACGATCAAAACGAGACTAAACTCGCAGCAAATAAAGAAGAAGAAGAAGAAGTGAGAAAAGAAGAAGGAGAAGGGACAGTGGTTGCTGCTGCTGCTTTTGCTTTTCTTTTTAATGAGAACAGAGTTCTTTCCAGATGAAAAAGAAGAGCTGACAAGATAATCTCTGAAACTGAGAGAGAGGGGCGTACCAGACGAAGGAAGAGGAGGAGAGGAAGAGAAGCCCGGGACAGACATGGTCAACTCCAGGCTTGAAGAGCTTCTGAGTAAATCTCCCATGGATGGATGCGAATGTTTCAGAGGACGAAGGAGAAGGACGAGAGAGGGATTATGATATAAAAAGGTTGATCTTTTGGAAGGCAAAAGGTAAAGCGAAGTCTCAGAGAGAGAGAGAGAGAGAGCGAGAGAGAGG
>BCNH02000007.1:7014856-7083981 GCA_001662345.2 Metrosideros polymorpha var. glaberrima | reverse complement strand
GGGGGGGGTTAAAAATTCAAAGAAGATGAAAATGGAAGAAAGTGTTGGGTCAAAAGGTCAAATAAATAGAGCGAAAAAGAAAAAGGAAAAAAAAAAGAGAAACACCTTTCTCAATAATAAAATAAAATAAAATAAAAAAATTGGAAGAAGAAGAAGGGGGAAAAAAGGTCTTGTCTTTTCCTTTTTCTTTTTCATTTGGGTTTCTGCTGTTGTGGGCTTGGGAGTAAAAAAGGGTAGGGTTTCCTTCCCCGAACATTGACCGCGGCCGTGAGGTCAAAGGGGGGAGGGGGATCCCGACCCGTCCGATGACCGCCACGTGTCCGACCGACGGGGTGGAGAATGACCCAGCAGGTTTTTTCTTGGTTTTTCTCCCCTTCCCTATTATCATTAAAAGACTCGAAAAAACAAAGGGGAAAAGGTCAAAAGAGGAGAGAGAGAGAGAGGAGGTGTTCATGAGAAGTCTCTGGAGGGGTTGTCGGTTCAAAGGTCAGCTTGGGAAATGATTGGGAGCACAGACTATATATCTGTGGCCAAACCCCCCTTCTTCCCTCCCCACACACACACACACCCAAGAAATTATATGCAAATTGTCTCCCCTTTTGATCTTATTGCTGCGGCTGCAGAGCCTGAGCTTTCATTCCGTTCCCTACACTGTCCCCCACCTAGCTCATCCTAACAACGGTACTTGTTACACATACCTATTCAGATACACTCGACGAGAAAATACGTAATTTTCAAATTATTGGTGGTGCATCTCTCGAGCATAGTCTGCTCAATGAATTGGGAATTACAATATTTCCTTATGTAGTCGCCTATTCCGTTGCCCATTAGAGCGCATTGAAATGGCACCCGTCTTTCTTTTCATGTTCGACTTTATTCCTCCTTTTCATGTTTTCTGGCCCCCTAAAGAGATTAGGGTTTCGACGGCCAATGGTCACTGGGTAAATTGAAATTGATTTGTGGAATTGTCAAATTAAGTGACCTGACATGTTAAGAGTGAGTCGTCTACAGTGTTCAATAAGAGTCCGTCGCATCCAAACTAGCTTGACACTCTTCGAGCTGTTGTTCCATGTAATTGTTTCTCAAACTGAAGTCCTGCATAGATTTTATTACGATATAGAGAAATATTTTCAAATATACTAAAATGAAAACTGAACTAATCATGCATCTATCTTTGAGTATCAATATTATCTAAAGATTGAAAAGAAGATGTTTCTTTATCATTAGAAAAAAAAAAACGATGTGCAAATTGGCTATCGATGATGGTGTGATAATTACAGTCACTTAAAATCCATAGACAGTGATGTTTGTGATAGGATTTTGTGAGTAAACAATTTTATTAGATCCACCGTTTGAGTAAAAGAAAAGTTTAGAGCGATGCATGCTAGCCTCTATTCATTTTGACAACTAAAACCTCAACATATACCACCCACTCAAAAGTGCTTGCTTATGTGTAAACACATGCCAAAAAAGATAGTGCTCATATTCCCACGAGGTCGGTTCAGTGGTTAAGGAATAGACCTGTATATGCATGTAGAAGCACACGACATTATCACATTTAATGATTCCTTCGATTGGACCACCCCATCGAGATTTTTAACTCGCACTTTACTCGATTCATCTCGGGGGGGATCCCATATTCCATTACCTTGAAATTTACCTATCTAACATCGCGTTCTCGTTATTAACAAAAGGGTGGATTTTGTTCAATGCTTCCTTTACACTGGAGAAAGAGTTTGATACCAAGATGGGATACGCTGGTTTGTCTTTCGGTTCTCAACAACTTCGATCCCCAAAGATTCACTCGCTTTTGACCAAGAAAAGGACATAAAAAAGGTGTGGGGAGGGGGAGGAAAGAGGCAAAAGGCAGGGCTAAAGGTGATCAATGGGGCGAAGAGCCTTTGGCGTGTGAAGATAATGAGGCAATAAATGCAATTACCTGCTCACGGGTACAAAGAGGGAGCTGCAACGCCTCTCTTTACTTTAACATCCATGCTGGAGAAGAAGAAGGAGAAGGAGACATAAATTTCTAGGGTTTCATGTCTTTGGACGAATGTCATTCATATGCCCTGTGGATTCTTCGTTATCTGCACTGCCTTCCATGGAATTTTTTTTATGTCTTCCGTTCCTTTGCTATGCTAAGTTGAACTCGAGACTGAGTTGATAAACTTGAAGTGCTAATGATGAAAGCAGAAAAAGAAAGGGAGGAAAGAAAGAACTTTTCCGATGCACTTGGATTTTAGTTCACCAAACAGGCCGAATCGTGAAACATCCAATGTAAAATTATTGCGGTCAAGATCCCCGTGTCGATTGTTGATTATGTGACGGGACCAACATGGGACCCGTGTGATCAAAGAGGACGTGATGGAGCCGGTCCACAAGAACCGGTTCACACAAGTTTTCAACCCAGTCTAATGTCGTTATAGATTGAGATTATGCCGTATGCCAAGCGCGCTCATGGTCCTCTAGAAACTCTTTTTAGTGGGGAAAAATTACTAGTTTAATAATTGGAATAGTATTTTTACATTTGAAAAGCTGACATTGTGTAGATTTTGTTTGACTATAGTATTTAGGATTTCCTTATTCCAAATATATTTATTAAGCTTTATCCAAATGTAGGGGGGCAAATTGAACGAAGATACTTACTATCGACATACTTCTATACTTCTGGAGAATTTCAATTGGGCAAAATATATTTTCTTAGTAAATGATTATTGAGCATAACTAAAAATTCATGACCTAATTCGAAGTTCTAGAAAAAAAAAATTAGTGGGAAGCAATATCTAACATCAGCCTCGCGGTTGCACAGTGCTCAGAACTGTGAGACAAAAGGAAATGATCGAGAAGCAATTAAATCGTATGTATGTGTATAAAGAGGCAGGGCACTTATTGCTCAACAAATTAAGATTTAATGCGATTCGCACTTGATACGAAAAAACCTCGAGTTGACTCTTCAACGGAACACATTTACTAACCTTTATCAACTCGGGACTCATCCTCGTACAAATTGCATTGCTGCTCTGTTGTTATCTAATGCTAGTAGGTTCATCGTTGGCTCAACTTAAGTGCCTGGTTATAAGTTAATAAGCGCGTTAGGGTTTCTTAAACCGATTTATAAAACGATATGGTAAACGACGCGGCTCCGAACATCTTATGCGATGCCGAACGTTAGTTTTGTCGCGTCGCATGTCACTTCACCCCGGTCGATCGCATCATACATGACACTGCATATAAATCTTCTTATACAAAGAGAACAGAACCCTGAGCGGAGTTGTTTCCACCGTCGCGGCGCTCGTCATCGTGACAGAAGATATCCTCATTCAAAACACACTACTTTTGCAAAACTCCCCCACTAACTTTACCATGAAGGGGTGGGGTTGGTAGCTTCGTGGGTTTACTAGGCTACAACCAAACACGGTACTGTCGAATCTGAATGTGGAAAGCTCTTTTGGAGTTCATGCACGAGCTTGACAATAATGTCCGAATGCCGAGACTTTTGCGAGCAACCGAATCGTGCTATGTGCATCTTTGTTCCCCCCTCCCTCCCTCCCCTTATAAATTCAATTAATCCAATCACTAGTGAACATGGACTCGTGTCGCCTATGATGTCTCCCTCTTTCTCTGCCCCGTTCCACACTCTTTGTGTGCTTCCCATATCACCGTCTTTGCCCATATACGTATTGGGTATGATTAATACTCCACATCGACAAGAAAACACGGAGGTTCTGCTTTTATAATCGAGTGATGTAATTGAGAAGTGCGATGTACTAATTATAATGAAATTCTTTACTAGATGTAGCCTTAAGTTTAAGGATGAACCAGGATAAAATCTCTCATCTCAATTTTCTCTGTCGACTTTAGAAATACGCTGCAGTGGAGTACATCGTAAGGGTCAAAAGTAGGAAAGAGATTGGATGAAAGGCACTGTTGAGGGTTGCGTTAGATAGCTTCGCTTCTTCTACTTTGCGCTTGTCTTTTACCTTTGGGACGCTCGACGGGCACTGTCTTTCTTTTCTTGTTCTTTTCTTCTCGTTTCCCAGAGAGAGAGAGAGATAAAGCTAAGGGACTTCACATGGATCAGGTGTACGATTTTCTCCTTGGTTGGACCATTGGAACATCTCATCGTACTTCACGAGAGAGGAAGGAAGAGAAGCATTGGGACACGAAGTTGCACGGTTATCGTTTTCTGGGTCTTCCCAAGAAAAAAAAAGTTGGGAGAATTAGTTGCGAAACGAGAAGAGGTCAAGCTCCTGTATCGTCAAGCCCCCACACAAGGCACGGCACAAGTCCTCCTCCTACACGGCAGTGTCGATGCACAAAGCAATTCGTTGTTTCAATTGTCAAATATAGGCATCCATACATGATGGTAACGCACACGCACACCCCTATAAACGCCATGCGAAGTACTTGTCACACCACGTACCAACATCGTGTCCTGTGACATGTCAAATCATCTCGACCGACCAATCCTTCTTTTTCAGGTGATTTCGGATTGTGCGTTTGACAGAAAAATCCACGATTCGAACCGTGAGTATGCTCTCATTAAAACGTTATGAGTCGGATCTACGAGATCTATTCATTCAGTACCAAAATGATGGGAACGGGTGACCAGCAGAGTTATTTCTATTAGGTAAAAATGACATGAATGATCGATCCTTAAACTTTTATTCAATATGCAATGCTGTCCCCGAACGTTTAAACATTTTCGTATAATTTACAAACCACATTGAACATTCGTTAATAATTTAGAAATCACATTACATAAATGAAAAAATTCAGAAATGATACTGCACGTTAGATCAAAGTCGAGGGACGGAATTGTAAATCGGACTAAAATTCCTTTCTATCGAGGGGGGAGAGGATCCCTCGAGATACTCGAAGGCAATTACATGGAAAAACCTAGTTCATCCTTTCTCTTTCCTTTTTCCTTCCCAATTTTTTTAATAAAATGGGGGGAAGCGTGGGGGTGGGGGGAAGAGAAGAGGCGTGGGACCCAGGGCGATGGTTAGGCAGCGGACAAAAGGGAAGGAACAAGCGCAAGAGTGGGGGTGGGGACCACAGTCGATGATGATTGGGTAGGGGACCGAGGTGGGCCCCCGCCTGTCTGCTTGTCTTCCCGTAAATTGCTGATGGCGTTTCCATGGACATTCTCTCTCTCTCTCTCTCTCTCTCTTTGCACAACGCCAACAACATTTCTCTAATATTTTTTTTTTTTATCAATTTTACTGTTGATGACATGAGTAGTGCTTTTTTCAACGACCAGACAGCCTGCTTTAAAAAGGATTTAATTCCGACCACAGTCGGATCGCATTGTGGATCGAATAAAAACAAGGGCTCCAATCGAATTTTGTTGGGTCAAATGCGAAGACCGCTCATGCTCGGTGGGTTTTAACCATCAAGCCGACCAAACCCGGTCGAACGGTCGTGCTGAGGGCCGGACCGGTACCTGAACGAACTGGCCAGTCCGCTCCGATATTTGACGTGACGATTTCGTTGGATGTTCATGCCGGTGAGCTGTTTAGGCATTGATCGGCTGTCTTTCTTACTATTGTAGGGGGCCTAGTGGTTGGGCAATTGGCCCTCTTTTTAAGTTGTAGTGCACATCGATCGATTCCCTCTCGTCCCCTTTAGAGCGATAACGGGATTTCAAATTGGTCCATTGATCCATGCCGATCGCAAGCTTGCCTTTTAAAAGAGCGAAAAGAAAAATCTTCTCGATTGATTACGCGAACGTGTCGGCATGTCGTGTCATATGGAATTTTAAATTTTAAATTATTATTAAAAAGCGGGGAGGACCATCAGCATTGTCATAGATTGCCAATTTTCTGTCTCCTTTTTGCAAGGCCTAAAGCGTTATAGCGCATCGTTCATCGAAAAAATAGTAGGAGTGACTATAAAAATAATTGCACCTTTGTCTCCCCAGCAGTGTCATATTGGAGGCACACCTTTGGTTCTTTCTTTTCTGCCACCTCATCATGGAAGAACTCTCCTTGTTTGCTCCTACACGCATGATCATCAGCCCTAGCTTGTGTAAAAATTCCATCGGGTTATCATATGCTATTTACGTTGCACTTGCATGTGGACCATGACGGAAATGTTGGCCTATTTATTTGTACGATCCGATGTTTTGAATTATTTGGTGCAACACGACCCCCTAGCCACGTGGCGGAAGCTAGTTACATTGAGTTATGAGCTTCCATTCTCGAATAAAGCACTAATTGTGCATTTCATCTTGTGTTAAATTATGCGGAACCTATTGCATTTGCCTTGTCCAGGCCATTTGCCTTGTCCAGGCCGCGAGGTTGAAGGCCACGAGGTTCAACCTCGCAGCCTCTGGCGTGAGCTTAAGCCTCACTAGATCCCGCTGGCGAGGGCAGCCAACTTGCCAACGACCTCGCAGGTCACAATGAAAAAACAGAAAATAAAAAGGAAAAAAGAGAAAAGAGAAAAGAATTAAAAAAATCATAATTTTCTTTTAAAAATTATAAAATTTGTCCATGTTAGCGCTGGCGACGCCACGTCAGCAAATTCTGACTAAAATTAATCGAATGGACTCGATTGGCAAAACGTGAAAAGATTTATGACTCAATTGGTACAATTAAAAGATTTATGACTGAATTGATAAAAGTGTAATAGTTTTAGAGCTTTTTGGACATTTAACCCTGGAAATTTAATACACTACTCTATCTCTCTCTCTATCCACTTCTTGGCCAAAAAGAGAAAAGAATCTCTATATCTAGTCAATGATCTGCTCATACGTCGTGATGCTCAAAATGTGTATAGTTGCTTGCTAGACTTCCTTATTTTGACTTAGCCAATTAAATTAAGTAGCAACAAAGAAGAGGGCAAAGCCAACTCAACTCTACTTGAATCGAGCCACACAAGGATCCATTGACAGGCGATGCGGGTGCATTCCATACACTCTGATTTATTCCCCATTCCTGGAATCACTCGCCCGGCCACGCATCGACAGGCCATGTGGAATGCTGGAAAAGGGCATGCAAGGGTCAGTGCACAACGTTTCTGAGTCAAGTTCAGACTCAACCGTCATTACTTAGGCTCTAATTCTATCCCCTTTGTTTTTCTTGTTTAAGCTGCACAATGTTTTGTCCTTCGTCTTCCCTTCCCTCTTTGAAATCCCTAGTAAATCATCCTAGGAGGTGCCTATCCATCAGTCATGATCCGGTTGTTTGACAACCCTTCTTTTGTACAAGCAATTTCCTCCCTCATCCGACATTGTCTCCCACAGTTTCCTCCACCTGCCTGTGTTCACTTTCATTGAATGGATTTTCCTGTTTTCCTCCTCAAAACATGGCCTAAATTTGGGCCTAAAATGTGGTGTTTTCTGGGCAGTGGTCTTCACAACCACCCCCCCACAGAAACTTGCCCTACAATCTTCAGAGACATTAGTACTAAACATCTTCATATTACGTGTGATTAATTTGTTGAGAGGTGGTTGGGTTATCTGTCCCGTAAGCGTGTGTAGCTGCTGCTACACATGATATTCCTGCTATTTCCTTCTTTCGCATCGCATGACATGCTCTTGAGCAACCCCACAAAACGAAAAAATCATGCGCCGTGTTCATCGCCTACCAAATTCAGTCCGTCAGATCTCATCAGTTCCTTCCTTTTTCCCCCTCGCCAACCTCAGTTTTCATCAGTCATTGGTTGCTATGTTAGTAGAAATTGAACCGCTTCCAAAATCCCATCTTATGACAGCTATGAACATGAGAAGATGAGACACTACAATAGATACTGTAACAAAAAAAAAAAAAGCATAATCGGCTTTATAGCACTTTCAGTCGGGACAAAAAGTTAGAAAACCATGTTGGAGCTTGAAGACATTATGAGCCATTAGATCTCCGGTGGTGCATCCTAACTCGATTACTTTACAGTAGCATTTCCTTCCTTACTTGTAGTTCAATTGATTGATGAAAAGATCATCTTCTGCATTTGAAGCTTTCCTGTAGTACTCGTCTTTTAAGTCTCGCGAGAAATGCTTCTCCCAGGACTAAATCTTCAGTTTTAAACGACTTCAGATCCTCCAACTAGGTACAACAGTCAAGTGCATTGATGGCTCCAATGATCATAAGAATTAAGAATCGCACCTGTCATTCTAGAACAATGACAACAATCAAGTGAAACAGTATGATCAACAACCATGAGATGGATCAGAGTAGCTATTGACTAAAAGAACTGATGTGAGGTCTAATGCACCTATTGTATCAGCTTACATCATGGAGAGCGTACAAGTATTATGCAACTTAAAATAAGCTCCTACTCTTGAGAGGTTAAAAAGGAAAAGGGTGAAGTACTCACCGAGAAAGCATGAACCTTTCATCTTGTGGCATTGAGTGACCCATGCCTACCATGACAACCAGAATATGAGGCTATGTACACTGAGTGAGAGCTCTACAAAACCCAGTTTGAGAACTGTTGAAGATAAGTCCTGCCAGATCTAACTCCATCTTGCAAACGAATTTGATCATTTTGTGCCTTAGGCATCTTCCTGTTTGAAGCTCAATCTCCAAGGGGGCTAAGTGGTTGACGCATGCTAAGCTCTGCCTTTAGCCCTGGGTAATGCTCCAGGTCATGCGAAAAACCCAAAACTTTCTGCACATCAAGAAAAACCAGGGCTTACAAGAAACTTCTCAATTGCGTGCTGAAAAGAACTCTGATGGGCATTTAAACAAAGCTACATCTCAGACATTTGCCCTAGAAAATGGATATAAGAAGGCCTTCACAAAGTGAAATGAACCCAATAACCTCCGTTGTCTCCCAACAAAATAAGGACAATTACAAGAAGGTGGACAGGGATGAAGTTGCCAACAAAGCCATATTTCATCCAAATATTCCATATGACCTGGAAGAGATGCATCTCTGGCTTGATACAAACGAAATCAAATATCACGCACTAGCTAACCTCGCCATGGTAACTCGTCATCATATATGAGAAAAAAGATATTCAAGTTTCCACTAGGTTTATTGAGCAAATACTTACCAGTACAGCATGATGTGCATCTTGCAAAATGTTCCCATCTATTTCAAGTCTAGCAATGGGAAATTCTGGAAGGTGTCCTGACTGTTTCTTCCCAAGCAAATCACCAGGTCCACGCAAGAGAAGGTCCATATTTGCCAAGTGAAAGCCATCAGTTGAATTCTCCAGCACCTTCAAACGGGTCGAGCTACTGGCAGTAGATGCTAAAAGGACACATCTGGACTTTCTCACTCCACGTCCAACTCGTCCTCTAAGTTGGTGTAACTGAGCCATCCCAAATCGCTCAGCATTCATCACAACCATCATTGATGCATCTGGGACATCCACACCAATCTCAATCACCTGGGTGGAAAGCAGTATATTTGTATCACCTGATCTGAATCGCCGCAAAGCTTCCTCTTTCTCGTCGCTTTTCATTTTCCCATGTAACAAACCACAGTTGTAATCCTTGAATCGTTGAGATATGTCTTCTAGATCAGCAGAAGCTGCACGAAGCTGCGGCAGTTGCTCGGATTGCTCAATTACTGGATAAACAAGGTAAATCTTCCCTCCAGCTTCTAACTCATCTAACATCATCTGCATCAATCAAAACACAGATTTAAATAAGTAGCCAATTTGTCCTATGATTGAGTAACTAGTCCAAGATTTTCTAAACTTCACAAGAATTCCTGCTTCAACCTACTCCAATTATTATAAAATCTAAAAAGTGATCAATACAGTCAGTCTGGATGCCCTCATTACTATGACTCATAGTTTCACTAGACAAGCAGTACCGATTACTTTCTATTCTGGTGGGCAAAGTAGCATCACTTACTTCAAATATATAGGAGGCAACAATCCATTCTACCAATGAAAAAGGAAGGTACCAAGAAAAAGAATGTCATGGAGGAATAAGGGCAATTTGAAATATATAAAGTACGTTCAAATTAGGTAATCAATCCACTGGATTCATTTCGCCGATTTGACAGACGCAGAGTCTGACATGAAAGGGGAGGTCAAAGTCTTCACATATTCACCTTGGTAACTACACATGGATGTGTCAATAAAAGGAAATGGGCACGGCCTTCTCAACCTAGCAAATGGCTAACCAAACAGTAGGCTTCTTCCTTCCATTAGGCCCATAGGAACAAAACTGGCATGTGTTTTACGATACCCTCAGAGGATGTCTGTTTTTCTATAGTTAGACAGACAAAATGATCTCTGCCTGGATCAAGCTGGTTTAAGAATGACCTTACTTTGATTGACATGAGACAAGAGAAACTACGAAAAACTCATACAAACGTCAATTCAGTGTCAGAAAACAGTAGGGAAGGACTATGAACTGATGAGCACATTTGATCCATTTTTTCGCATAAATAACACTGGCCTGGCTTCTGAAAGGTGATGTTCGCTCTTCTAAGAGAAGGTCATACTGTAATTCAAAGGTTGAAACAGTTTCATGACAAGAGCCCATAATGATAGTCCATAAATCTCCCATTCCCCTCTTGCGATGTGAAAGATGTGTTAAGCTGACAAGACAAGCTTGCTTCCCCGCAACTTCACAAAAAAAAAAAAAAAAATCGATAGAAAAACGTAGTGGAAGTCCTGAAACTAAGACTGGGTTATAGAGCATGACATTTGGTGAATAAGAATATGATAGTGACAACTATGAAGCATAAGAACAGTGATTTAACAACCAGAGACTTCTAGTCAATCAATTGAACAAGAAGTACCCTCAATATGAGTATTTTTGTGATTGCCTGAAGTTACCGACAACAGGATTCTTAAACAAGGGGAAGTGTTCACCTTATACATTTCTTGAAAGCCTTGGTCATTTCCCTCAATTACGTGCGTTTCAACAGGAATTCTCCCAGGAGGCAAGTCAGTGATCTGTTTGAGCAAGCAAAAGATGGCAGTTAGGGCCAGAAACAATACATTGACAGATGCACTGGAAAATCAAGTGTAGAATAGCAAATTTTGTCAAAACAAAAGGAGCACCAGTGTGACAAGAATGAGAAATACTTGAAGCAAAAGTGTACAGTGAAATGAGCAGCAAGATGACTTCTCACTCAGGCCCTCATCAAGAAAAATAAAGCAGTTATCTTCCCTAACATAAGATTACAGACATGCAATACAAGCAACAATAAACAGTGTAATGTCCAGTCTACGCCATCTCATGAGAATGACCTAACCAAACATTTAATCCTAGCAACACTTAACAGTACTGTCAAAAGCAGAAGGCAGACTAAAACTCACCTGCCCCACCAAAAAAGTGCAAGCATTATATTTAAGAAATATTTAGGGGGATTCCTCCCAGCCAAAAATTAACATCTGAAGCTTAATTAAGCGCCCAAAAGTATACTCTGTATTGCCAAGAATTACAACCCCTTGTGTCTGTGTACACAATCAAATAAGGCTAGGAAAAGCTTCCTGCTTTGGCTCTTATCTCCCTCCCTTTGGTGTAGATTTTTCGTAAAATTTCTACTTTTCATCCATGAGCTTGCGACTATTTCCAATCAAGTCCTTAAACTTTTGATTGGTCTAATCAAGTCCTTGAAGTTGCATAAATATTCTAGTCAAGTTCCTCCGGCAACAATTCCTATCAATTCGAGTAAGATGCGGCCCTTGGAAAATGTCAGAGCATGACGTGAAGAAAAAAAAATGACCGGGATTTTTTCCTGTGGAAAACTTTACCTTCACGAACAAGCCACAATGGAAAAAACTCTCTTCCCCCTCATACTCCAACACGATCTGACAACCACATCAGCTCAAATTACCCAGGATTGGTGCCTGAGGAACTTGATTAGAAATTTTTTGCAAATACAAGGACTTGATTACAGAATCTATGTTAGTTCAATAACTTGATTAAGAGAATTTAATAGTTTGAGGCTTTAAGTGGAAAAACTGCGCAAGTTCAAGGACGAAAAATAGAGTTTACCTAGTTTTTATCTTACAAGCCAGCCATTTAAGGTAACACAGCCAAAATATTAGGAAACTTCACCAAGCTTCTTTTTTCCCTAAATTTTGAATTATAAGGATTTGGTTTTTTCTAGCAAGGCATCTACAAGGAAACAAAAGTCCATTAGAATACATGTTTCCAACAAGCTAAATAGAGCCCCACCGCCCAATACACCTCTCTGCAGACAATGCCTAAGCTTGGTCACCAGGACCTCCCCTTCACACTGAATAACCACAATCAAGTGAGAGCCTCAAGTGCTTTCAACAGCACTGCTGCTCTTCCTTCATCAAGAATTTGCGGTAACTGTCATCTTTACTACTGGAAATTCCCAAAATGCCAACTATGAGATGCCACCAAACATTCAGTAGCTAATTACCTATATACAGGAAAATATCATTACAGAGTACACACCAGAAAAATCATCAATTCGTTTGTATAACAATATGGTAGATTATGATACAGAACCATGTATTATATGCCGATACTTTTGTTTAACAAAGCAAATACTGACCCACCTGTGTCATGGACATATCTCCATACAGTGCTAAAGCAAGTGTCCTGGGGATAGGAGTCGCTGACATGGCAAGGACGTGAGGGGCCATATTAGCATCACCTCTGGAAGGATCATCAAGATGAGCTGCAGAAGTTCCTGAACTTGCAGTGTTATAATACAACTGCAGAAATGAGATCTGATCAATACTCTCTTTTTCATAAAGGATTAAGAAAGACATAACAATAGAGAAGGAAAAGGTCTCCTGCTGATGAGTGATATAGAGAACAAAACTTCCTCCTATACAAGCAATAGATGAAGAAAAAGCTTAAATTTCCATCTTCTTCAAAACTTTGACCATCTATTCTAGCTTCAACAAGAACCTTAAGATGTGATTCATCAGATAATTCACTGTGCTCAGGGTATAAATCATCAGTCTGAAGCCAGGTTGATGTCTTTCAATCATGGTTTAAAACGATAACCAGGGTAAAACACATCCAGAATGTAAATATCGAACTTCAAATGAGATATGATATTTTGTCTTGGCCATTATTCACTATCGGCCAAAGCACCTTGGCACTAGATCCAATGTGAGAGGAAGAAGCTTCTTTCCCTTACTCGATGGCTTATAACTGATATTTTGGACTGGTTGAAACTGTCAATTCAGAGTGCTTAGTCCCATTACTGGTACTTCTTACACGACTCTGATGCTTTTGTCAGCCGATAAAGTGATCAAAATGCAATGGATCTTTTATTCAAATTTGTTTAGCATCCTGACTGATTTGGAGCTCCTACTCCCGAGAATGATTGGCTGAGAGAAAGTCCGAAGGTGGTAGCTTCATTTTCTACAACGTGATTTATTATACTGGTCAAACCATTGATCACCCAAATTTTGTGAGATAGATCATTTGAGATCTTAGATGGATGAAAACTGAGAAAGGAGTCATTCCCTAGATAAAATTATACTGATTTGGCACATAAGTAATGTCACTCATGCAAAAAAGACCTCAACAAACCCTTATTATAGTATCCAGATTATAGTATCCAGTAAAAGGTCATTAAAGAGGAAAGGAACCAGACCAGAGAGACTTAAAAGGGCAGAATTTATTGCCAATATTACATATGCAACAACTGAAACTCTCACAGACACTGAGTATACAATAAGTCCCATTCCCACCAAAACTCAAATATGCAACCTTTCACATAAAAATAACAACTTTTTCCCTCGGTGTTTTGGCTTCCGCATTTTGGATGATTGCCCGCACATATAAACTATCTGGTCATATCCAAACTGACACGTTTTTTTCCTTTCAAAGATTTTATTGGCATGTCGCTTGGTGCAAAATAATATCTATAATTATGCTGCGAAATCCCATGCTGAAGAATCGACAGTCGGTCAGTCAAAGCACAAGAAAGCATATTCTTCAAAGGAGACAATCTAAAAGCTCATCCTCTAAAGGCAAAAATTATCCCCTTTCAAGAAAAAGCAGAGGACAAAAACCAAAGGATAAAATATAACTAGGCCAAATCAGATGCTGAAGAAATGTACAGCTTCGTATTCCATCACTGCTATGAAAAGGAAAATCAACTTTTAGTCAATATATTCTATCACGAAATTTATCCAAGTCAAGGGAAGGGAATGACACACGGCATGGCCAGTATGCAAAGCAAAGAGAATTAACTGCCTATCTAGCCACAGCTTCTGCATAGCTAATCACAATATAAACATATGTATTTACCTTACTATTAAACCTCCCTCTTTGAACCACACCAAACCGATGTTGTTCATCCACCACAGCAATACGTAAGGCAGAAAACTCAATCCTCTCGGCTATTAAACTGTGAGTTCCAATAACAATTGATATTTCTCCAGTTTGGAGCCCCTATTAAACAATCAGAATACCATTATGCATCACCGGAAACAATGACAAGAGAAGAGAATGCATACAGATACACACCTCACGAATGACCCGAGATTGTTTTGAAGGTGTTGCACCAGTAAGCAAAGCAACAGAAGGTCTGGATTCGATGTCCAATTTCTCAAGCAAATTAAGCAAGTGCTCGTGATGCTGGATCGCAAGCAACTCAGT
Source organism: Metrosideros polymorpha var. glaberrima (assembly GCA_001662345.2). NCBI lineage: Eukaryota > Viridiplantae > Streptophyta > Magnoliopsida > Myrtales > Myrtaceae > Metrosideros > Metrosideros polymorpha. The sequence goes on along the minus strand of BCNH02000007.1, from coordinate 7,069,465 downwards.
TGGAACCATGAAAGCTGCCTAGACATGAGATAGAGACAGTATAACCATAAACTATATTAAAAACTAAATCCATCCTATGGTGGGTCTGCTAAAGAAAAATTTCAAACTCAAAGATAGGTAGAATCTTGACATGAAAAGATATTGTGAAGAACCAACCTGATATCCCAAGCCAATTACTTCCATGCAAGCCAAAAAAGCTACAACGGTTTTGCCACATCCCACGTCACCCTGAAAAGGAAGATTTTAATTGAGCATGAGCAAGCTAAACTGTTGAGGCTGTTTGCCAATTACTGGTTTTACTTTGAACGACCTTCAGCAGATGTAAAATATATACAAGAGGCCTTACAAACCAAGACAGGGCCTCCAACTTTAATGCAGAAGAATTTAAATTGCAGAAAATGGTCAGCTAAGCCAAGAAATATGAGTGTGCACAATCATTCAGATGACTCACAAGTAACAAAAATTACCAATCGACAATTAGAAAAGGTGAAGATCATAATGATATTTGTTAATACAAACCTAACCTGCAAGAGCCTATTCATGGGAACAGGTCTCCTTAAATCTGATATGATCTCAGAAACAGCACTTAGTTGACTAGTTGTGAGGTCATATGGAAGAATCTTCAAGAACTTTTGTGTAAGACTGGACCATTCCTCAATATATGTGGAGCTCATTTCAGGTTTTCTGTACTTGTCTAACAAACCAACTTTCTCTATTTCCGTACCAAGACCTTCAAGCATTTGGAATAAGCGTCCCAACTGTCAGAAGATTCAGTTAATGATTAAGAATTTAAGTTTGAACATGGTTAGTGCATGGACAAATAACTTATGGTCAGAATATAAAAGGAGCAAGGAATGGAGCCAAAGTAAATATCCACTGAGACTGTTGCACAAATTAGCAGAGGATCATGCTAAAAAGATGCCTATTCTAATTACAGCGTACAACAGTATCAGTACTTCTTACACCATATTAGAAAGCTCTCTGACTGAGAAATCACTATTTGGGGGTACCTGATCATTTGTATAGAAGGAGGCCAATATAACATTTCAGTTTAACCATAATTTTTGTCTAGTCCCACATCCAGAGTGACTTAGATCATAGAATATGCAAATCTACAAATTCTGCTGATTATTATAGCACTAGTCATAAAAATTGAAATCCCACAAACTCTATACTTGCCTCCTCTCACCTCTCACTAGCATCATGAAATTACTTTTTCTAGATGTTCTCTAGTAAATTATGGATGAAATGGAAACGAAATTGGAGTTTAATGAGAGCACCCAAGAAAAGCTAATGCCCACTTTAACCTCCTCATATGACAAATCAGCCTGAGTACACAGAGTCCTGACAATATTATCATATCGATTCTTTCAGAAAAGATCTAGAGATGTTAAAATTACGCAAGAACAGGAATAATCATCATTTGTTCGTGAAAGCATATGCAAAAGAGTTCTTTTACCTGCAGGTAAAAAAACTCATCGAATATCAGCCTTTTGCGAGCTGAATCGGCCTCATATATATTCTTTGGCTGGTGAATTGCCTTGTATGCCTGTGTATTACAAGAAAACCAATAAATTATAGTAGATAAAATGCTCCAGATAAACACCTTCATGGAAGCATTGCAAGACTTAAATTTCTAGTCATGCCTTCATATTACCAGATAAAATACTACCGCGTTAAGGTCATCTTTTCTCGTCTTAAATCCTATTCCCTTTGCTTTACCTCAATTTTCTCAATAGAACTGACAAAATTAACTGTTTGTGGAGAGTTCGGATGTCTATCTCCGTAAAAAGAGTAATATAAAGTCAACCTCCAAGACTTCAAGCAAGTTACTTCCCTTTTTTCCGTTTTTTCACTATTTGACCCATTTTCTTAATAGCATTTTTTATAAGCACTTCCTCTTGAGTCTATCCATAATACCATTTATCAGCCCCTTTGTTAGGTACATCAGATCAGAAATTGTTGTCAGGTTAATTTTGGCCCAACATTAATTCAGATATATAAGAACAAACAGAAATCCATCTAGTAGGCACTCTTTTCAATCTAACATAAATTCAGACACATAAACATCAAAAGCACTCTTCCCATCAAACCGTATTTAGAATAAGGTTGAAACTTCCAATGCATGATAGACCAATCTACCTATCGGGAAAATAAATTGTTCAAGGTGCACTAATGTGAACCTCAAACCCACAATAATTGTAAAACAAAGGATAAGAAAGAAACAGGAACAAGACCGGGTTATTTAGAGGCTTTCCCTTTCTCGAAATGGTCTCACATTAGTTAGAAATTGAAAAGAAGCCTATCTACATACAGATCTTTCCCTTTCCCGAAATGGTCTGACATTAATTAGAAATTGAAAAGAAGCCTATCTACATACAGACTCGACTTGTCCCAAATCAATCCAGAGAAAGGGAAGACGAGCAAGCTTTTAGAGGAGGGAGTTCCATCAACTAAATGGCAAGGATGTAGATGGCATACAGGTCAAGGCCTATGTGGCATCATCAGCTATCCACTAACATGTAGCATAAGTAACCTAGCTGTCACAAAATCTTTCTGTCCCTGATCTTTTATTTATCAGTGGCAAGGGATGGAGTTATAAAGATTCTTATTAGTAGATCAGACACAAACTCAAAAGTTAGAAAATTTATGTTTGAGGTAAGAAAAAAACTCTAAAAATGAAGCGAACGAAAAGGACAGATTACTTACATCACGAAGACATAAAATTCCAAGTTCCTGAGTGACATCTTTTGGGATAGGATCCATGCCGAAAGACAAGGTTTGCAAAGCTCTGGCATGATAAAAGATGCATACACAAGACACATAAATTTGCGCACCACATATAGAGCAAAATTGTATATCAGTGTGATAATACAGGGGAACGTGTCTATTTACAGAGACTGGTTTTGTCAAAATAGCAACGCAGACAGAGTAATATATAGGGAAGAAAACAAGATGGTTCTATGCAAGTAGAAATGCTTGATGAAATCCAGTATTGAGCAATGACATGTTAGGAAGAACTCACCTTTGAATAACATCCCTAATGAAGGTAGGGTTTAAGCCACCTTTTGAAGGGTATATAGGGTATGGCCTCCCGGCAGTGCAGAGAGAGGAGTCCTCTTCATCTTCAAGCACATCAATGTTATACTCTCTAATTTCATAATGATCTTCAGAACTCATAGATTTTACCTAAAGGGAGAAAAGTGCTGCTCAAAATTTCTAGACAAGAAACATCTCATTATTCCGTTCTTGAGATATGTTGAATCTAATAATATCTATACACACAAATGCAGTAGTAGTTTTTGTTCGAGAGCAAATGAGAGAGGAAAAACAGAAGTTCAAGACAAGCAAAATAGATTTGGCATTACAGGTATGAGAATATGCAGATTATTTTTCCTGGCAATACACTTGTTGGAAAATGCAGATTATTATTCCATCCCACCTATCTATCAAATAAAAGCCACTGACCAAAAAATAAAATAAAATAAAAGAAAAGCTAGAAAATAAGACGATGAAGAATGTATGCAAATTATCACAAGGCAAAATGACCAAAACTAGGATGCAATGATTATCTTTTGAAGATTCAAAACATGGACAACATATAGCTTCAGCAATGCAAATTCATGAATTTCACCACCTCTATTGGTGAACAAATATGAAGTGTACTGCACAATTTCGAGAAAAAAACCAAACTAAGTTGAAAAATGAAGAACCGACTTTTTCCAAAATGAATTTTTTAGGTTTTCAGATTGCAAAATCAAAACATATATCCGTATACTAACCTTGCCACTAACACACACTATGTCTCCAACTCTGTGCTTCTCCTGAAGGATTCTTAGAAAAGATTGACTAGTAAAACGAGTACCACGAAAGAATTTCTTCAGATGCAGATAGATTGTCTTTTTCTCCTTTGCATCTAGATCACCATTCATATGCTCCCAAGTTGATTTATCATCAGCAATTTCACAACCCACAACCACTTCCAGAAACGAAAATGAACAGCCTGCTCTGATTCCCCTGTGGAGAATGGGTAAGGCTTAGTGTGTTTTAAAATCAATAGCCGAGGCAATCTTTCAAAAAAAAAAAAACTTAGTTACAGCCAAGGTTGCAAAATATCTGGAAAAAAAAGAGGGAGAGGAGCAAGTACAGATTAGTAGAAAGGGGGTTTTAACATATTTAACTATTGGAGCCGCATGCGTACAAGTTTTACAGAATGATAATGTTAACAAGAACAGCAAAAAATGTTTAGAATATCGTCAAAGACATATTTATGTCCTTGCTCCAAATAAAAACTATAATAGAGCAGTTGCAGTAGCCAAAACTTTAGTTAGGAAGCTCCAGAAAACTACAAAAGCTAGTAGTGAAGAATATACAAAGTGAATGATCACAAATGAACAACAGATTTTGTCAACTGATAAAATGAATTCAGTAACCCATAAAAGACCAACATGCTTGCACTATTTGCAAGAATTGCCAATGGTAATCAGACTGAAGTCAGTATTGCTGTCACAATAATCACAAAACAATTATATGCCACTATCCACATTTGATGGCTAGACTGATTGCAAATGATACAATCATTTTCACTAAATGTGTCGATGCACGACAGTTAAAGTGAAATTTTACTCAGCCAGATGGCAAAATGCGCATCATCACTTCCCTTATCAAAACAACTGGACTAGCACCTAGAACGCCTATGTCTTTTTTTTGGGGGGGGTCAAAAGAACGCCTATGTCAACAGGCCACAAAACAATGAAAAAATGGAATTACTTGGAAGACAAAATCCTGCCAACCGAGATCAAGTATTGTCCATCCTGAATTCCAACATGTGCATTCTGAAGATCAGCATAAGTCCTTGGAAAATGGTTTAGCAGTTTCCGTATCTACAAGGAAACAAAAAGGGCAGTGAAAATACACGGTTTATTTCACGAATAAAAGCTTGAAGTAACACAAATTTTACATGATCTTTGGGCACCCACCGTGTGAAAGTCATTCTTTTCTAGTAGATGGCACTGCCTCTTAGTCAATCCAGCTAAGGAACTGATCGGTCTGTCGAGAATCATCTCAACCGATGCAACAACTAAATCTGATTCAGCATCCACTTTGTCCAAAGATTCCTCCTCAACAATTGAACTATCCAACCTTCCAATTTCCACGGGCATGGGCTCATTAGGTAGCAAACTTGCAACACTTTCTTCCATTGGCAATTGTGATGAAGACTTTTCCTCTTCGACAGAGACAGACAAGGAAGACCATGTATTGCAGAGTCTACTAGGAACGCCCCAATTTCCACCAACAGCATCAGGGGGAAATCCCCAGCATTTTTCGGTTGCTGCAGAAGAGAAAGAAGCTGTCCCGTCATACAACTCTATTGTCGGAGAACTGCCGATGATGATGGAGGGGTATTTCCTGCACACCAACAAGGCATCGAATTCGTCCTTTACATTCACACCGGAATCCTTCCCATCCCATTCATCCTCAATGAGATCGTGAATTCCACTGCAGGCTATGACGACCCGTGAACTTAAATGGCGGCCTGGAATACAGATGCAGCTATGGCGGCACAAATTCAACCGGTGCAAGTAGTGGGACATGATGCCAGCGTGCAGTGGCCGCAAGGCGAAATGATCCGTGACAAGTTGTCCGGGAAGGCCACCACGCAAGTTCATGAGCAGCCGCTGGATTTTCATCTAAGAGAAACAAAGGTTGCCGCATAATAATCAAATCCTACGGGCCCGTAAATTCCTTCGGCCAAATCTCGGTGAAGACGACACATCTGGCGCAATATACAGCTGCAGGTTCTAATTAATCAGCATAAGCGAAAGAAGCACATGATACAATGACAAAACAACTGCACTCGAAATCAAGCGAACCGGGGCAATTCAAAAGGCAAATATTAGCTCCATCACCAACATTCACACGGCCAACCCGCGGTTCGAAAATCAAAACGGCACCAAGCAACGGCATCAAACGACACGGAACACCGGGAAAAGAAAAAACCGAACTTTTTAGTCAAGCAGCCACGACATTCCTTTCCTTAAGTTCCCCGAGTTCGACCGAAACGAACCGAACCGAACCGAATGGAACGCTAGCTCGTCTCATCAGAAACCAGCAGAAGAGCACGGCCACCCCCAGCCAAGGAGGCGCGCGGCGCAATCAGCGAGCGCATTGAGCGACGCAACAGAAAGTTAAAAGGGGAATGAAGAACGGAAGCTTTTCGAAGGAGGAGGAGGAGGAGGAGCTTACGAGCGGGTCTCCGTCTTTTGAATTTCGAATCGCTAGCTCAAAGCTTCAGAGCTCACGAGCGTTTCCAGTACCCGAGTCGGTTGCCGAGGAGAGAGAGAGAGATGAATCGCTGCTGTGGAGCATCAGCTCCAAAGCGCTCGAAAAAGATCGTGTGCGTTTGATATCCAACACCCCCCCTAATAATCATTTATCAAAAATAAAATAGAGAAATGGAGACGAAAAAATATTTCTACTTTAATATTTCAAAAAATTGTGAAGAAAACTATATGTGGTTCTATGCATAGAAAATGATACGACCCGCCAAATGTGTTTGAAAAGGTGCAAGAGAATATTTATAATTAGAGGGCTTCCGTTGGTCTCAAACAAAATAAATGATTTGAAGAAAAAAAAAAGGCTCTTGTGTTGTCACTTCGAATAAACCTTTTTCTATGAATGAACGAAATGTCTACAAAATATTGAGATATAAATTATTGTCTCTAATGAAATATTTATTTATTTATTAATTATTTCGAGCAATATAAATAATCATTTTTTAGAATATATATTTTTTAAATTATTCATTTTTCGTGAAAAAAAAATGAAATCTTAAAAACGACTTCTTGCTATAATTATGTAACATGTGCATTCGAAAAAAATTCATGTCGCTTTTACTTCGGACAGTCGTCTTTTCTTGTATATTGCGGATTGTGTAAAGAGACATTAATATTTTATTCGAAGAAAATTAAGCACTTGATTACTTTTCTCAGACCATTAAAGCTATTTTGCTAAATAAACAGACGTGAGGGAAAAATGTTTTGCCATCTGACTTTGCAGCAGCAGAAGAGCCCCACTCCCCCTCAAGCAATGTGCATCCCTTATTCAGTTGGCAAAAGCTCATGATCGTCATGCAAACGTGAGGCCGGTGAAATGTGTACTTCGATTGAATTAAATTTGATCGGTTAGAATTAGAACTGCTCGCATCAAATTGTTTATGATTGTCTCCATACTGATTTGATGAGAACTCCACGGAGTTTGGAGATGAAACCGAGGGTGGAAGTCCATTATCGAAAAAGAAAGAACTGTTGATTCGAAGAGAGTTCGAAGCTAACAATGGCTACATACTTGAATTGGAGTTAGAAATAATGTAATTTGCTTATAATTGTGTTCTAGATTAATTTTAACTGACAAAAAAAAAAACGAGTCAAGTCCAAAAAACAACTACGCAATGCCGGATTACATGAGCTAAGACTAGTCAAGAGTTAGCGTCCTCTTTTTTAAGTCACCCTTCGCGCAAGTGACAAAGGGAACAAGAATGCAATGATGTGTTAAGGGTCATTAGTCATTCTTTCGATAAAGGTATTTTGATTATGAAAAAAGCAACTCTCCCAAAATCCGTTCGATTTCAAAATTTCGAATCACATTCGTTCGCGTTCTTACTGAACAAGAGCTTAGTGTTTTCGGAGCACTTATTCGCAACACCCATCTAAGAAAAAATGGGGAACAACTAGCCAACATTCTACCCGTGGAAATTATTTTGCATTAGCAATCCAATCTTCTTGGACTCCACATCCCTGCCCATGTTTCAGGGCTTTCTTGAAGTAAAAAAAAAAAAAACGATTCAGACAAGTGGCACGACAACAGCAAGGATGCCCAATCAAAAATCAAATTTCCAAGTGATGCCCTCTCGCCGGACGCTCCCCCATCGAATCGGCAAGCAAACCCTTCTCCAGAACCCAGTCCTCGATCATGGCTTGCGAGCTCAGCGGCTGGTCCGTCGGCACCAGATGCCCGGCCCCCAGCACCACGACTTGGCTCAAGCTCCCCCATTTCTGCACGTACCCAGCAAGCACCCCGTTCACCCTCCACACCTTCCTCTCCGCCGACAAGAACGCGCCGATCCCTTCCCACTCCATCGTCTTCACCCAGGCCTCGGTCGAGACCACGCCGTCTCTCAGATCGGAGTGGCCTTGGTACAGCAGCACCTTGCTGTTCTTGACCAGGTGCTCCACCATGTACTTCACGCTCTTCATCACGTCCTCCTGCAGCGCGGCTCCCACCACGTCGCTGCACTCGTCGAACGCTATCGACTCGTTGGCCTTCAGCGCCCTCTTCACTTCCTGCTTCAGCAAGAGCTGGGTCACCCACTGGGTGTTGTACGGCACTTTCCTCGTGAAGTCGTACAGAGTGGCCAGTCCCGTCATGTTCTGCAGATATCTCAGCACCCCAGTTCGGGCATCCGTCGCTTGGCTCCAATTCCCCATTTTGGTGAGCTTGACGGCTTCCCACTGGGCTTTCTCAAGCTCGGATTTTTGCCTCTCGTTGATCAAGCCGGAGAAGTAAGCATTCGCGGCGTGCGTCGCCACCTGGGTCGCCGGGTCAGTCAAGCCATTGCCTATGGCGACCCCCGCTAGATTCAGGCGCTGCGATGGCGGCAGCTCCGCATTCCACTTCAACGTGTAGTACCCAATCGCGGGGACATACTTACCCGCGTAACTCTCGCCGGTAACATAAATGGGGCGGGATTTAAAAGCACTGTCGAGCTTCACGAACGCGGTTATCGCCGCGAAGAGATGCTTCGCGACGGTGAACTGGTCCCTCGGGATCTCCTCGGGAGAGGCGGCGACGCTGAACCCGACGCCGATGGGGTTATCGAGGAAGAGGAGGCCGAACAAGCGGTTCCAAGAGCCAGGGTTGGGGTCGACCACCAGGTGTCCGGCGTTATGCGCGACAGAGCTGACGCGCCAAGGTCCGAGCTCGTAGAAGTTGCCGATCATGGAGGAGCAACCGGGACCGCCCTGGAGCCAAATCAGGAGCGGGGTCTGCGAAGGAGGCGTGGTGGGTCGCTGGGCTTCATAGAAAGCGTAGAAAATGGCCGAACCAGAGGCGGGGCTCACCGGGAGGTAGCCGGATTTCGTGGGCAGTGACTCTTTCGGGAGGAGCTCTGCGGCTGGACTCGAAACGGGCCGCGACGACGACGACGACGACGACGAGGCGGGAATGCAAGCGATGCAGGAGAGCAAGAGGAAGAGCTTGAGCGGAGGAGAAGCTGTTGACTCCATCAAGATTCCCGGTCTCAGTGGCATTGGCACTTGGCTCTCTGTTCGTGGGATAAGAACAAAGGGACATTATTGAAAAGATAACCGACGGAGGTAAAAAAAACAAGCGATCCATTGTCGTCTGACGGCAACTTGTGTTGGGGCGTGGGAAGAATTGTCGAATTCACGTGCGGTTTCTTTGTGGCTGGCTTTTACTGGCGTGCGCAGGAAAAACGGAACCTCGAAGCTCTTTTACTTCCTCGTCCTCGCTTCGATTTTTGGCTCCGGGAACGATTGGGACGATGACCCGGTGAATGTCCATCCGGATGCCGAGCCAATGACCATTGGATTGGATCCACGTGGCTTTGTTCGTGATAGGGGTGTGATCCAACCGATACATCGGCGGGCTCGAATTCAAAGCTCGGTACTCAAAACTCAATTCGAACTTGATCGAGTATTAATTCTCCTGTACAAGCTCGTATCGTCTAGGAAGTCTAGCCATTCGAGCACGAGTTTAATAAGTGAGAACATGAAACGGTTTTAAGATGTTTTTGTCTATTTTTTCGTCATTAGATTTTTTTAATAAAGTATTAGAAGCCTGGTTACCTTTGATTGGGCTTTCGGATTGAATGTGGAGGAAAATATGTAGAGAAAAATGGTTTAAGTTTGAAAATTTTGTAGTTTGAAGTAGAGGTGTTGATTAGGGATTTAGGTCAGGCTAGCCCGAAAGTCTGGCCTAATATGTTGCCCAAGCTTGCCCATTACATAAAATTTATTCGGTAATTTTTTAACTGAATTAGGTTCGGGCCAAATAAGGTGGGCCAGGCTTTTTCATGCTTGTGAGAGTATTGTTTAAATCCATTCATTTACCTATTATATCTGAGTGGGTTTGGCGGCCATTGATCACCTCTAATTTGAAGTGAGATAATGAAAATAAGTATACTTAAATTTGTGAATTTACGAAATGTTCTTATATCTTTATTCCTAAAAAATCAAAGTTATCTTGTTTTTTTTTTTGCATCTATCTGTTTTCCTTCCCCCATCATCCTCTTTGCAAACAAAGTCTAAAGGAAAAAAAGAAGAAGCGAAGAGTACCAAATGGTCATTATACTTATGCTTAAAATTTTAAATGATCTCAATACAATTTTCTTTAAAATAGTATAGAAAACTCTTTAAAATATTCATCATCAGTCCTTTTCATTAACATCTTCCTCATAATGCCAATTCAAACAATGATCTCTTATTTGGGTGTATGTCTCAAATTGATTCTTCCAATCTCGATAAGTCGCATTAAAATTAACAAAAAAATATATATTGAGAGACTAGGATAGTGGTTGGGCAATGGAGCCGTCGCCCCTGAGCTAATATCGATCATCGCCACCGCCTCACACAACATCGATGAAAGTGCAAAAACCCTCTTCACCGCCGCAATTTTGAAAGCTTAATCTTTGTAAGTCCTAAAATCCGCCATGATCGACAAGTACAAGATTCTTAGTTAAGCTCATTTCTCAGCTTATGCTTGATAGATTGAGTTAGTATATGGGCTAGTTATATTCACTATATGGGTCATAAAAGTGTTTAGAATAAAAAAGCCCAAATAATATGAGTGTTAAATTGGTTTACAATTTACTTAGATCCAATCGACTTCTATGATTCTTTCTTCACTCTTTTACCCTCACTTAATCTCGCGCTTGCTCGTTCTTTGCTGTCACCTTAGTTTGGGTATGAGTATTTCCTAAATTAGGTTAAACATGGGAGTTGGGTTGGATACGAATTGGGCAGGATCTGAATCACTAGATTTACATTAGACGAAAATAGATCAAAACGGATTAAATGAATCAATTTAAATTGAGTATTTTCAATCCGACCCGCTCATTTAACGGGTCTAGTAGTGGCAGTGCACACCCTATAGCTCCAATGGTCCGTGCAAATGGAACGGCCTTGTCGGTAGTTTGATATAATCACGTCGTCCTAATCTTGCCGCTGGTGTAACCAAGGAGTTAAAAGAGGTCTGGACGGTGTGGTTGCCCATTTGAAGGCGGTCACGTGGTCCAAGGACTTGGGGGAAACCAAATAAAAATTATGTAACGATTTTCTTTTTAATAATTTACGGAAACTTAAAATTTCAAATTTCAGAAAAGAAAGTCATAAGTAAAAATTAAACATATCAAATTTTTTTGTCTTCTGAGACATTATTTACGCGTGTTCATGTCATTATTTATACGAAATATCTTTCGCGAAGTGTTGAAGTGGAGATAAAATAGATTACATGATTATCTAATTGAGTGAATATAATGGGTATATTAGATACGTGTCTATGGTTTCGTTAATAAGTTTTTTAGGGCATTAAGTAAGTTAACTAAAAGTGGAAATGACAATGAATTGCACATTTTTAATAAAGCCACTTACTTCACGCAGTAAATTTTAAATTACAAAAGCAATTCAACGAGGCTTAATAAGTGCCCTACGGACACTTATTTAACATTTTTTTCTATGTGTAAATTTGATGATTAACTTTTATATGTTAGATAATTAAGCGGATGGTTACTTGATGAAATGAATGGACAGGTAGTTTTGACTTTGATATATTCTAAATATAAGGAAACTAATGATGAACACGAGCTATGCGAGCATGCAAAATTGGATACACACGACAAAGAAAAAATAACATACCCAGAGCTATCTCGAAAACGAGAAAAAAAGGATAGTTATTTTTTTAGTATAAAATTAGGCGAGGTTGGTAGTTATTTTTTGCGAGAATTGCTACGTTAGCATTTTCCGGCGTTAATTAGCCGGGAGGATTGCATTGAAATTTCGCATAAAGGTTTAGAACTGCATTGGCGGAATCGAAGAGTTTAGAACTAAATTGGCATCCGAATCTCGAAATTAGGACGGAATGGGTAATTTTTCCTACAAAAGGAGCTACAGATAGTTAATCATCTTTTGTATTTGACAAAGGGCAAGTGGAGCAAAAAAAAATTTGGGTGGTCAGTGGTCATTATCGTTTGAAGGGATAGAAAGTGATACAAAATGGCATTTTGATTTATGTGTATATATATATTAATAATAGACTGATAGATAGAAAAAAAAAAAACAATATAGATATTGAAATGTGGAAAGTGAAATAAGCACCCTTTTTTCCATTATGGTATCATATTTTTTATGACTGAAATACATAGGTGTCCCCCCGGTCCTATCCCGCTTTCTCGGCGGAGTTATCCATTACCTCCACCACCTCGACACTCCTCTTGTTCATCTCCCGTGCTTTATCAAATATTTTAGAATGTTTGATAATTTCCCATTAGAAACAATTTTCTACTTCTAACTATACTCGTAAATCAATCTAACACATGACTCATAGATAAAACAATGAATATAAATTCTACATATTTTATGGGTAACCACCTTTTTTTTGTTTATGGGTAACTATCCATTGTCCATATTAATTTAAATTCTACCCGATCGGGCCACAACTTTTATTCTTCTCCGTATGCGAAAATTCGAGTTCTCGCGCACGCCGTGGGTATGCATGCTAGCGTTTATTGTAGATAACAAATCGGGTTTCCCTTCTCTTTTTACATCCAAATTGCGCACGGATGAGTACTATGCTAGCAAAAAGGGAAAAGAAAACTAGCAAATTGTTGGGCGCAAAATAAGGATGAAGGGCGATAACATATTAGAAAATGAAAAAGGTAAAAACAAACTAATATATAACTTAAAGGATTGATATCATGAAAAATTTCAAACTGGTACACTTGTAATAAATTTATCATAAATTAAGTTTTTGACCACAAAAAATTTCAAACTAGTACATTTGTGATAAATTTACTTTTTATTAGTTTCCATTAAATTTTACCATCAAGTTGCTAAGTTAGATAGATACGTGACAATTAACGGATGTATCATTTTGGGGTTTTTATCTTTCGTTTGTCACATGTACATCCGTTTTGAATTTTTTGTGGTATTAATCCAATTTAACTGAAATTAACGGAAGGTAAATTTGTCATGGGTGTACCGACTTATGATTTTTTGTGGTTTTAACCCTAACTTAAAAACATTTGGGTTTCACGTTTTAGGAATTTTGTAGTTACCCCCACATAAGATTATGAATGCAATTTGACTTTTTCTTTTGTTGCTTTTATCACTTCACCATGTAGCCACCTTTTCTTTGAGTAACTATCCAGTCTGCTTCAATCGAACAACTGATGCGAGTTCAAATGCTCTCTAAAGCAATTGCCCGACAGCACCCGAGAGTAGGGGAGGTGGTCACCTCACGCTCCCGAGAGAGGTTTAGGGCGTGTTTGACAATGATTTTGATCCGAAAAATTAATTTTATTCAGAACTGATTCTTTTTTATTATGTTTCTTGGATGAGTTTCAGAAAATCAGAATGCATTTGGTAACTATACAAAATTTATGTTCTCAAAATAAAAGCGCATTTAGTAACTGCACATAATTTCTATTATCGAGAACAATTTCTCTTTTCAAGACATCTTCACCTTTCAAAATTTTTTCATTTAATTATAAAAATATTAGTAAAGGCGGAGGTGGCCAGCAGCGATGGTGGCCGACGGTGGCAATGGGCGGTGGTGGTGGCCGGTAGTGGTGGGGGTGAGACACGTGAGCGCACGGTTGGCGGTGGAAAGAGTGGTGAGAAAGAATGAGAGAAAAAATTGATTATTTTTTAAGCAAGCTTGTTTTTCAAGAGTGATTTTGAAACAAAAAATCATCTTTTATTTATTTATTTATTCTTGTTTATGCTCCAAATGTCATTTTGAGAATGGAATCAAAGATTTTTTGAATCAAAATCATTATTTTTACCAAACAAGATTCTCATCTTTTTTAGTTCCGGGAAGCATAATCAGAATCGTTGCCAAATATGCCATTATCTGCTGAAGCCGGCGCAAGCAATGACAAGGCGGGTCCCCTCAAAGCCATAAAAAAGAAAAAAAACTCTATCTAAATCTTGCGACTCGATTCATCTCCATGAATCGGAAACCAACTCTCTAGCGCATCGGGTAAGGCTTCATTCACGGTGTGGCTGGCGTGATCTCCATAGTTAACATGAGTAACTGACACCGTGATTTTAACTCGAGATCCGTCGGATACAAACCGAGCGCTTCTTCGTACCCGGCAAATTCAATTTTCCCCGTCCACGTGGAAATGAAAAGGAAAAAAGAAAATACCATGGGTAAGAAAAAAAAGGCAAGTACAAAAGGAAAAAAGAAGACGCACAATTACGGGAAAAAAAAAACCAAAAAGTGGCCAAAAGGGAGGGGGGGAAAGAAAAAAGGAATCCGAGAAATATGAAATGGGAAATAATTAAAATCAGGGGGGTGTATTTAGTAAATACACCGGGGAGAGATTCTCCCCCACTCAATTTTCTTTTTCTTCCTTTTTCAGTTAATTTTTAGGTAAAGATTCCCTCTGCATCTAATTGACCGATACACAGGTTTCTCCCGCGACAAGCAAGGGCAAAGCAGGAGAGAGAGAGAGAGAGAGTTGCAGGGGGAGGAGAGGTTGGTGGTCCGATTCGAGATGGACGATGAGGTCGTCCAGCGAGTCTTCCAAGAAGGAGGGCGCGACTACTTCCAGCAGCAACCTTCCACCTCCACTTCCTCTTCTTCGATCCTCCAGTCCCTCCCTCTCCACGTGGTACGGCGTCGACTCTTTCCTTTGCGCGCGTCTCTTCGATGCGCGCGCACGAGGCGCCGCCTGCGATCGGTCGCGAGCTCGGAGATCGGCGGAGGGGAGAAATGGGCGGGGACGCTGCGTGTTTTGCTCATAGGTTGTGTTTGGGAATGAGCGTACGGATTAGCGCGTGGAGGCCGGTGGTTTTTAGTTTGTTCCCGCGATGCTGGCGTCGGTGTTTGCTGGATTGGTGGGATTAGTGTGAAATGATTTGAGCATCGGAATTTGGAGGAAAATAGACGAGCTTGGAGATGATGGTTTTCGTGTTTTGTTCCGTGAGGAGTTTATCGATTTTTCCTGAAAGTATTCTATGCTCGGCCTGAGAAGGAGTTTTGGCGCTTTCAATTATTCTCGTGTGATGTTTGATCCGCTGTCTGAGTCGACATTGATCGTCCACTGGATAAGGAGATTTCCAGGAAGCGATTTCTTTTGGCACCATTTCTCGCTGCGATCTTAATTCTCCTTATCGCTATTCCTAGCAATGTCCTTCAGAACTTTTGTGTACTTTGCTCATCGCATGTTGTCTATTGCAGTCTTTCGATCATGGGTATTATTTGTTGGTAAAATCCATTCAAGAACTTCGGGAGAAGAAGGAAGGTCTTGTTACTGTGGGGATTGGAGGACCTAGTGGTTCGGGTAAATCGAGGTACTTGTGCTATCAAACTTTGCCCTTTATATCACAATTTCAGCTAATTAGAAAAAAAAAAAGAAACTTGTCAACGAGTTTCCTTGTCTGCATTACACTCATCACTTAGTTGTTGAATTGTTTATGAAGCTTAGCAGAGAAGGTGGCATCTGTAATCGGCTGTACTGTTATATCAATGGAGAACTATCGAATTGGATTTGATGAGGGGAACGATTTGGACTCCATAGATTTTGATGCATTGGTTCAAAACCTTGAGGTTTGTATGCTTTTTATCTTTTTCAATGGTTGCTTATGTTAATACAATCTACAGCTGTTTTTAGACATAAGATGCTAATGATTTAGTGGGTCTATGGTAACATCTTTTTAGTCGATGAATGTTCTAGAGATACTAGTAACATGTATTCTGACTACCAAATCCTCGAATTTGATAGCTTTGCAAGTTTTCTTCTTGATTTGCATTAGCTAATTTCTTGGCGATTCTTTGATAGTTTGATGGTATATTAAACCGAGTATCAATGAGACTGAATGTCATTTCAAGAGGATAGAATTGTTGCCAACGACATGCGTGGACAAGGGCGCTTGAAGTGGAGGAGTTAAAACTCGCATGGAGTCACTGCACGAACACGCGCGCGCTTGTGCACGCAGAGAGAGAGAGAGAGAGAGAGAGAGAGAGAGAGTTGATAAGTGTAGAAGAAGAGACAAAGGCGTTTATTGTTGATAGTGACGGAATATCATTGAGAGTGTTATGGGAACTTTGGAGGCTGCATGACGGTTTATACTCTTCTTCAGTTGCAAATTTTTAGCTTTTAGCTGCGCAGGACCTACTTGTGTACATACCAAATCCTTGGAGTTTTTCTCCATGTACTTTCATTGATGTAACTGCAGCATCCCTGCAGAACAATCCTCGTAGATATTCCTGCGCTAGATCGTCCTCACCGCTTCCGGATTCTTCATCTCATGCTCACTAATGCCTGAATGAATACGAGACACATCCTTTCCTAGATTTAAATGTTTCCAATTTAGAGCATCAGATGAATAGAGATCTTTGGAAAATCACTAAAGTACACAAAACTATCATACTCTCTTTTAGTGTAGCCCAGATCACTTATGAACAGTGAAGTGTGTGTACAGTTGTGTAAGAGATGTTTCATCCCATATAACAAATGTTTTCAGCGAGCGTATATTATATTCCTTATATGAAATTGCCCGGGCTGATGCATGTAAATATGCTCCTCTAGTTTTCCATGTGATAAAGCAATTTTTACGTCAAGGTGCGCTTATTCCGATTTCTGTAAAGTTACAATCTCAGAAGCACATTTTGAAAGCTGTTTTCATAATTGGAGAGGACAAATCATTGAATTGAATTCCTTCTCGCTAGGTGTAACTACTAGCTACTAACCATGCTTTATAGTTGGACGCCTCTCTACCGTGGATACCTTCCTTTTTTTCTTGTAGACCCAGTTGCAGCTTGCAATATTTTGACTGTATATAGTCTCACTGGCTTTGATGGCTGATTCCTACAAATTACTTCCGACATTTTCATTTATGGTTATTGTTCTCTATGCGGAATCAAGGCTTGAGATAGCCTCATCTCATGGCAATAGGATGGATCCTTTGGCTTGACATCCATGTCATGGCTAAAGATTATGCAACAACATCTGGAACCCATCCCTTTTGCAAACTCATAATCTTCCTCATCTTTCATCCAGTATTCAAGTGTCATTATCCCAAACTCATCAATTGCATTTTTTGAGCTGGGTGATTATACTTGCATGCTACCTCTAGAGCTTAGTGAAGTCCCCGTGGCTTGTGGGCTCTTGTTCAGTTTGCCAATCTTAAGGTGTTTCGCATTTTTTCTCATTTTATGTTGTTTTGACTTTACCACGGAGAGTTAAATTCATTACTTGAAACTGGGTGTATATGTGCTCAAAGTTGTGATTGTGAGCTGTTCTTGAAATCTCCTTGATTGTTCTACTGGTGATTCTTTTCTATTCTCCCTCTGGATATAGGTTAGTTGACTGAGTTGTGTGAATGTCTTATACATTATTTTACTATTTCTGCTTGCTATGTCTAACGATTTAGACTTTATTAATAGGATCTGACAAATGGGAAGGATACTGTGGTACCTGTGTTCGATTTTCAGCAAAAAAGATGTATCGGTTCAAAGACAATTAAGAGTGCTTCCCCTGGTGTGGTATGCTTCTATAACTCAGGGGGTTGACATGTTGCTTGGCACTGTTGCAGTGGGTTTATTTGTTCTTCAATTAATTGTTTTAGGTGATTGTCGATGGTACTTATGCTCTACATGCAAGGTTGCGGTCTTTGCTCGATATTCGGGTTGCTGTGGTAATTAATACTTCAAAAATTGCACGACTCATTCGGTTCGTTCTTAATATGATGATTGTATAATCAGATTTGTCTCTTCCCCGGTTCAGGTTGGCGGTGTCCATTTTAGCCTCCTTTCAAAGGTCCAATATGATATTGGAGACTCTCGTTCACTAGATTCTCTCATTGACAGCATCTTTCCATTGTTTAGGAAACACATTGAGCCAGATTTACACCATGCACAGGTTGGTCTTTCATGTTCTCCATTTTTAAGCTTGCTGTCCTTGCTTATTTCGTGGATTTCTCTGCAGATTAGAATCAACAATAGCTTTGTTTCATCATTCAGGGAAGCAATCTACAAGTTAAAATGCAGAAGTGAGGTTTGTATTGTGCAATTTTCAAATTTAAATCTGGGAGAAATCATTCCCTTCACTAGCATAAGACTTTGACCTCGTTCATGTCTCTATGACTTTGTCTTGTTTGTTTGAGTGTATATTTCGGTCATATATTTCTTGCCATTTACTACAGTGGATCTCTTAATAGCAAATGTTATTCTATGTAAACCATGATATGCAGGCATAAAAGAGTTAGGTTCGTTAAAATCATGATGGAACCTGTCCTACGTTAGTCATCTCAGGGCACGTAAGTTCTGAGATGGTCACTGTTTTGGTGAACTTTTCTATGCCTGACCATATGAAGGGACCTATTACTGACATGTGGGACAGATTGTTCTGAAATCAGGAATACCAATATTAAAGTAATACTCTGAAAGACTTCTTGAGTTTAGTGAGACTGATGTAGAGTGATGATCCAATGCTTATATCCAACCCCATTGGGACTTGTGAGTATTTTTTGTTTAACTAACAAAAAGCAGCAGTAAACTACATCATGGATGAGCCCAGTCATTCTTGACACATTTTATTGCTCAATACTTAAGTTGTTCTCAGGATTCTTTATAAAACTTGTTTTGTGGTGGATAATCACATACTTTTTTGTCAATAATGCCTTCTTCACAAGTAATTACCGTTACTTGTGATATGTACTCTCTCTACATCATAATAACTTAAAATTCTGTGTTAAGAGTATGTCATACCGAAAGTCATGCACTGTGGTAGCTTTTCAAGAAGTTATAAACAAAACATGCTATCATGAACACCATCTCCTGTTTGAATTCTTTTTTCCTCTGTGTATTTTTGTGGGAACTTTGAATTGATAATGCAACATAATGTTACAGTCTCCAGATTCCTTTCCTCCCCAGGTTCTTCAAGGAAATGAAGCTCAAACAGATAAGTAAGTATATCTGCAAGCTGTTGCTCTTTTGTAATGAGCGAACTTGGTTGTGGGGAGTGACATCCTCTTTTGCTTTTAGCTTTATTGAGATGTACCTGAGGCCTCCATCGGCCAGTGAAGAAGCACGAATAAACGATTGGATTAAGGTGCGTCAATCTGGTATTAGGTACTATCTTTCCCTGGGTGACCAGAGGATTGTCGACAAGCATTTCATTATCCGACCCAAAGCAGAGTTTGAGGTAAGAAACATCTCATATTTCGTTACACTAAATAATTGTCCTTTGAGTTGATATGATGATTTACTCGGCTGGCATCTTGTCCTCTTTATCGGTTTTATAAGGTTTCTATTTCACTCATAAGAACCTTGACATGCAGCTAGATATAGCATTGAGACAGTTTTTCTGCTATTTGAGCATTGGCATATGTAAGAATTGATACACACATAATTTGATTGTAACCATGAAAGTAACGTGTCCATTTCCAAACAGCTGTATCATGAAATTATGAAAATGGAAACTTTTGGTGGTACGCTGACTAATAGTCATAGTTTCTTCATTTTTTTAAGTTGTCAATTTGTATGGCTACAAATAATTATGTTTACTCAATGTTGCATGTTACATAATTATCTGATCTCAACTGATATTCTCATTTCATGGCTTTGACTAACTTTGTCTGAGAAGACTTGCCTTTTGCATTATGGCAATTCTTTAATGACTTGGGTTGATTTTTTTTATCCTTGAGTTGTGTTCCTACTAAAATTCTGATGAATTTGGTGTCTATTCCGGTCTGTTTCTCATTGATCTAATATTGAAGCAGGTTGGACGGATGACACTAGGTGGATTGCTGGCTCTGGGTTACACAGTTGTGGTCAGTTACAAAAGGGCGTCTACTTTTGTTAGTATGGGCAATCTCTCAATGTCTCTCGAAACTATTGATACTCTTAGCGAGACATTCATGGTGCTGAGGGGCACAAATAGGAAAGTATGAATTTCTCATAAGATAGTTTAGCTTTATATTATATTTTGTAGCAGATGTTTACATTTTCACTCAGTGTTTCAACTAGAATTTCCACCAGGCTTTGGAGTGCTTCCTCTTTGGGACATGTCAATTTTTCATTGTTGTTTTGTTGGGGGTTGGGGGGGGTTGATAAAGTCGAGTAGTAATCTTTTACGTGACCCATTTGAAGAAGGTTGGTTATGTTAGTACCCTAATAATCCCCATGGTGGATCCCATGGACATCAATTACCGCCTAAAAACAATCAAATTGTTTTGGACTTGCAAGAATAAAGAAATAAGAAGGTACCTACAATATGTTAATCGAATAAGTTGGAAAATCATTTTCCATGCGGTCCTTTGTCAACCAGCTTGAAGTTCCTGCTTCCATTGGGCTATGTTCTCTCTCTGTTGAGATTCTTTAGCTCTGTATCGTGTGCTTAAGATGCAACTTCTTTTGTCATGTCTCTGTAAATTCATGCTGTGTGAGTATCTGTGTTGCTCTAATTTGCTAGTTCGAACTGTGTATGCTTAACTGTTGGTGAATTTCCCATTTAGTTGAGGAATCTGTACATAGTATTGGACTTTATTTTGGTCACTTTGTCGTGCTTTAGGCTGTTGGTGCAGAAGCATTGCGGTTGGGTATAACAGGACCATGGATCACCAAGTCATATTTGGAAATGATTCTGGAGAGGAAAGGTTGGAATATATCCCGATGTTCCAATTGTTCATTTATTTACTTTCTAGTAGCGACAATTGCAGCTGATGCTTTTCGCTAACTTTTTGTTAATCTGATTACAGGTGTCCCACGCCTTAATACACCACCACCGTTATCTGTGACTGGAAATCAAGAAAGAACTGTTGTCGCCCCGAAGCCAATTCGTGTTACTCCAAATCTTGTGACACGGCTTGAGGATCTGTCACAACCATGGACTCGATCCCCTACCAAATCCAAAATGGAACCCCTTGTTGCAACATGGCACTTCATTTCGTCAGATCCTTCCAATGCTGATAATGCAGTCTTAGGTATGTTCACAGTACTACTGTGCTTTTGCTCTTGCATCTAAATAAGCAGTTAAATCGATTATAATATACAGGCCTTTTCTTGATATATTTAAGGCTTCTCTCATGAAGCAACCGCAGATTCTTCTTCTTTCAGGGATACTATGAAGCTTGCTCCGATGCCTGATTCATATGATCTTGATAGAGGCTTGCTTCTAGCTGTTCAGGCAATTCAGGTAAGCACTGCAAATTAAGCCAGAGGCTCACAGGCTTACGTGCGTAAACATTTGGGTACCTAAGTTTTCTGTTTGTTTCTCTGTTTAGCAAGTTTCCTTTTTTTAAACAATATTGAACCTTATATTTTCCATTTCCTTATGCAGGCTTTGTTGGAGAACAAGGGTGTCCCTGTTATTGTTGGAATTGGTAATAATTGACTTTGATCATTCGTGAACACCCACCCTCTACATTGCCTGATGGTTATGTTGGCAATTACTCGTGTTGTGTTTGCGGGCATATTTTTCTTTCAAAGAATTTCAAGCATTCAGAACCATAGCATGAAAACTGGTAATAATAGAAATTTCTACAAACACAACAATCTCTTGAGGCCACTTTCACTATTTTAGTGAATTAACGTACTGTTGGTAACCTCTTATAAATTAGATGATTTCTCAGGACTGGAGTGCTTGAAGCAACTCACATGAGACAGAACAAATCCTGTAGTGGTGTCATCTGTATTCTTATTTAAAATACACTGTACATATCAAAACCCAACAAGTAACTAAATGAGTTTGCTTGCAAAAGGTGATGAGCATGCATTCATCACTTCATTTGATAAAGTAAGTCTTTTCACTTGGTATTATCTAAGAAAAAAGTAGTTTGCAACAGGAGGGAAACTGTATTGGGGCTAAACTTACTGTGAGGAGAAGACAACTAAATTGAAAATGGCGTCATAATAACTTCTCTGCTTGCAAAATTTGAATGTTCTCCTCAAGATATTCTTTAAGTATACAAATTGGGCACTCAAATACTCATATAAGATTGCCATTGCTAAGATACAGAATATATTTTGCTCCTTTTTCTAATAGCTTAAAGTTTTTGATTAAACAGTTACGCATTTCAACATGTGTATCAGATTATAGCACGTCATGACTCCAGGGCCGACACTCCCTCTTACTGTCATTCTGTTTTCCTGTTCTAGTCTCCGTCTTACAGGTGAGGGGGAGTGTTAGAAAATATACTAGATTTAGAACATTGCCCAATCACTAACTGCTTAAGTTTTCGCAACAATTTCATATGATAGATATGAATGATTTGCACCAATTTGCTGTTCTTGAGGTTCTAGCTGTTCATCTAGACATCTAATGTGAAAGAGACCAAGAAAATAGTTGTTGCAGTACCTTTTATGTCTTTTGGTTGCATGCTTGTTAGGCAAAACTTCAAAACTATTGCATAAAATGATTTAATGTAGCCACTATACTGACATATTCTTGGAACTTGAGTATTTCTGTTCATCAATGACTTGTATACTTTTATTGATGTTGCAGGAGGTCCAAGTGGCTCTGGAAAAACTAGTTTGGCTCACAAAATGGCAAATATAGTTGGCTGTGAAGTGGTTTCTCTTGAAAGCTATTACAAGACCGAGCACACGAGGGATTTTAAGTATGATGACTTCGGGTCTATTGACCTATCTTTGCTTTTAAAGGTGAGCAAGAAAAGAATATTGACTTAAAGTTGCTTTTCATAGGATCCTTCTCCTTGGCTTTAAATGCCTAAAACAAGTTTAATGGTCTTTTGTTGAATGGTAAAGAAAGGAATAGCGCAAATTCTAATGGGGCAATATATATGTTTTACAGAAAATTGCTATCACTAAACTTTCAGGTGTCAATTGTCTGGCTTATGCTTTATCGGGTAAAACTAACATCGAAGCAGCTATTTATTTCCAAAGACACTATATTTGCAGGAAATATTGAACTTGATATATATTTCATGGCTTCTGTCATTGGTTTGAGAGGAATGGATTAGTTAGGCCTAATGTTTTTGTGGTTTTTTTTGGTTCAATACTAAAGTAGGCACTATGCTGTTTGTTATCTTGTGCTGTCTTCATCCCCAGTGACCATTCTCTTGAGTTCCGTAACTTTACTTAATCTGCATCGTGAAAGGATGTTGTGTTTGTATGTATACTTTTCTTTGTTTTTTTGGTCATTTCGGTGTTACTTGATTGTCCATCTTCAACTACTTGGAATTTCATGAAGTATGTGCTAGGCAAATCCCTTCTGTGGGCCTATACATTTTATTCACTCAGGTTTCTTGACTTGAATAATGAGGTTGCAATTGTCTTACAGTTGACAGCTTCAAATAGTTGTCAAGCAATTATTTGGAAGTTATCTTCGAGCTAATATCTGAGTTTATGAACATTTGCAGAATATCAATGACATAAAGAAGGGTCGAAAAACAAAAGTACCGATTTTTGACTTGGAGACTGGTGCTCGAAGTGGTTTGAAGGAGCTTGTAGTTTCTGAAGATTGCGGTGTGGTCTGTCTTGATGGCCCTTATAGACTGCTCCCTTGTCTTTTCTTAATTCAATCTCCTTAAGAAGTCTCACAATACAAACTGCTTAGTTCTTTATAATTAAATTCCTTTCTCTTAGGAATTGATTCCTCATGGAAGAAGTTAAAAAATTTGGTAATTTAGAGAAATAGGCTAAAAGAGGAAGTGGAACTGATCATTTGATTTTCCAAGCTTCTTAACTTGCAAAAGGGAAAAGATTGCTAGTGTCTAGTGTAGGGGAGGAAACAAAAGGTAGTGGGGAAGTTGCAACCACATTTTGGAGTCTGCACACCCTTTTGTTAAGATTTAGAGTGGACTCGACTTGGTAGAAACCAACTTATGGGTTAATATTCTGGATCTGGATATCAGTATAATCATAGAATCTTCTCAACTGACAAATGCATGACCTAGAAAGAGTTATTTTTCATCCAATAGCTTTGCTGCTAGGATGGCGTCTTTCAGTGCGGACAGGACAAAAACTTGCCGTCACTCGTATAGTGTCAAATGAAGCTATTTAATCTAAAAATCACCTCGAAGACTGTTGTATATACTCAATGATCATGCACAATCATTATCCATGTAAATGAGAAACAGCTTTTGTTGTAATCAGTGTTGTGTGGGTTATATGGGTTGTTAAATACGCTGATTTCTCTATGGGTTGTGATGATGCCATGTAGTTGTTTGCAATATTAAAACAATGCAATGGATTTGGCTTATAATCCGGCAATAACAAATTAAACAAGAAGAGAAAGAAAGAAATTGGGTGGAAGTAGGTTCTCAAATTTTAGCTTAAGCAGTCTTTGTCTTTAAGTTTGAACTTTTGTCTATATTTATGATATAGTATATATTGATGGCAATTTAATTTTTTCTTTTTCTACCGGAGCAGATCATTTTTGAAGGGATATATGCTCTGCATCCTGATATCCGAAGAGCACTCGATCTGTGGATTGCTGTTGTACGCACTGGTTTATACTTTTTATGTAAACCTTCTGATCTTCATGATTTTCTGAACCTTGACCATCAATGTCTAAGTGCCTCTCAACACTTTTCAAACAGGTTGGAGGCGTTCATTCACATCTGATATCTCGAGTCCAAAGGGACAAAAGCAGAGTGGGTTGTTTCATGTCTCAGAATGAGATCATGATGACTGTCTTCCCCATGTTCCAACAGCACATTGAACCACATCTTGTTCATGCACATGTAAGTGAATCTGGGATTACAAGGCCGAAATGTCTAATTTCAAGTGAAAATTTTCAAATTTACTCTACCACTTAGATTATTTACCTTGGAGAAAAATGAACTGTTAGATGCTCCTTTGTTCTAATTGTCTTCTTTGAGGGTTAACTTGGTCCTGCATTGCAGCTCAAAATTCGGAATGACTTTGATCCAGTACTTTCTCCTGAGAGTTCACTGTTTGTTTTGAAGAGCAACAAACAAGTAATAGCACTACAATGGCTCTGTTGTTCCTATCTTGAATATTTTATTTGGTGGTTACAATAATATACAATGCCCTTCTATACTAGGTGGCTTATCAAGATATTCTAAAAATTCTGGACCGTGCAAAGATCTGCAGTTCTGCTCAAAATTTCGTTGATATATACTTGCGGCTTCCTGGAATTCCTGCTAATGGGCATCTGCAAGAGAGTGACTGCATAAGAGTCAGGATATGCGAGGGCAGATTTGCCGTACTGATTCGGGAGGTTTGTGATGAAGTTGCAATTATCATCTTTCTACTTCCTATAGCTAACTGAAATACTAGCTTCTCATTCTCTTCTAAACAATATATGTCAGCCTATAAGGGAAGGCAATTTCATTATCCAACCCAAAGTAGATTTTGATATCAGCGTCAGTACAGTTGCTGGCCTCTTGAACCTTGGGTGAGTTATATGAATAGCTGGTCTAATTTACTATTTCCTTTAAAAACTGCAGAATTTTTTATTTCAATTGAACTTTTAAGTTTTGTAAGATCTTGTAATGTATCCTTTTTCTTGTGATCTAATGCTAGTGAGCTTGACATGGTTGTGTTCCGAAGTAGATAGCAGGGACTCTGTCTGAGTAATGCTTACTTTTCCTTTAGTTTAGGATCTTTCAGTATCAATTGTTCTGGGTACATAGGAAGGTTTTTTTTTTTTTTGAGTTCCTACTGGATATTGATGCCTTTAGAGTGGTAATTGAACAAAAGAATGATCCCTTTAAAGTGTTGATGCCATATACTGACCTTGGATAAGTGTGTAGAAGCCAGGCTTAGTTTTGGCTGTTGTGGATTTTCTTGAATTTTTATAGCTGTCTGCTCAGGAGCATTTTCTTACATGCAAGAGTGACAGTGGAATTGAACCGCTGTAGGGTTCTTGTTTTCTGGTTTTGTGAAAGCATATGCCAAATGCTGAATGGGGTGGTGTCAGCTGTATATTTCTCATGCAAGAGAAACCTAGTATGCAGAAGTGTCTTGATATTGATGTTGGATTCTTGAGGAAGAACTGTAGTTTTGTCTCTCATTGGGGTGGAACGGTTTGGAATGCCTAAAAGAGGAAGGGCTCTGAGGACAGAAAACGATGCTGATTTTGGAGAGATTTGTTAAGTATCCCACATTGTTTGTCTTTGGGTCTTGTCTGGGCCTTATGTACATTTTATCTCCTTCCACCTAATAGTTTAAGCTTTTGGGTTTGATATCCTAACAAAATATGAAATATTTTAATTTGCTTGTGGTTCTTGTCTGTCTTACCGCTTTCATCATTCCACTTCGCGATTTGCACCTGAAAGAGTATGTTTAATGTCCTATATCACTTGTCTACCAGGTTTGTTAAGGCCTTATATGTATTTTCACTAGGCCTTATAGCTTAAGGGCATGCCTACAAGGTATATTTAAGCCTAGTCTCCCTGCACCTTATAGCTTACTGCGCACTCATTTGACCCTTTTAAACCCAAAACGCCTAAAACTTTCATAACAATAGAAATGTTGACACATACGCCTAAAACTTTCATAACATTAGATATGTGGACACATACATTTGCGTATATGTTTTCATTACTTTTTGAAATTTGGATGTTATTTAAATATTGCCAGGAAAGGAAAAAGGTAGTTTTTGCTTATGCTGGAATGGAAATGAACAAACTCTAAGTTTTTGGGTTGGATATTCTGACAAAACTTTTCTAGAAATGGAACTGTGAATGTGGTTAAAGCTTTAGTATTACCTTAGCTAATAAGATTTTCCATGCTTTGACAGAATTATAATTGCCAATAGTTCGAGGGCAGTGTCATGAAAACTTCTCTTGTTCTTTGATCACTTACCGAGATGGTTGTCTTAGGCATATATAACCTTGCATTGGACCCTCCAACCTAAGAATTTCAGAGTTATTCGTAGGAGTCACAACTCATGTCTTCTTCTGCAAGGAATGTAAATGTCAAATAAAGATACCTGCATCTTCCTGCCAGGATGTGACTTGATGGAACACAACCTGCCCGAGGGCATATATAAGGGGAGAAAGCTGTTTTCTGACATTAAGACTTCTAGTAGTTTGATACAGTTATTTAAGAAATTAGAGTCAACTTCCATAGTTCCAAGAGATAATGGTTCTTGGACTGCTTACCACTTGCTTCAAGAAGTTTACATTAAAGTGTTTGGACAGAGAGACGTTGTAATCTCTCTCTTACAGCAATTTAAGAGGTGCCTTTCCCTCTTCTCCTTGTCCTCTACTTTATTTGGAAATAACTTTTGTGTCTGTGTCCTTATTCATTATCTTTGAGTATTGAGGCTGTGGCTTGGTGTAACAATAAGGTTCATAGTAGGTGAGTGTGAGGAAAAAGCCTTTCTGGAGAGATAGAAGAAGACTGATCCTATTTAATTGCTCTCCCCAAACCTCACAAATAGGAGCCTTGGTTGCTTCAAAACTTTTTGGAATTACTAAACCGCTATTCTTTCTTTTACATGTCCCACATGTCTGCATTCCTCGTTTAACTGTTTTACGTTTATCTGCTACTTTGAAGAGCTCTATATACATGCACAACTGCTATGGATGCTCTCCAGCTTCCCTGTGTTTAGGGTTCTGTCCACTCATAGCTGGTGGCTTTGGTTTGGCAATCTGTTAATAACACTTTCTCTCTTTCTCCCTTGTCTTCTCCAGGTATCAAGCTGTGGCATACATCGAAGCTTCAGCCTTCATATATCAAGATGGGAAGGTTATAATAGCTGACAACCTTTTATTTTATTATTATTAATTTTTTGTTGGGTACAATAGTTGACAGCTTTTTAGTAGGCAAAACTTCCTGCATTTTTATCTGTGCTTGATTTGATATGTTCACTAAGTGGCATTCGATCATTGTGCAACTGGGGTCCTTTCATTTCGCTGACTTTTGGAGCTTGCTTATTTAGTCCCGTTTTATCTGTATGTGCAATTCTATGCAGTTAATTGCAAACAATTAGTTGCAGCTCTTTTTCTTTTTTTTCTACTTGAATATCACCGATTTTCAGGTACTCATGTGGAGGCCTCTAGAAACAAATTTGACTGAGTTAAAAGTAGTGTTTGTATAGTTTGCATAGTTTTCAAGTTCATTGAAGTCCATGAGGTTAAATCTAATTCGATAGTATTTTTAGAATATTTAAATAATAAACCATGCCTTCATCTAACAGCTTAAGCTTTTAGAATAGTTGACGGTGGTCCCACGAAAACTCACAAGTATCATCTTCAAAGTCTATCATACAAAATCATTCTTAATGAACCAGCTCTGCCTGTAATTTTGAAGGACTTGGGTCCCAATTTCTATCCAAAAATTATACTTGGAGGCCTTGTTAGCAGATTACATTCTGGGCAATGTTGGTTTACAAGTAATGTTTGTGATGCATTCTCTCTCAATAAATCAATCAGTGAATTAGAATCCAAGTGTTTATAGTGTTATTACTCCAAAAGCAACAGGATATTACATTGAGTACCAGTATGCTGCAGTTCCATTCGGAATTTTTAGGATCTTAAGTAATCCAGTAAAAAGAAAGCTTTAAATTTCTATGCTCCTTGGTTGCGCCACAATACTTCTTTTGGACTAGACAACTGATTTCCCACTTACTGCCATGTGATGACACAAGCAGTTGTCATCAGTTTCGGGCATATGACTGATCATCTGATGTTTCTGCTTATCTGTCCATGTATCATGCCAAAAGCTCATTATTTCCTGATGAGTCGAGCCAACATCTTTTTCTGGTGTTTCTTGCTCGCATTTAACTCAATGACTTATTAGCATGAGATCTTGTCTGCATATCCTCCATAATATCTATAATGTATGCATGCGGCGAGTGATGATTGACTCCCTTCGATCTGATCTTTACTCTACATGTTTTTTTTTTCCGTAAGATGTTGAAATTTATGAGTTTAGTTTCTTGTACTTATTATGTAGCGGATCATGGAGCACATTCGCTTTTCAAAACTTTGACTGTATCTAGATGCATCTGTCAGATTCTTGTTGAAGTTGACCATCTACAAGATGTTCCTAGTACTTATCTACAAATCAAAGGGGTCAATAAGGAGGCTGTAACATCTGCTGGTTCAGCTCTAAAGTTGGATGGCTCCTATACAACTAAGGTTCTTCCCTTCTTACATTAAGTTATCAAGTCATTTTAAGCTTGATGTCTTAGCACGTATGGTTGTCATGCTTTAGTCAACTAAAATTTTGCTCTTCATTAGAGCTATCTTCAAATAATTATGGAAAGATTGCCAGCAATAGAAAGAAGTTCCAACGGGATTCATACTCGACAATCCACAAGATTGCAGGAGCTTGTGGAGCTTATACAATCTCAGGTGCTTACCTCCTACATGCTTAAATTTGCTGAAACTTTACACAACGAGGACTGACTAGTTTCTTTAAGCAAAGAGTTTCATGTGGTACTAATGCCATGCTAAGTCAAATCAGTCCACTATTCTAGATCTCTTAACTGCTCCTTCATAGAATAAAGGCTGTAGTTCTGGTTCTTTGCAAAATATACTTTTCCTCTGCCTAGTGAGGCCTAAAACTCTCAACAACTTACCGAAGTTTTTGTTCTATATTGGGTGGATAGCATGTCATCTGTTTACTGAAGAGTTTGTTGAACTGCTATGTCGTCATATTTTAGCCGAAAAGAGTGAATTTTGATCTCTACATTCGCCTGAGATGGAACTTATCTTATTTGGATTTTGTCTTGGTTTTCAAGTGTAATTCTTTTATGGCGCTGATGTTGGCTAGTTGACCGCATTAGTGTGGTATAACCTACAGCAACATTTACCTGTCCTAGTCAGTTAATCCTGGACTTAAATTCCACATTATGGATATTTGCTCTTGTATAATCCATTTGACTGTAGCATTTGAACTGAATTAACCCATTTATCTTGTGGCAGCATCATGAAAATGTTGTATTTCGAATGACAGATATTGAAGCAGATGCAAGTGTTGAAATTGAGCCATGTAGTGTAGGCTGTTTTCGAATGCTCAGGGTGAAATTCGTTTTGGTAGAAGATGTCATGGATGGATCTTTACATATTCAATTAGCTTGCCTTTGCTTCCCTTATTGTGGGCATATTGGTATGTGCTATGTATCCGCAACAATGGAATAGAATATTAAACTTCTATTCTGCATATTTTATTTCATCGTGTAGGGAAGCTGTTCAGCTTCAGAATCCTCACCAAGTAGAGAAGTCATTCCAATAGAAGGTGTGATCGAAGACATGCAATCCAGGATTAAAAGGCTGGAGCGATGGCATGCAATTAATACGGTACTTATTAATCTCTCTATTCAGATGTTTACCTGTTTCTTTTGTTGAGGGATTATGTGAAGTGTGTATTTGGGTTGGTGGTGAACTCGTGACCCATGCTTTTCCACTCCTTGGAGTAATTAAAATTTACTTCTACTTTTAGTGTTCAGAGATCTATGTGTAGGCAAATTAAGCAGTGCTTAGTTCTGCTTATAGGCATAGCAAACTGTATTGTTGTTCTTTTTGTTGCCCTAATTTATGTTCCTGTGATATGTCTGATATTCTCAGGTCTTGTGGACTTTTCTGATGTCCGCCCTCATTGGTTACTCACTTTATCAAAGAAAGCGCCAATAACTTTTTAGACTCCTTGCATGTACATATTCCTATTTTTCTGAGATAGTGATTGCCTATCACAAGGGCCGATTCAACTTTCTCAAGGCGACTTATCTCGGATCTTCCTCAGCAGTGATTTCACCGAAGATCATTAATTAACCCCAGAATTAGAAGAGGAAGCAAGCTCTGCAGGCTGTAGATGCCAGTGCAGGATTTGCTTTAATTCTTTTTCTTCTGCATGTACTTGTTTGGATATTCATAACATGAACACTTGTTAACAAAAATTCTTGGTTCTCTACAATCCCATGGATCGGTCGAACTTATACTGCAGAGAGAAGCGGGAATCTCTTCTGGCTGTTTGTTAGGTCTGAATCTTTCCTTCCGTGCCTTTTCTTGCAGAATGAGTGGTTACTGAGAAAAATAAAGTACGCGAACCCATTATCAAAATTGGAATCCACATGACATCACTATGTTCTCTGTGCCGAGTCGATCCTTTCTTAATCAACTATTATACTCTGTTCCTTGCACAGTAGGCAAAGATGAAACTACCACAAAGTAGTGAGGTGCAGGCTGAAGTTGCAACAAGTTGCACACACATGAATGGATAGTTCATCTTGGATTAGAGTATAAAGAACAAAAGTAGAGTCATCTGCCATGACCATTGGCTGTGAAATGATAGATTCGCCTAATGATTACACAGTGTAGAACATCTTTGGGAGGCTGTAAAGATTCGTAATCCATCTATTGACAATGATCAAAATAATGTGTTCTCCAGTGATCAATGGATCCTGTAGCCTGACTAGATCCACTGAAATAAATCCACCTCATGCTTTTATCATTCCTATAGAGATAGATGTCCAAAACCGAGTCGAGGTCAAGTACATTCACTGCACATTGGCGAAATCACAGCAACGAAACCTATTTTACACCGACGAGTCATTACACTTTTCTGAGGTCCCTAAAATTCATCTGCGAATTTATCTTCCCTTATTTTCACTCATGGATTATCGCCTCAGGAAAACTGTCTTAGGGGAAAAGACCCTGTCTCCTTATGAATTCCGCAGCAATTGCAAGTAGAACCATTAATACGATGAGCCACAATCTTGATCCTCCTGCATTAAGAAAAGATAAAAATAAATAAATAAATAATGAAACAGTAGTAATAAGCTAAGGTCGCATCACAACTGAGCTTATTCGTTGGAAGTATGCTTCAGTATGGAAAACTGACAAATATAGAAAGATGATAACCAAAGAAGCTCTCTAAAACTTCAAAATTGAAAACCTCAAGAATTCAAGGTCTAAGGGACCTTGACAATTTTCAGAACATGCTTCAAATGAAAATACAGTCATGTACCATGGATCTAAAGATCTTCACAGCAGTTGAGGTACTGCATTCCAATAACTAGGACTCAATACTCTTCAAATTGAGGATAATCTAGTATTCATAAATCTGAAGGATGGATTTAGAAGTGGAGTTTCCTGATGCCACAATCTCAAGGGGAAACAAGGTGGAGGGATCGATAAAAAAAAGGTCCCAAATTACAGAATTCATTCGGGGGAAAGAATGAGGTGCTCTTCAATCAATTGACATGACTTGAATAAGGCACCATAGACCTCAATCATCTTTCATGAGAAAATGAAAGATTAATATCTAGCATAAGATTTTTCTTCCCTTTTTGGTTTACTTTACAATGAAGACCTTGAGTCCTTATATATAATACTTCAAACATATAATAAACCCGAGCTGAAGTTTAAAAAATTGACCTCTGTGGGAATCTATAGATTCTATGTTTGTTTTCAACTCCGAGAAGTATTCCTGTGCCTTTCCATATTTCCACCTTTTACACTATTGATTTACGACAATAACATCAATTTTGACCTTGTAGAATCTTTGTTCGAAACTGCCTTGGCTTTCAAGGCCAGATTTGTATAAGTTAGGATATCATAGAAGTCACATACCGCCAGTATTCGTGTCTTGAACCTGAGTCACCAAAGCACTTGAGTCCATGGATACTGAAACAATTGCCCTGCAGTGCAATCAATCAGAGTTAAAGCTGGGGAGCACAACAATCCTATACTGCAAAGATGAGGATAGTACTTAATCAAAACCTTGAATCGTGAGAGAATGCTAATGCTGTTACAAAACCAAGGTGTGCTTTTTTCACAACAGTCTGGGTCTTCATACTAGTTGAATTTAAGATAACAATGTCTCCCATCGTGCCGCTGCATTTCAATCGTTCCAATCAGAAAAGAACCATATAAGTGCCTCTTAAACACACACCCAATTAGACCAAAAAAAAAAACACACACCCAATTGAATGCGAAGTGACAAAACACGTATAGTAACCATTCAAAGTAAACATGGAATGAACCCACATGTTCAAGAGAATGCATCGACTGACGTCATCAAAAGCACACATCAACCTAAGAGGCATGAGTAAGAGGCAAATAGCATCATTCAATACCATTCAATGTAGATCTAGCCTCCAGGCAACGAGATCAGCAAGTGCTCAATCAAATATGTTAATTAATCATTTCAACCAAACTGACAATATTTTCTCCTGTTTGCCCATAATGCTGTAAGTATCACAGTTTAAAGGCTGCAATGCATCCTCTTTCCAATGAGCGCTACTTAACTCAATTGAGCTCCAATTGCAAGTACATAAACCAAATCTTAGACTTAAGGTCAGATTTGCGCACGTGCCTAAACAGTAAAGGAATTACCTGATGTGTATAATGCGTAGACTTTATACACTCTTTCTTCTCCATATTCATTATTAGAGCTTTCAGCGCTCTAGATTCATCACGTAGACATATTAACACCCAAGTGGCTACAGCATGTTGTTGCTGGCTGTGGGTGTCAGATTCAAAAGCACTTCATACTACATCCCGCTGACTGAGAATATCTTCATCCCAAGGCACACAAATTTGAGAAACTAGGGCACTTTCTTAAGAGGTCGTAATAGAGCAGTAATGCCATACTGGTTTTGCCTCACTCCCACTATATCACTGGTGACTCCACCCTTTCTCTCCTTTACCGTACAAGGTCATACTTTACAGATTCAGTTGGTTGCAGTTTCGTTCCGCTTTTTTTTTATCTAATATATGAAAGCTAAGCGCATTTCTATCGGTCTCGTTTTGGTACCTCTCTAAATTGTAAAAATCGGCAATTTTATTTTCTCCATATATATAACAACCCAATCAGAATATCAGCCAACAGGTTGTTTCTCAGTTTTCCCTTTATTGATCCCGTTAATGATATTGAATAGCAGAAATTCAGGCCACTTGAGTTTCATAATTTTCATCGCAACTTTACGGCCACATTGATTGTGTACCACTATTCTAGACTTACTTGAAAGATGTGGTGGATTATACAAGCAGACTATCGTTACATACGTACCTTTGCTTCTTTCAATATTTAATAAGAGATATTCCATTTCATAATATTCCAGGTACCCCTATCCTTTTGAGGCACCTGATTAAGGTTCAAGGTGGGCTTCATCCGCATGCTACTTAATCATACCAAGTTGCAGGAAGTGTTTGCTCATTTCAGTAATGGACACCAACATTATACAGGAAAATCTAGTAAATTGAAATTGCTGCTTCTCACTGGCAATTCAGAAAAAACAAATTCTATATCGAAATTCGAAAAAGATTTCAATATTCTTATATTCCAGTTGGACTTAACTGCAACATCATTTTTGTTGAACTATCCCAGTCTACTTGAAGGATGTGATCTATTATGCTTAGAACCATACAATCCTTACACACATGACATCTTTGTTTCTTTGGACAACAGAAATGAGATATCCCATAACCAGATATTGCAGGTTTCACTATCATGTTAAGGCACGTGATTAAGGTTCAAGCTAGGCTTTATCCTTATGCTACCCAATTATCCCCGAGTTACGGGGAGTGTTCACTCATTTCGATGACAAACAGAAGCTTATATGATAAAAAAAAAAATCAAAGTTGCAGCTTCTCACTGGCAATTAAAAAAAAAAAAAATCAATCAAAGTGAAGCCAAATGCATGAAAGCTGCATTAAAAGATATTCCCAAGAAAAAGAATTAAGACAGAGGCTGCCTAGTCCTTCTCATTAAAACAAATAACTTCTCAGCTAAGAAATGGGTGAAAAATATAATACCGCAGTCGGTTGTCACATGAGGTGAGACAGTGATTACTTACACCGCAAGGAGTTTTCCATCTTCTGAAACATTAAATGCGGTAACCGAATCACAAGGTACATGCTTGGAGCCAATTTTCTTCCACGAGGATGTGTTCCATGTCAAAATGCTTGCCCCTCGACCTATTTGAGAAATGCAGAAAATGTTTTAAATCAAAATATGGAAAGGAAACATTTTAGTAAATAAAAGATGAGGCCCTCGATGTTATCACCTGTGCCTGCAGTGACATACAAAACCTGCATCCCATCGCTACTTCGAGAAAATCTGCAAAATCTGAATGTCTCACCCTGAACAGAGCATAGGAAGCCCATCAGCCCCATAACCATGAAAGGGCAAAACAACTCTACTGACAGTGGTAGCTGAGCAAATGTCCAACAAAGATGTCCTTTATTTCGGTAATGCACCAAGGATGTGTTAAGTTAGAGAATGATCAACCGCGGTAGCTGCATGTATTTAGAATACCTTTCCCAGAAATGTTTCACCAATTTAAACAAATTTTTCCTACTGAAACTTACTCAATGTGCATCCTTTCATTTCTAGATCCAAAGTATAACCTTGTCTCATTCAGTTTGCTTCATAAATTAGGTGCATCCAAATCCTACAATACATACAGAGTTTTCACAGACTACAGAGGCAACAAATTTTTCTGTAATCATATGAACATGCTTCAATGGTCTGTCTTCATAAACTAAAGAACACATGCATGAGTTCAAATTCTGATCCTCCATAAAAAAGTTGTGAATTGCCTCGTTAGACAGGACACTCGGTATGTGCTTTGGTTGTAGTTGTACTCTTAAAATTCAAGTCCACTTGATTGCTTGGTAGACATGGAAAAATGTACAAATATTAGATAAACCACAGCACAGCAACCAGATCTTATATGGAGAATCCAAGAACTTCGCTTGAAAATTTAAACAAGAAAAGGGTTTCATGAGCTCACATTCTCTTTTGGCAGAGAAGCTACCTCAACCGAGGAAGCTAGATCCCAAACCCGACAGGGGCCAGAATTCCCCAAGGAGACAAGGAACTTTCCATCGAGGCTGCAATGAGGAGCGTGTTAAATTGAGATTCTGTAATTAAGGGCCACAAGAACCTTATTCCTACTTTTTATCGAGCTTCCCAATCAAGAATTATTTGATGCTACAACAATAAAAAAACCTGAAAGCAAGGTCATTCAGAGAAGAAGCCTGGGCCTCATTGAGAATAATGTCCATGCTGGGCCACTTAAAGACCATTAACTTGCCATCCTGTACTGCACCAAAGTACACATTATCTGTCATGCTATTCCAATGATTTTTTCCCAAGAGTATAGCAGAATCATTAAATTTATATCATGCTTCATCAGATCATTACCTAAATGGATATAAACTAAGCAACATGTTCCACACTACTATAAAAAAAGATCACAAAAAGTACGCATGAGCTTGGGTATTCAATGCAAATGGAAGTGTTTATAAACTCCAAAAAGTCACTTCACTTCTTTTTCCCACCATTCCTGATCATCAAATGACCATCAAAACAAGAATCAGGTTAAAAAAACCGTTAATTTTTTCATGACCAACCCTGAATTTATTAACCTAGGTCAAGGGTTCAAGAAAGCATCCTAGAAATTAATCTAGCTAGCCATGCAAACTGAAATATGCTAAAAAAAGAATAAACTAATGTCCATAATTTAAATTTTTCTAACTAACCCATATCTTTAAAGGGGAAAAACATATGACACTACATTAGCAGGCCAATGCAAAAGCATCTTTCCATCTCTCCTCATATTACAAGTACTTGAGCAATATATCCATCCATCCTCTTTGCATACAACAGAAAAAAGAAATTTCTACCTCGCCACCAGCAGCAAGGAAAGAACCATCTTGGCTAAATACTAATGCTAACTGTTGTCCAGCATTTTCTAACTGGCCGAGCACTTTCTCTGACATCTTAAGGCCCAATTTATGATCTTCAGCATTTTCAGGATCCTCCCATTCAAACAATCTGTTTAAGCCAAATAAACATGTTTAATTCCAATTATCGAGCAGCAATAACCACAGAATGATTTAGCCTTTTCTTTTCAATAAAGAAGAGATTATAAGAGGAAGTGGAGAGGAACAAGGACATAAATTTCTTGACATTGCTGAAAGTGCATCACGAGAATGAACTTTCCAAAACATATAACTCATAATTGATTGGCACGCTTAAGTAATTGCCAATGTTACCACTAACATTAAACTAGTGTCGAGCTTAAGCAATGCTTATCATAATGGAAAGGTGGCAAGAAAACATACCTACAACCTTTTGGTGATGCCCAAATGACACCATCTCCTTGTGGGTGAACAGCCATTCTATAAGGCAAATCGGAACCAGTGCCAAGCCTAGCAACCTGAAGTACACAGTATAGAGTAGGGGCTCCAGTCATGAGACTAATAACCCAAAAAATGCAGATAATAAATGGAATTGAGTTGCCATATCCAATTACGGAGACATGAAAATGCAAATGATTCCACAGCATTCAAGTAAAATGATCAAGGACAATGTATGACTCAGAACCAATCACCGGCTAAAACACATAACAACTCTGTTTCAGTTCAATATCTTGTCGAACATGACAAAAGAGGCACCTTTAACTTTTTAGACAAAGCCTCACCCTCCTGTGATCTAAAACTTCGAAACGAAATGTGCTAGGTCCATTCATTCCGAAATTCAGAGAAACTTATGGCGGGATTCCAATAAACTGTGAAACAAACGCAGCCGCTTAAACTCAAGTTACCTAGACAGCGTAGATTCGCAGCTTCACCGTGTTTAATCTCAATCGAAGGAAGTGATCAGACGAGCAACCAATCAAATCAAACACCCAAACCGAAATGCCAACACGGCGAATCACATAGACCGATCGAGGATCTCAGATCTTACAGGCTGCTCGGAGAGAGAACCGGAGGCGAAGTCGAACTCGGCGAGGAGGACGGCGTTGGGGATGCCGCTGCTGCCCTCGCCGCCGCCGCCCGCGAGGACGAGGCAGCCCCGATCGGCGGGGACCGCGTCGCCAGGCCGCTCGCCGTCTTTACCATCTCCTTCCGCCTCTTGCTCCGCCCGTGGCTCGTGCGATTTGAAGCGAGACCGAATGTGGCCGAGGGGAGCCCAGGCGGCTCCGTAGAGAGGCACGCCGTACTTCCGGGAATTGGTAGTGTCGGTCCCCATGGATCGGTCGCGTTGCTCTGCTTCCTGATCTAAAAGAGAGAGTGTGTGTTGAGAAGATGCTCTTTTAGACCTATAATAAAAAAAAAAAAATGTGCTTTGGCACTCTTTCTGGTTTCTAATCAGGTCCTTGAATTTTTAATTTATCTAATCTATGTCCTTGAGCTTTCTCGAATTTACTAAACAGGTTACTTCGACATCGAAAAGTGAGAAGAGGAAAAGAAATGTGAAATTACATAATTATTTACCGAAAAAAGATGGAAGTGAATGACACGCGTTCATAGGAATGGGAGAATTGTTAGCATAAATATTCTAGGATCCTCAAGAGAGAGGGAAAGATAGGAAAGAAATAATCTAATATGCACATAAAAAGAAATAATCTAATCTAACAAAGCAATTAGCTATCTTGGAAAAATGTCGAAAATATTGAATGATATACCTATTATTTAATAATATCTCTAACAATATATTTTAGTAGGGAAATCTCTAATCTACATAAATATACTTCATCACTCTATTTCAATTTGTGCATATGACAGTTGCAACTTTCTTCCAAAATATGTAAATATGTGCTGTGTAAGCCGGACCTTACACTAAACATTCAGATTTGACAAGCGCCAAAAAAAAAAACACACGATCAAAAATTGACATATCTTTCTCATACAATCTTGACAAATCAGTGTGGAAACCCAACTTGAATTATGCCAAGCTAAATTGCATTACCCCACGTCGCTCGTCTTTGGTTGCTCGATGAATGTGTGTTGGACTCCGGCGCTCACAGCTACCTAGATACTTGACATCACCCCATGATGTTCAACTTTGCCTGCTCGATGAACGTGTGCTTGACTCCGGTGCTTACAGCTACCTAGGTTTTTTACGGCGACTTTGCTCGTTGATGATGCTCAGCAACTAAAAGACAGTACCACGATGAATAACCTCTAGGCGATGTTGAGTGTTGACATAATTGGGAAGTTGTTGATGACGAGATGACTAATGACGACATAAAGGAAGAAAGTCGTAATTTGTTTTACAGAAATTAATGATTTGGAAAATATTTTCTTGAAAACTATCGTTTGCATAACTTGAAATAATTAATCAATGAAAAAAAAAATTGTTGTCGACAATAATTTATGTCTAAACATTTTCGTTGACAATGTAAATATTTTCCGTTTATTCATTTTTGTAAGTTATACAAGTAATTATTTTTACAAAAATATTCTTCAAATCATTCATTTTCTGCTAAACAAACGCGCTATAAAGTTTTGATTAGATTCATTCTCTTTTCGTGGCCCCGATACCATGTAAATATTTTAGGATCTTCAAGAGAAAGGGAGAGTCACTACATCTTTACTCAATTGCCCTCTTCTTCACACTTTATTAAATATCAATACCCAAACAATATGTATAGGAAAGGAAATAATCTAATTTAACCAGAAATTAGCTGTGTTAGTAAATAAAGAAATATCAAATAATATCTTTAATATCTAATAATATCTCTAATAATAATTAAGTGAACATCCGAGGTTATTAAATTCTAAATAATAATGTTGTATAACGTTCTTTCCACATTTTCTATATCGAGATGAAATGATGGGTGTTTTGATTATACGAAAAAGCGGACAGTAAATTTGAGAATTGGCTTTACATATAGGGACGAGAAATGGTTCTAAAAAATAGTGTTTGGACGAGAGGAAAGAGACTGAGGGAAAGAATTATAGAGAATTAGGAGAGATTAAATAGATTGGTTCGGTCAATTTTAATGTACATTTAAATCCCTCAGATCACACGGATTACGAGAGATTTAGAGGTATTTATTAATATTTAACAAATATATTCTTACTTGTCACTTATGCCCTTAATTTACATCTATTTATAAAAGCATAAAAGGTTATGCCTTAA
This sequence comes from Metrosideros polymorpha var. glaberrima, assembly GCA_001662345.2. NCBI lineage: Eukaryota > Viridiplantae > Streptophyta > Magnoliopsida > Myrtales > Myrtaceae > Metrosideros > Metrosideros polymorpha. Next base: position 7,029,397 of record BCNH02000007.1, on the reverse strand, counting down.
TATACATATTTATTCATTTTTCATTATTGGCATCCAAATAATATTGTTATCCAATTTCTACAAATCATTTATCTTCTTGTCTCTCATAATTATCTGAATCTATTCTTTTCATTCCATCCAAACTGAATATAAATCTTTTTTTTTCTTTTTTATAGATATAGATATATTGACCCCAATTCTAGACTTATTTGTTGTCTTCACTGCGGGATTACAATACGTGCCCATTTAATTATAATACCCATAACGACTTATCCAAAATCGAATCAAATTGTCATACCCAATCCTTCTCTTCTCCTCCCCTTAGCAACCTCCATGCCCAATAGCCACGCCTCCCTCCGCCATTGCCGCCGGCGAAGTCGCCCATTGCCTCCAAATTGAACCACCGTCATGTGTCTAGCCAAGGCACCATTAGTCACCATCTTGGTCCCCCCCTCTCTCTCTATCTCTCTCCATCGATTTTGGTGGCTCCTCCACGGCCGTCGAGCCTCTCTGATCATGGAGGCCGACGCTTCATATCTAGAGGCGTTAGCGACTCAGACGAGGCTCGAGGTGGCATTAAGTTCAGAGAGGAAGAGAGTTAAATAAAGAGAGGGGAAATGGTCGAGGAGATTTGATCCAGTGTGCTTGAACACTAGCAGAGTCTTCACGTGACGTCTTCTCATGTGTACGAGTAATGAGGGAAAGGTGGATCTATGTCCCTCTCGCGTTGTCTTCACTTGAATTAAGGCAAGATCTTTATATGTTTTCTCATCAACAATGTTTTCAAAGGCTAAAATCGTATAACTATTGAGGAGAAACAAACAAAAAAAAACACTACTCACTATTTATTAAACTCAAAAACAAAACTAAGTGAAAAATTGAAACTATTTAAATTCTTTTGTGAGATGCACGAGAGATTCGTGATGTATTTTCATTCTAGTATAATCTTATTTAGGAATACTTATAAAAACTCCATCTTCCGATTATTAGCATCACATAGATAGATAGATAAATTGGTATAGAAAAGATGAACATATGTTGGATTTACTTTGGAAAAAATTGATTTCATTTGCAATTGTTGAAATGATTTTTTCATGCAATTTTTCGAAGAAAAAATAAATAAATCTGCTTATCCAAGCTTCCAAACGACACTTCAATCGACATATTTATTTATTTTTGGGATATGTTCCCTGAAAATCCTAAAACTTGTCATGAAAATATAATTGAGTCATAAAATTTGCAAAAGTATAATCAAATCTCAAAACTTGTTAAATTGGTTTAATTGAGTTTTTCCGTTAACTCCGTCTAACTTGGCTAACAAAAAATACTGACATGGCATTTTCAAATATTTTATCTCTTCTACGTGGCGATGACGTGACTAAAACGACGTCGTTTTGGTCTAAATCCAAATCCAAATCCAAATCCAAATCCAAATCCAAATCCAAATCCAAATTTAAATTTAAATTTTATTTAAATTTAATTTAAAAAGCTAAATAAAACCAATGGGGGGAAGATTAGAACTAGGCGGCAAGGGCTCGGGCCTAGCCCTCGTCGCCACCGCTTGGCCTCGTCCAAGACATGCCGGTCCTCACCTTCGGTCAGCGTGGGTCACCGGCCCTTGCCTATCGCTGGTCGAGAGCCACTAGTGGCTAGGGTTCTAAACAGAACTCCTCTTTTATATATATAAATTTTTAGCTTTTTAAAATTAAAATTAAATAAAAAATTTATTAAAAATTAGATTTAGACAAAAAAAAATATTTTAAAATGTCACGTCAGTATTTTTTGTTAGCCAAGTTGGACGGAGTTAACGGAAGGACTCGATTGAACAAATTTGACAAATTTTAGGACTTAATTGCATTTTTTGCAAATTTTAGAATTCAATTGCACATTCGTGACAAGTTTTATGACTTGCAGTGCACATATCCCTTTATTTTTTCATCAATCCCAGAATGATTAAGCACTCGCTTAGTTCTCTCACATCGATTGATTTTAAATTAAAATTTCATAGATATTATTTTTAAAATGCAAAATTTACTCACACGTGTTTTCTTTCTCGAGCATGTGCCTCTTTTTGTGTTTTTATTTTCCTTTTATTTAATATAATCTTACATCTTGAAATGGAAATTACACTCGCAATCCTTGTAAAAAATTTATAATATTTAAGATCCGTCCCTATAATTTATTTTTACGAAAATGTTAGATCTCACACCATTCATTAACGATATTTTATCTATTTATCAACTTAAAATTTCGTTTGTTTCGTGAAAATTACATGATTTTGACTTTTAAAAAAAATGATCTCTTTTATTTCTTACAAGAATAAGTCAACAAAATATTTTCATCGTCTAGAAAAATATTTGGACATGAATTATTGGCTATAATAAAAGTATTTTCTAAATTGATTAATTATTTTAAGTGACATAAGCGATTATTTTTGAAAAAATATTTTTCAAATCATTCATTCTTTATAAAATAAACGAAGCCTAGAAAGGAGGAAAGGAAATATAGAAAGATAGACCACCAGAAGGACCAGAATGGAACTCCCCACGAATTATAGGGATCGATCAGTAAATTTCGAAAAGTGAAAGCCGAGGCAAAAATACTTTCCTCCTCCTCTGAAAATCCTAACTGGCCGCACCGCCTTTCTTCTTCCCAACCACGTGCGCTCTCTCTCTCTCTCTCTCTACCACGACAAAGCATCGAAACTAAAGAGCGCGCGAGCGCGAGAGAGAGAGAGAGAATTGAAATCGGTCGCCAGAATCCATGGAAGCTCCGCGCGCGATGTGAAGATCCGGCGAGCAGGAGGAGAGCGAGTGAGAGAGAGAAGATCGGAGCCCGCCCCGCCGTATTAAATGCACGCGTACAATCGGCTCCCGAGCAGCGGACACTCGACGCCGTCCCCGCCGGGCTCGCCCCTCCGGTCGCCTCGCTACCGCCATAGCCGGTCCAAGGGCCGGCCCGCCCCGGCCCAGCCAGCCCGGACCCTCGCCCAGCGGGTCGCTTGGCTCCTCCTCTCTTGCCTCCTCCGGAGGCAGGGCATCTTCCTCTTCGCCCCCCTCATCTACATCTCCGGCATGCTCCTGTACATGGGCACCGTCAAATTCGATGTCGTACCCGTCATCAAGCACCGCCCCGCCCCCGGCTCCGTCTATCGCAGCCCTCAGCTGTACGAGAAGCTCCGCCCCGACATGGACGCGGATAATTCATCCGCCGATGCGGTCAGTGTTTGGAATTTCTCTTTTGGCGTGATCGATCCGTTTGGTGTTGGATTTGGGTGGTATTGGATTTGGAGGTAGTCTTTGAGAATGCCTGTGAGGTTGTTGTGTTTCTGGCCGAATTATCGGGTGAATCTTGGTGAATCCGTGAGTAAGCGGATGGCGACGAATGAGTGGATCTTTCGGCTTTTAGGTTTGAGATTTAATCTAGCCCGTGTTTTGTCTGCCAGTGATTTTGAATTTGGTGTAATAAAATGTGAGTGGGAGGATGGAATAGTTAGAGAATCACATGTCATTGCATTGCATGCTGTAGGTACAGATTTGAATTGGAAATGTTTAAGCTTTAGTCCAGTTGTTCTATTTTATAAATTATACTGTGCTTACAGTTCTCTTGTCTTTGATAGATATTTGAAGCTTAAGTGGTTGACAGTGTGTACTTAGTTGCATCTGTGTCTGTCAAGTTTAGGACAATTTTAGCCATTATTCATGGCAATGGTGACAGCCAGCGACATAATGATAGACAAATTGATGGTCTATGTTGCTGGTTATGACATTTTTTTCGTACTGCATATTGTGTCCATGGGTTGCTTTGAACTTCTTGTGGTCATGAAAGCATATATTAAATGAGACAAACCTACTTCTTTGAGAATCATCTCTGGGTTCTTCTGGTCCATTGCACCCTGTTGCAACCTTTCGCTGTTTTTAGGAGGATGCGAAACTTCTCTACATCCTCGGACGATTGAATTTTTGCTTGGTCACGAAACCATGCAAGTTTTACTATATCAAAATACGATTTGTCTAGAGTGGAAAGACCTCTATTACTTTGGAAATGCACCTTCAAACAAGTTGCTGTGTCTTATTTTGTTAGTTTATTAATGCTAGATATGTTTTGAGGAGATTTCTCTTAGTCTATCCTTCTCTGTCCTGAGTGCTGCAATTGCTTCTTTTTTTTCCATAACACACCCTCCCATGCTTGATTGATCATCACAATGTTGTTGTTAATTCATCTTTGAGTTAAATTTACTGCATCTGTAGCATGAGTTACTAACTGTTTTCTTTTTGGTATAACAGATAGTGTTGTAGATGTATCTCTGTGGTCTGTCCTAGCTTTTGGAAATTCTCTTTCAGATCTGCTTGTTTGAAGTTTTGCCTTGTGCTGTATATTGTTTTATTTCCAATTCTTATGCTGCTAAATATTGATGGATCTTTTCATTTTAACTCAGATATCAACTATATGGAAACACTCCTATAAAGGTGGTGAGTGGAATCCGTGTATCAACCAGTCTGCTGGAGGTAATTACTGTATATCTAAGTTATTTCCTGGTCATTCATGCGGTATTTCTTTTGGCCCCTGATGTTGCCAGTTTTCACGTGTTCTCTTGTTCCACCTTTTTTACATTTTTCTGATCAACATTTTTTAAGGGTCAATGTGTTCATCTCACATCTCTTCCTTTCACATCCTTTTTCAGTTTGGCTTGGAATTTTCTGTGCATTTTCTCATTTTGAATTTTTTTTTTATAAGTACATTATGATCCTCATGCGTGCTTGATTTTTCTAGTCAACTTTGTGATGAATATCCATCGTCAGTGGGCTTGGTCAGATCTTTCATAACTTCTTTAAGTATTTGCTTACTGCTTAGTTATATCCATATGCCCTGGGAGACAGCTAATGCTTGCATGAGTCAATGTTGGTTTTGCATGTGCTTTCACGTTCTCCCCGAAAATGAATAAGCTCTGCTCTAAAAATATTATTTTCAATCTAGTTATGTGAATACTGATGATTATGAGCCCAAGTTATGAATTTTCTTTAGTTAAGATAAATTTTTTCTATCAATGGATGGCAATGAACATAAATGGATGTTTTTAATTATTGGACCGTTGAGACTTCGAATACTATTGAAGATTGTCTCCTGCTTTCTACAGATTTTAGGTTTTCATACAATCTTGATCATGATTACTTCTGAGATGACATAGATAAGATGCTGCTGGAACAAAGTTTCGTTGCTGAATATTTATAGGATTATGAGCCTTCAAGTAGATCTTCCATCAGGTTGTATAGATATCAGAAATTGGTGGTTTAGAGTATGTTGACAGATAAGTTATAAGATCTGTCCATGAATATGCCTTGCTTCCAGCTTTCTATTCTTGCCATACAATTTCTTTCACCCACCGCTGGAAAGCGGTTGTGGAATTTTCTTTATTGTTGGTAGCCATTAGTGTTTAAATGAATTTTTGGAGAAATCATCAAATTGGAAGTCGACTCTACCACTACCAGTGTGTATGGACTCGTGTTTTTCATCCTTCTAAGCATGGATAACAATCCTTGTCATTGTAGCAATTGCTTGCTTGCAATTTCCCTGTTCTTGTGATCTATTTTACTGGAATTCTTCACATGTTTGCAATTAGCAAGCTAGAAGAACCTCAGCAGACATATTTTTTTGTCTCAAAGTTCAACAATTTATCTTTTCTTTGTTGTTTTTGTGACCTCTTATAGGTTTACCTGAATCAAATGGTTACATATATGTTGAGGCAAATGGTGGTTTGAATCAGCAGAGGACTTCGGTAGGTTCATCTAAAACTTCATATACCATATACACTGAGTCATTTTGTTTTATTGCAGCTCCCTTCTGAAGTTATGAATGTAACAACCTCAATATGGCACCCGTTTGTCATTATTGTTTATAGATATGCAATGCAGTTGCTGTTGCCGGCTTTCTTAATGCAACCCTTGTGATCCCCAATTTTCATTTTCACAGCATCTGGAGAGATCCAAGGTATGACAACTCCTCTTTGACTTCCATTTTTGTTAATAAAGTATGCAGCATCCATGCATTATTCCTGATGATGTTTTCATCTGAAGAAGATCAGTTCTTGCATTTTCAGTATGTTACTGAAGCATATAAGTCAGACATATCAGGCTACCTAGCTGTTAGTTGATGCTCCACCTAGATACTGTTTTAGATTGCTTGGAACACAATATGACAGTGGTATACAAGGGATGAATTATGACCCTACCTAGTAATGAAATATGTTTTTGTAGCTATTTCAGATAACATGTTGACAATCTTTCCTTAGGTGTTTGTTTCCCATAAAATTTGATGTACCATGATCTTTGTCTCATTGTTTATCAGAAAAAAGAATTCTTGAGATATAGGTGAATGCCATGAAGTGACCTATAGATGATCTGTTCAGGTGAAGACAAACATTGTAGGCAATTAGACTATTAATTACTGCCATGGTTGTGCAAGTTGCACTCTGTATCACATGATTCTATGATTGTACATTTCAAAACCTAAGAAATGATCCATGAATAGAGGTTTTCTATCCTGAATCATTTGATGGATATTTGATTTATTCTAAGAATAAATCTTTATCACATATTAATTCTATTATGCTTTATCAGATTTCATGGAGGATTTTTTTTTTTGTGTGTGTGTTCGGACTGATTTTGATTGTATTCTTCTCCTAAAGAGAAATTGAGGAATTTCTTCGGTTCTTTTATGCATGCTAACTCGACAATGCTTCAACTTTTTTCCATCTTTTTTTGTGATCAGGTTGTGTAATTTGCCCAATGAAACTCTTTTTGGATAAGTTGGGTTCTCCCACGATTAATCAGATTGTTAACATCTATTCGAGAAAATGCCCATATTGGCTTTAGTTATATATTTTGCTTTAATCTAGACCTTGCAGTTCACATTTCATCATGAATTGGTGGACAATATGCTTTTGTAGCGGGATTTTTGCACTCATTAGAATTATCTGACAGTTGATTATATCTGTGCAGCAAATTCAGAGACATTTATGATGAAGAATTCTTCATTAGAACCTTGGAAAATGACGTGCGCATAGTTGATCAGATTCCTGGGTATATAATGGAGCGGTTTGACAACAACATGAGCAATGTTTACAACTTCAGAGTTAAAGCATGGTCGCCCATTCGATATTACAAAGATGCAATTCTCCCAAAGTTGCTGGAGGAAAAGTTAGTTGCACTTTTGACTTTGATATTACCTCTCTCTTTCTATGCCACTATTTCCTTTAACCTACATGTTACAATGCATCACCCTTTTTGCCTATTATTAGAAATGAATGAAGCTGAGTGCTTGTAACTTTTCCATTGCATAAATTTTCTTTTGATGCCGACATACTATCATCTGAGGAGAGTGCTCATCCATACTCTTTTCCTTTTCTGCATCAGAGAGCAGTGCATAGTTAATAGAGTATGTCTCAGTGATTTAGCCAACATACTTGAAATAAATTTTGCATAATTCATATTATGCATCGGTTTGCACGATGCATACAATCCATAAAATAAACATATATATCTTTTTGTTTTAATTTGTTGTGAAGGAAGGTGTTTTCTTCTTATCTTGTTTGAGTGAGTGTGACTTAGCATTGGGGACACGAGTGTTTTTGGCTGTTAAATCATATGATCGTATGCATGATATTTTTGAAAGGTGCCAGCATCTTTACTTAAATTCCTTTTCTTTACTGTATATTGGATGCTTTTTTTTGTTGGTGTAATTTTGGATGCTTAAACTTTAGTGAAACAACTCATGCATGTTGATCCACTGCATGTGCAAATGAATAACAAATCATTTATCATTTGATTGGATCATTTAGAGTAAGTCGTACCAGGCACCAACTAACTTCTCCTGTCCTATCAATGGAAACTGGACAATTTTCTTCACTCGGGAGAACAAGCACTTTGATGCCATATCTTGATTGCCATTGCCCTCGCAATCTTAGAGGAATATCATGAGGTTGGTTCGGTTGTATATCCGGGCAGCATTGACATGATCCATAATTTCACATGTTTTCTGGATCTCATGAAATGGTTTTGGTTATTTGGATTGGCAAGCAGTGCCCTGTCAAAACTTTTGTTGCATCAAGAACATGTTTATGAAGCATTAACGCAGATGCATATATCTGTATGCATTTAGTTTAATGAAGCTTGCTAGTTGCTGATATGTTAACAACTTCTCGTCATGAGGATGTAATATTGACAAAATAAAGTAGGGTATTACGGATTTCTTTGTGGTTATGACTCTAATTAGCTGTTAAATGTGCAATGCTTATAAAACAGGGTTATACGTATTTCTCCATTTGCAAATCGATTATCCTTTGATGCTCCTCCAGCTGTACAACGGCTTAGATGCTTGGCAAATTATGAAGCTTTAAGGTTTTCAACTCCTATATTGAGTTTGGGCGAAAGCTTGGTAACTAGAATGAAAGAGCACAGTGTGAAAAATGGTGGAAAATACATATCAGTTCATCTTCGCTTTGAGGAGGTTAGCTTCGCTGCATGAAAAGTGCTTCGGTGTGGTTTTTTGCTCTCTCTTTGTTTAGTATGATTGTTAACAGCAATCTTTGTACAGGACATGGTTGCTTTTTCTTGTTGTGTTTTTGACGGCGGGGAGCAAGAAAAGGTAGATATGATTGCTGCACGGGAAAAGGGATGGAGAGGAAAGTTCACAAAACCCGGTCGGGTCATACGTCCTGGATCTATCAGGATAAACGGAAAATGTCCCCTCACTCCTTTAGAGGTAAGGTCTAGTTTCTTCTAGTAAATATGTGAATGCTACATTACAGATTGTTGAAGGGCTCTATACATTGCTATGATTAAATCTAGTTTATTTAGAGGTGTCACCTTGGAAGGTGCAGGAGGTCATAGAGTAAAGTACGTATGCTCAGACTTTGATGTTTGTCATCCAGACATGTTTGCCTTTTCTTTCTAGCTTGTGTCCTGTTGGCTACTATCTGGGGCTGGATTGGGAAATCCCATGCTATGGGTGATTATCATCATACTATGTTCAGATGGAGTGATTTGGATAGAAGGGGAAGGTTTAAGCTAATCATTAGGGAAAGGAAAAGACTAGAAAACAATGGATTAACCGGATCACTGTGTTTATTAGGGTTGATGACAAGAAAGCAGAAGTGGAAGGAAATTTGTTATATGTTCAAGGAGGGACATAAAAATCAGTTAACTACAGAGGTATTCGCAAGGATTCTGGGGAAGAGTGAAATCCCTCCGAGTCATTACTCTTCCTTCCACTAAAACAAACCAAACAAGTTGATTAGGAAATGACTCCTTTAAATCCCTTCCCTGCTCTTTGAATCCCTTCGGCCTAACGAAAGCTAGTCTTGGCTTTCCTGGCCTTCTTGTGCGTTGATATGGATGAGTGGCTGGAGTGATACAGTAGCAAACTAAGTGAATCTGTCAGGACAGTTAAGTTTTTGAATTACTGGTACGACTGTGGGGTTTGGATCTATTCTTATTTTTTCCTTTATGCAATCTGGAATTAGTGCAAAATTATGGGGAAGCTAAATTTTGAGCTTCATGCTTTAAATTAATTTCCAACAGGTTTGATTTGTTGGTGTTGGCCATGTTGTGTTCCCTGGTCACATTTGTTCGCTTAGGCACAAAACATAGGATCCACTAAAAATAGCTTTTCTTTATGATTGTTAGCTCGTAAAACAATTGGCTCATGCAGTGCTACTATGTTCTGGATGTTCCTAAATGTATTTGTGTAGTGAACTATCATGGTAAAATGGGGCAATCGTCTGAAACCTTAGGTCAGTGAAATCAAAGAGATTCTAAGAAAGATCTAGCAGCTACTGAAGAGGAGAAAGTTTTATCTTAGTAAGTTCCTTACTTGAGGAAATCTGCAAATGCATTTACTTATAGGGTCACCCTGTAGTGATATCTTTCTAGGTGTTGCATTTACTTGCTGAGAAACTGTAAAATCTCATCAAAATGTTGCATTATGTTAACAAAGTAACATGGGTTCTATTTATTGTGCCAATTTAACTTGAGAAAAGATGATGTTACTGTGGTGAATCTAATTTATTCTTTATGCGACTTGTGGAGAGTTATTTTGCTTATTGTTCACCACACCACTTATGCATGAAATGACAAAAAGGGAACATAAAAAACTTCAAGAGTCTGGAACTTCTCTGATCTTTCTTTGGAGCTTGTGGGAGTTTTTAAGCCTGAGACTGTTATATGTTAGAATTATTGAGGTCTTTATATTTCTTTTGACTGCTTTTAGGAATAGCATGGATAGAGGAACAAGTATGACTAACAAACTTGTGGACATTCACTTGTCCTGGCAACCGTCTTTTTTATTCGTCTTCCTTACATTTATAGGACAATGAATCCTCTCATATAGCAATAAGGACTCGTCATCCTTTTCATTGTCCATTTAAGGTTGTAACCAGTTGCAACTTTCTGAAGGGTATATCTATCTAATTTCGTGTCTTTGGTTGCATTTCCTAGGTGGGCTTGATGCTTAGGGGAATGGGCTTTGACAAAAGCACGTCTATATATTTAGCATCCGGAAAGATATACAATGCTGAGAAGACGATGGCACCCCTGTTGGAAATGTTTCCCCAGCTGAAGACTAAAGAGATGCTTGCATCCGAGGAAGAACTAGCTCCATTCAAGGTTAGAAAAATTCTGTTGTTCACGGGTCTTGTTGGTAATGACTTTTATGACATCACTATTTTGACTTAGTTATGCTTGTAGAACTATTCTTCCAGGATGGCGGCAATAGACTACACTGTTTGTCTTCATAGTGAAGTTTTTGTAACAACTCAAGGTGGAAATTTTCCACACTTTCTGTTGGGCCACAGACGATACATGTATGGTGGACATTCCAAGACAATTAGGCCTGATAAGAGGAAATTGGCGTTAATCTTTGATAATCCCAATCTCGGGTATGTCATCAATGCTATGGATCCTTAAGTCTGTGTCCTTCAGTAACTATCATAATGTAGATGGACTACTCTGTCTAAAATGAGCGAAATTTAACGACAATGCATGCCCCACCCCTAGGGAAGCCTTTTAAAACTATATCTTTGCGATGAAGGCCTGAAATAAAAGAAAGAGATGCATCTAGGGAATCCCTCCATAATGCTTCTTCTGGGAGGATTCTGGTGAGGGTGTGATATGCACAGGGGCAACAACAATCAAAATTGGGTTTACAAATTCAAATACAGTCTCTGTAGTCTGTACTTGTATTTATATGATTTTCCCCTAAAATAAGTACTCTTTTCATGTGTTCTCCAGATGGAAAAATTTCAAGCGGCAAATGCTGAATATGCGATCTCACAGTGATTCCAAGGGATTTGAGCTCAAAAGACCTAATGATTCTATATATAGTTTCCCTTGCCCAGATTGTATGTGCCACAGAAACAAAACAGAGGATTCTAGATCATCATCATCAGCCACGTGATTTGCTTGGGCAAGGTTTTAGCGGTGTTCCCCTGTACCTACAATTCACCAGCTTACCTCTCTTCTGATTTCCCTTCGGGTGTTGTATTCTTTCATTCTTTCCCTCTGTACAGCAAGAGGGTCAGTTTACACTTGAATTTGGAAGATAGAGTTCTTATTGGAGGCAACATTGGCCATTCTCTTCCTGGGTTTGGCTGAGGGGGAGTTGCATCTTTCTGCAAATCATGCCAAATGTGACCACGAACAACGTCAAATTTCTGTCGCTGGAGCTGCTGCTCTGGTCACTTGCTGAGTGTTTTTGGTATTGCTGTTGGAGCTGCTTCATCTAACACACTGAAAGTTAAGTTGACACATCAATTGGTTCAGGCCCGGGTTCTGCCATTTTGTACATTGTTAGGAGATTGCTAGTCTCGCCAGAGTGGGGAAAACTTGAAGAGGTCTTGTAGCTGCGAGAGGAATCAGGGTCCTAATTTCTCTTTCTTTAACACTCATTTAGAATTATTTGTGTCTAGATATTACTGCATTTCATAATAGTCTTGTAAGCTGCATTTGGCTGATATTTCATTCTTGAGCTATATGCTCCAATTCATTCTAATGGAGACAGAGGTTTGTCAAGTTCTAACCTTCCGCTTCCAGTTGACTATGTATAAGCTCGGGCCACTTTCTGATCTAGCAGGAGCTCTTTCTCGTGTGTTGATGGTTAGTGTCCCTCGAAATTGTTACATGATCCCTTTATGTAGAAACTGGTATGACGTACTCAGTTCAGTAATTCCCTTGCTCAGCACTTGATTCTTTCTCTGGAGATTAGACTTATCCCAAACTTGATCTATGCGACCATGTAACGCGGAAGCTGTTACCATACTTTGGACGAGTAGAGGAGCAACTTTCAGATGGAGAGTCCGGTAAACATTCCAAGGGAAAGTAAATAAAGCTGAAATAAAACTAACATCGGCTGGGCCAAACTGTGGTTAGGACAAGAAGTCGAGAGAATTCAAGAACCATGTGCAAAAGGTATAGTGAAAATGTATGATCTAAGCAGAAAAATGAGCTACTTCTATCTTGGCACTTGCTCTTCAGTACTTTCAGTACTTAAGGATTTTCTAATCTTTTGCAGAAGTGCCCATGATCGGACATGCTCCTCAAAATTCCATTTCTTTGTTCCAAAACACTCCAATGTGACTTTAGACACAACATCGCAATTTGGAAATTGAGAGGTTACGTGTTTTCACTGAATATCTGTCGCTCAATAGAGAGTTAAGATTGTGCGCGCTCGAACAATTCATACTTTGGCACAATTGACTAGACGAATAAAAATACTTTTTACCATTAGAATCCAGAACAACGATAGTTGCACTGGAACCTCAGAAAAGTACTTGCTATAGTTACAAGCCTAACTCAATGAATGCAAAGAATGGCTTAGTTCCTACTTCCGACATGAAAAATACTTTACATGGTAATCCCAATTTGGGTTTAACCAGAACCAGCAGCTACAGTTTCACATGGCTTCCCCTCTCTTTCTACGTAAATTTCGTAAAAGGAGGGATACTGCGGTTGTCATTGCTTTCCTCTTGAAATGTAGAAGGCAGTTGAATGTATAGGTCACAAGGGAACACTCTACTCCAGAAGCTTGTTGCATGTGCCGACGCAGACAGCTGCAGCGAGATGCCAACCGGCATGAATATATGGTGTTGTGGGAAAGACATCATCAGCAATGAAAAGGGCACCTCCCAGCAACGATGACATTTTATGAATAGTGTGAGCCATTCTTAAATCTGGATCTTCCAGTGCTCTTTTTGCAAATGCTACCTGCAACATCACTTGGAGAAATTATGAACAAAACCAGCAAGAATTTGCTGTATTTTTAACATTGTATGGTACTGTTATTGACTGGGTTTTGAATTTTAAAATTACCTCCATCATTCCAGCATGAACTGCTGAGACCATCAGAGGTTGGACAGGAAGAAAAGCAGCAGATGCTGCCATCAATAACTTCGGATTCTCATTTCTGAGGGCCCTGGACAGACACTGGCAAACAAGAAATGACGGACATTATGAGTGAGCAAGCTAAAAAGCTCAGAATAACTTGAAGCCAAATGAGAACAGGGGCCAGAATCTGCACAGAAAAAGAAAAAGAAAAAGAAAGGAAAAGTATTTGCAGAGAGGATTTCATCAATTGTAGTGCAAGAAACTCAGAATATTTCAAAATTTTCAAATTTCCCAAAATTAATATGCTAGAGCAAGATATGCATACATGATATCCTTTACCTTGAACGACCGTGGTGTCAGATACACAAATAATGCCCCTCTGTAAAATAAATTATTATCGCTTCATTGTTATGGTGGTTTATATTATCCAATCAATCTTTTTGGGGATTCAAGCCCCAATTTCGTAAAAAGAAATGATAAAAAATAAGAGGGAACCAATACTTCAAACCATGCACTCGGGCGCACGTGCACACACACATACTGGAGGCCGCTTTCTGGACAACTTAAAACAGTCATTTTACATGGTAGCAAAGCACGTCTTTTTTTTTTTTCCTTTCTTCAAAAGTTCAAATCTTGACACTCCATATTCTTTTTGGTTGTTTTCCAATTCTCGTGCTTCCATCTATTGTCTGTTTCATATAGTCAGGCTCATAGATCATGTTTCATGTGTAAGGTCCAGTAAATGAATGGAAGTGTTAATAAGCACGCATGATTGTTTTGACAATTTCAAAAAGAAACTCTTCATTGTGCATGCATAGAGAAGAGAATCAATAAACATAACTGACTAGCTTCCTGACATGTTCTCCTTTCTTTGTAATTTTTTCAAGGAAAGAAATTGGTGGGGTTGCGGGGAGATCGTCAGAAAGTATTATTAAAGCGTTCTAATACTGAGTCTTGAAGCTAGAACAGAGAGGAAATAAGTTGAGATAACTGAAGCACTATATTGCTGACAATCACCCTCCATGCTATCAATTAATAATTTTAAAGTTTCGTTGTATTCATGCCTTTCAAGGATGAACATCTATGTTCCTTTTTTTTGGTCGGTCGATAGTGTTTCAAGTTCCGCACATCTGTGCTCTTGCCAGAGTTCAAGCCACAGTCATGGCCCCCCCCCCCCCCCCCCCCC
>BCNH02000007.1:6990137-7014840 GCA_001662345.2 Metrosideros polymorpha var. glaberrima | reverse complement strand
ATTAGAAGGACAGAGTTCAATAAACAACAGAAAAAGCATTCTGGTCTTTTTCCCTTTTTTCTCCTTAAGAGTAATAGTTTATCTAGGTAAATCATGACTAGCTATAGCACCAACAAATAAGACAACCGCTGTGTTCAAAGCCCAAGTCATTGAATTAGCCATGACTTCACAAAGTTCACCAAGGCAAAGTAGGTATGAACCAAACCAGGGAGGGAATTCATGAGCCACACTAAATATTTAGCACCAAAATCAACGAGGTGTATAAACAGTCTCTTAAACCCATTTAGTTATCTTATCCAAAGCCAAGGTTTGTTTGTTATACACATAAGACATTCAAGTCACAATAAGAATTGACGATATTTATCATTGAACTCGATAAAAGGTGAGAAGGCCAACAGATAATTATGGACCTTGTTCATTAGTTGAGCCAGAGTATGGAGAATCATATTTAGCCAGTTACTCACCACAGTAGCAGTGGCAATCATTGTGTAGTCAACCCATCTAAGGTAACTCCTCAACTTCCCTCTTGAAGAATGATACAAAGATGATGCAACTCCAACTCCAACTAACGAATTAGCATAGAGCTTCATGTTGAGATTCTTCCTAGTTGTACAACCAAAATCATCAGAACCGACAATCCAAAAATAATCATAACATCGATCAATTGAACACGTTAGTAAGCCAATCACCTTGGTGCTTGCATGCCAAGAGCAATGAAAGGAAGGGATGTGAGCACATTTGCAACTGTTTCTGCAAGATGCAGATCACCTACCAAAAGAGAGAAAAATATGAAGAGCAGTTTAGAGTGCATGCTCAATTTTGTACTGCAAAGAAAATCCGAAAACATTGTTTCAGTTCCTCCAGCTAACAACTTCAACTTTGGGGATGGATAGGCTATTAATTTGGTAGGTGGCACAAATACATGTAAGCACTCTCGACCAGGATCATATGTTCTCAAACATGTACAAGGATAAGGGCAAAGAAAGCCCAGGTACAAGACATGGAAATATTTTCTGCCATACCGTGAATGCAACATTTGATAGGCCTCAAACATGATGGTCTTTGCTGCCATACTCGCCTGCGAAGTATTTAAGACAAATCAGAATATAAACTTCAGAAATATTTCACACTTGCAAATTAATCTAAAATGTGACAGTGAATTCAATCAACATTATGCCAGACCGGGATCTAAATAAACATATATATCAGCTAAGCCAACTGACAAACGTCACTCAAGAATCTTCTTGGATTGTCATCTTTTTTGTTAAACTTACTGCACAAAAAGCTGCTGATTTAGTCCAGTTCTTGAGCTTGATTGAGGATAGTCCCCATGCTTGCCAATCTCTTCGAGTGCAAATGGGGCATGAGGCACGATATGTACCCCATGCACACCTTCTAAGGCTTTACTGGAGTTCGATGTACTCTCGAGACTCATAAGCTGTCGAGCAATGGTTCAAATCGGTCTATCCGCCAGCAACCAGCTGGCATCAATTGGCCGCTGCGTGCCAACCGCTAAATGTCTGCAATGGCAGAAAATGCACAATCAAGTCAGAGCAATTTACCTCAACTTATCTCTCGAGGAAAAAGAAATGCTAATGGAAGCTTTCGATCGGATTGGATAAGCCTTGTATTAGTTCGCATTAGCAAGCAAGGTCCTTTTCTTAAGTAGGCCTACACCTACACAATACCTAATGGTAGATATTCCAAATTTACACCAAGTCATCGCCAAAACTGAGAGAAGGAATGAAAAGCTTTCACCACTACCAGATTGTTACTTTCCCTGGTGCACCCAAGACCACAAGCAGAAGAGGTTAATCTCGACAACAACATGGACCAGACACACTATTTTTGAGCTGAGGAAGAGCACAACCTTGAATAGCTAATCTCCTGATGCCCAATTCCTTTACCATTCCAAAAAAATCGTCAGTACTGCGAGGTTCAGTTCATTCCGATTAAGGAGAAACCTCAGCTCACTGGAACCGGCAATTAAGACCATCCTCGACCTTACATATCAAAAACCCAATAACGTACGATGGAGATTATCTCTCTTTGCAATCATTCACACCAAGTCCAAATTCAAACAGCCAATCCAAAGAGAAAATCTCGAGCATCAAGACCTCCAGCATCAGACTTCATTCCATTCAAGACGTCACGACTCCACCCCAACCGTATTCAGATTCCGATAAAAGCAACAAAACGGGGTCACATTCTCGAAGGGAAAAGACACGCATTACCCAAGCCCCAGTAAACTGACATTCCCGAATTCATCCCCATATTAAACGGACCCATGAATCTCCCGTTTCCGTTTTCCAGTTAAACTACTCGACCCTCTAAAACAAACGCGCAGAACTCCCAATCCAAACCACCAAAAGAAAAAAACAACAAGAAAACAAGAACTTGGGCCGCGGTCGCCAGCAGAAACCCATGATGGGTCCTTCGTCGCGCACTCTTTCATCGATCAAGAAAAGGGGAAAAGCTAAACAAAAGAGCGGAGAAAGACGAGAACCTGGAGAGATGGAGCTCGGAAGCGGTTGGGGGTTACGGAGGAGAGAAGCCCGAGGACGAAGGGGGTTTAAATAGAGAGGAGAAGGGACCAACTCGTTGGTCGTAGCTTCAGTTTGGGTCGGGGGAGCGAATCACCAGTGCAGACAGAGAGAGCGAGAGATGCGAATATGTGTTTTTCTTTTCTTCTTGGAGCGACGAATCTTCTTCGCTGGAGTCTCCGCATATTCTCCCACCCCCAATGGCGTGTCCCACAGACGCCGTGTCGGACTCGCCTCCGCGGAGCCCTCCCAATCGCCGCCTCCCACGTCGGCACTCCCTCCCGCCCGCGCTCGTCCGGACAAAACGCCGTGGAAGGCTTTCCCTGTTTTTCTCGCGGCCGATTTCGAGATGAAACTTATTGTTTTTTATTTTATTTATAGGGTAATACTTCTGAAATGTTACCCGAATTAAAAAAGTCAAATTAAATCTCACTTAACTTATCTCTTTTTTTTTGGGTCTGATCACTTAACTTATCTAGGCTCATTGATTGATTAAACATTTATATATGTATATATATTATGGAGAAAAGGCCACAAAAAATATCAAATTATGCCCACTGTGACACGTTTACCTAAACTTTTTCAATCAAAACAACGTGGTTTTTATTTTACTTAAGCCACTTAAATACCATATAAATACTATTTGTTTTATGGAGTTCATGTACGCAAGATTTTAACAATTCTAATTGACAGAATTTTAACGGGGGGTAAATGTGTTACATAGACATAAGTTTGGGATTTTTTGTGTTATAAAAAAAGTTTAGGGTAAATGTGTTATAATAAACCTAGTTTATGATAATTTGTGGCTTTTGCTCTATATTACACATCTATTTAAGATGCAATTGTATTCAAAAGTTAAGTGAAAGATAATTTGGTATCGATTTTTTTTATCGTAATCGAGGAAGCTCAGACATAGAGGCATGGAGTACGAAATTATTTTTATGGTACGATCTAGAAATACTTGGCCGTGAATCGGTTTTATATGGTCGAGAAAGTAGCATCTCTCCTGACTCAAATTTGAAAGTTCTATGAAGTGATAATCTTTATTGGATCAATGCTCCAATTGGAGTTTCTCGAAGGGTGTTGTATTTGCAAAATTATAGGAAGAAGAATCTTGTTGCATGTTGAATGTGATGGATTGTAGCATAAGTACTAATTGCGATCCAGCATAGTATTTTGTAGATAAATATTATCATCCGGACTTTAAAGCGTCTGGCGCTACAACAATGTGAAAGAGAGTTAGAACGGAGTATGATCGTGAAAGTTCTTGCTCGATTATAGTATCATTCTTTTAGGGAAGAATATTCCTTTCATGTCATGTCGAACACGTGGACATTTTACTCGTCCTCTATGTTCAAATTGACATGGACCCTTTTCAAGGTTTTATTTGATCATTGTCGGTTTTCTAGAGATTCAATTTATACTCAATTTGACCAATAAAATCGAGGAAAATCAAACGAGGAATATAACAATGCTAACTTCACAAATTAATAGAAAATCAAAATGACAACTTTTGCAAAAATATATAATACTTTCTCATTTAATCATATCCTACTGAACTCAATCACTTATTGTCGTTATTCTTTAGTTTTTTTCCGAGGTTTTATATTGTAAAGGAGAACGAATTGGATCGGTCAATCGATTTCTAGGTTTTTTAGCTGCATCAGCAATAATCAACCGTCTAGTGCATCCAAACACATGCATGGCTGATATGCTTGAATTACACATTGAATCTACCGCACGATCACATCATCCAATCTACAGAGCTATAGGGAAACTATTAATTTCAAACACGACTACATTTCAAGGGACAACCAATTAGCAACTATGTCGATCGACCTTAACTTCAAGGTATAGAAAAATGAAACGGACGATCAGTCAATGCGAGATAAATATTGGACCATTTTAGTCTGCTGGAGCACACAATGCTATATTTACTAAACAAAAGTTTAGACAAATTTTTTTTTTATTAAGGCTCCATTTGTTTTGCGGAAAATGAGTAATTTAAAAAACATTTCCTAAAAATGATCACATGTATCACTTGGAATAATTAATTAATGAAAAATATTTTCATTATCGACAACCATTTGTATCTAAAAATCTGCGTAGACGATAAAAGTATTTTTCGTTCATTTATTTTTAAAAGCGACATAAGCAATTAATTTTTAAAAAAATATTTTTCAAATCAGTCATTTTGTGCAAAACAAATGAAGCCTAAATGATCTGGCACTTTCTTATAGGACGGGTAACAAGTTAATCATCCAGTGTACGGGTCCCACTTGTTTTATCATTAAACTGAACCTCACAATATCATTCTTTAAATAAGCTCTCATAAGATTTCTCAACATATTTAAGATCTCTATTTTTCTAAAAATTGTACAAATTTCACATGCAATTTCGACAGAAATTTGGACCTAGGCAGAGCTGGGCCACCCTCAACCTCCCTCTATTAATTGACCCCTTTTTGTTTTAAATAGATATTTTGGATTCTGTATGCTGCCCAAAAAAACGAAAGATCAAAATTCCCCTGGCAAATAAATTCGCTCCCACGCCGTCGAGGTTGACTTTAGCTCGTCGACACCGGCAAAGGACACGAGGGTATCTCCGTCATTTCAGCTCAACCTCGATCTCGAATCCGAGTGTACACGCCCATCGTGGTGCTCTGTCATTGGACGTTTAGATAGAGTCGAGCCGCAGGTGATCTCAACCCCCGGTCGCCAGCCAAAGATACTTTCCCACCAAATACCAGTAGGCCTTTCCATATCACACAAAGAGAGAGAGAGAGAGAGAGAGAGAGAGCTTCTCGGCCATGGCGTCGCCACCGTGCGGGTGGTCGTGGAGTCCGATTCGCTACGCGTCGATGAAGCCGTCGAGCTGTCGCTCTTTCCAGAAGCACCGGCGACGTTTCGTTACATGCTCTTTGCGCGACTCTCCTCGTCCTCCTCCTCCCAGCTCTTCAAACGCGGCTAAATCAGGTCCTCAAATGCGCGAGGCTGAGAAATCAGCCACCTCGCGCTCGAGGCCGAAGCCTAAGGAGAAGAACCGACGGCGTCATGCCTCCAGTTCGGACGTGGACGTGGACGTGTCCCGGGGGCGACGATCTCTAAGCTCCAAGTCGCTGCTGGGAAAGCGGCCGCCGTGGCGGAGGATGCTGTTCGCTTCGAAGAAGGTTCGGAGCATCATGTTGCTCAATGTCGTCACCTTTATCTACGGTGAGCGTTGCTTTCTTAACCTCTCGTCGTTTTCGATTTGGCTGCTTAGAAGTTGGAGGAACATTTAGGAACTGTCGACATATGTCAATTGAAGCTGCGTGCGGCGTCTCGTGCCTTCCTTTTGTTGGAAGTGGCGCTTGATTTTTAATATTCAGGATGGATGAAGTGGAGAAATATATTTAATTGGGGCGATTCTATTGTGCCGCTTGAGCTTGTTTGCGAATCTAGTAAGATTATAAGTAGGCCAACGATGTTTGGTGGAGTGGAACGCTGAATGGCCGAGCAGTAACGTGTGTGGAAAGATACAGTGGTGGAGATGAGTATTCTTCGTTGCGTGTGTAGGCGCTCGAGGAAAGATGTGATTAAAGATGAGCATATTGAGAAAAATGGCAAAGTCAAATGAGAGAAGCTTGTCCGAGGTGGTTCTGAACAGTGGTCTTGAGATGGTCTGCCGTGAAGATGCAAATCTATGATCGTGGGTGTGAATTAAAAAGGATAGAGTGCGACTCTAGAGATCCGGAACAAAAGCGATTTGAGCCCTTAGTCTTAAATCTTGATGGAAATAAGGCATAGTGAGCAAGATAGACAGTTGATTAGCTGACCCCTCCACTCAATGGGATAAGGTTCGATCGTTTTTGTTGGTTTCACTTGCATAGGCTCGCAAGCTCTTCTCACTGGCTCCTTTGGGCTTGCTAATGGTCCATTTCGACTTTTCATGGACTATATCTCCTCCACACCCCAATCTGATGAATATGGGATTTTGTTTGCGATGCAGAAGTTTAATGAGGTTCAATATGCCATTTAAAATCTTAAGCTCATGATTACATGTATGGATCTTACCTTATGTGTCTATCTCCGTGAAACCTTCGATATCAGTACAATTTTTATGCTTGAAGATTTTGGTCAGATAATGTTGCTTCTCTTTAGCAAACAAACTTGGAGCAAGAGATATGGAAGTGAGAGCACGTGGTTTTGGATTAGGGGCTGTTACTTTCCGAAGTCTTGTTAAGTCCGATTGTTCAACTAATGTTGATCGGTGTAATGAAGGATGGCATTCTGTGGGGGTTCATATATGAGAAGTTCTTTACCAACCTAATTTTAGCATGTTCTTTCTCTAATTGAGTCAGTTCACTGAAAAAATTATACGTTATGCGAACTATTAATCTCTTTGTTTGCATGATGACTTGGGCGAAACTGCCAATTCTAGTTAGTTCTGAAGAAGGGATAAATATTTCAACTGCTAGCCTATTGCGTTTTTCCAGTAGTCATGTACATTCAATATGGATGGAGTCATCCACATAAGTGGGAAATGCACGTACCCTTATACTTTATGATGGTTAGCTTGATGCTGCTGTGCTTTTTTTTTCTTTTTCTTTTTGAGTTTATCAAGTTGATGCTTCTGTCTCTGAATCATGTTAGACTCTTCCAGTTTGTCTCCTTTGCAACTCTGATTGATTTCTCTTTGGTTCTTTTGTTGTAGCAAGTAACATTCCGGTTGTGAAAGAGGTTGAATCAGTCACGGATCCTGCGGTTTTTAATGTTGTCAGATTTGCTGTTTCTGCAATTCCATTTGTCCCTATGATGATTAAATCATGGGATGATGTACAGACACGCAATGCAGGAATAGAGTTGGGGATTTGGGTTAGTCTAGGATATCTTATGCAAGCACTAGGTCTACTCACATCTGATGCTGGTCGTGCGACATTTCTGTCTATGCTAACTGTGAGTTCCTTAATAATGTGTTTTTTTTCCTTTTCTTTTTTGGCTGAAACCTTATATGTCCGGTAATTGCTGAAGAGCAGCTTGCTTTAAAATAGTATGTCAAGGCACAGATTTTGACATATTGTGGCTAAAATTTTCAGATTATTGTGGTTCCATTGCTCGATGGTATGCTAGGAGCAATAATTCCCACTCGCACATGGTTTGGAGCTTTTATGTCTGTTATTGGTGTTGCAATGCTGGAATCTAGTGGATCGCCTCCATGTGTAAGTATCTTCTGTTCTTCAACATCGGCAACAATTTCTAGACTGATATGGCAATTAGTGAAGGAGATGCACAAACAGGTGCATCGGATCATAATTTTTATGACGTCATTAAGAAGATTTTCCAAAAACTTTTGTTTGAATTGTCTAAGCAGTTTTGCTTGAAACTAATAGGTCGGAGATCTATTAAACTTCTTGAGTGCAATATTCTTTGGAATCCATATGTTAAGAACCGAGCGCATTTCCAGAGCGACAGATAAAAGAAACTTCCTACCTCTACTTGGACATGAGGTTTGTTTTCACCTTATTTTCTTCAACATTTACAAATGACAGCACCGCTGCCTGTTTCTTATTTATATGAACAAACATTTTTATAATTTCATCAGATATGTGTAATTGCTATTTCATCATCGTTGTGGTACTTCATTGGAGGCTGGGTTGGTGGCATCCCAGAATTTGATGCATCGTCTTGGACATGGCCAACAATTTGGGATTCTGTGGTTCAGTTTCCGTGGATACCAGCACTTTACACAGGCATTTTTTCAACTGGTTTGTGCTTATGGGTAGAGGTATACCTCTCTCTCTCTCTCTCCGGGCTTGGCTGTTTTTTCCTTCCTTGCAACACAAGTTAGTTTGACACGCTATGTGATTTTATAACCATATTATTATCTGATTTAGATTCTCCTGTATCAGTATATCATGCTACCTCTGCTTTCAAGAGTTTCCTACAAAGAGAAGCTTCAATTGTCTTACGTTCTTCCCCCCTAGACCCTCATTTTTCTAGCCACTATTCTTGTGCTGCCTCTAGAGAAGTGAATTTATAAGCTGGCACTTTGCAATTGAGGCCTGAAGCACCCCAATTCTTCAAAGTAATAAGTGGTTGATTCAGATCCTGCATCCCCTGAACATGATCATTCTCAATCATTGTGGCATCTTTTTTGCCCCTTAAGCATCAGATATTAAAAACGAACTTTTCATGATCAAATTTTATAATTTGTGCAGATGGTTGCTATGTGTGATGTATCTGCCACTGAAACTGCTATAATCTATGGGTTGGAACCAGTTTGGGGTGCAGGTTTTGCATGGTTACTCCTTGGCGAAAGGTGGGGCATCACTGGCTGGATTGGCGCTGCACTAGTTTTGGGTAAGAATGTTGTACATACATTTGTCTTTCCCTCCTTGTCCATGGGAATTACATCCACGAGTTGATGTTATATCTGCCTCAAAGTTATTGGTGAATTGACATGATAGAACAGTTCTCTATGTTTAAACGTTCTACATCATGCTTTTGTTAAATAGACTATGCCCCCCCACCACCACCAAAAAAACGTGGTCGTTTTGCCCCTCTCAATCTCTTGTGCTATCTCAGGGTTAAGTAATACTAGCTTACTGCTATATATGGGTAATTGTTTCCTTGTCAAGTGCTCATGCTGGATGAGATCTATGCACTGTTAGGTGGTCGGACTGAGGTTCAAATTGTTAATCAGATGGCTCATTTTTCGAATTATGAATCATACAATCAGTAACAAAGTCCTACAATGGCTTGAAAAAGAGGCTAAAGTCAGTATATTAGGTATTAGTTCCAGAAATTTGTAAGATAATCTAACCTGTTGAGAATCTTGTGAAATAATGGCAAATATGTGTCCAATGTCCAAAAAAATCAATCCATGTTATCTCTCAAGTAAAGAGAAAATTGTCAATATGATTCTTCCCTTTGTTGGAAGTAGACTCTCCCAGAACTCCCCCTAACCCTTTTTTGAAACAGCCATTCATGTTGTCTCTTAACAACAAAAGATCACGGGTCGATACTACTGTTATATTCTTCTTAGAAGTCCAAATTGTGAAGAACTGCAAGTTAGTATCTCTTCCTTCATTTTGTTAAAGAGTAAAAAGGTGAGGAAGATGAAGGAGAAGAATGTTCCAGACGTCCTTTGATGGATAGCATGGCCATAAAAAATCCTATCAAGTTAATGCATCTAACTTAAAGAATTTATGATTATTGTCAAATGTTGGCTGTCATGGGTAAACCACAGGTTGACCATGAATGATGAAAGACGATGTAGTGTTCCTGTAGCAGCTAATAACTTTCTAGTGCTTCTTATGGTCCCATGTTTGTGGCTTTATGCAGCTGGAAGCTTAACTGTGCAAATATGTGGCTCTTCACCTCCATATGAATTGGATGACGATGAGGAAATGAGTAAGAATGTGCTGGTTTCACATGAACAAAGCAGCTTATCCTCTTCCCCAGTTATTGTCAGTTCCAAGAAGGGTATTACTGACACGTTCGAGAAGTAAGAAGAGGTATCTTGATGTTTCTTGGTTGAAGAATTTCCTGACATCCTTTCATTGCAGAATATCAATCTGAACGAGTCCTGCTGATGGATGGTTGGCGGTGGTTCTACTGGGTTCTGCCTTTGTATATGAATTTATGGGTCGTTATGTGTATATCTGTATATATGAGGAGATATTATGGAAGAAGAACATAGGTAAATGCGTAGGTGCTGCCATCCCTTTATTTTATTCTGAGGATGGTCATATAACAATGTATATTGGATAGTAAAGATCTATAGTTATGATAAAGAGGATAGAGAATGATCTCCCGATTGGCTCTGGACATTGCATATTTCATGAGGGGGGAAAATGAACACAGAAAATCGATCCCTTTCGGGGATAAAACATGGACTCAAGGCATGCTGTAAGGACATGGTAAATTTTTTGCCTCAGTCTGTTCCTTTAGTGTAGACCACACTAAAGAGCTTACCATCTCCTATTCAACGGATTTGCTTCAGAATCTACAAGTTTCCTTAGACGTATCAAATGTTTGTTTCTTGGGGTTATTTGAGATTCTTGATCCCTTTTCTTCTCCCTTGGAGGGAGAAACGTCCATGCGATTGCCAATAGAAAGAATATGCTTCATTTGCTTGTCCATAGCTAGTCTTTTGATTTTGGTCCATACTTATCTTTGTGAGGCTTTTTATCTCTTCGGCCGAATATATTTAGTTAATATGGTCCTGCAACCTTGGGGGACTTCCAACTTCTGCCTCCCTCAGAATTTCTTGGGTACTACCAGCACCAGTCTAACAAAGAATGCCGAACTGCTATTGTATAGGAGCTACTATTTCGCTTCATCGTGCCGCTCAACGCATGCTCTAACCTAACAGAACATCTTTGACGTGCGAAATTAATCTTTGTTTGTACAAAATGAGTTGCATCATTACATTATCTGTGCATTCACAATCATTTGCATAATTTAATTGCCTGTGTCTCTCATTCATGACCATGAGTTGCATCATTACATTATCTATGCGTTCACATTCATTTGCATAATCTTATTGCCTATGTGTCTCTCATTCATGACCAAGAGCAGAAGTGAACTGGTGTTAAGGTGCGTAAGTTCTAACATTTGAGCATATTCGAGTGATTTGCAAAATTAGTGTTGACACCTAAATTCTGGCTAATCATTTAGAATTAATTACATAGAAAATTAGGGTTTAATTTTTAATCCCTAAACAAAAATTGCACAACATATAGTCATTAGGAGCATATTTCATATAATTTGCATATTTATTGAATCGGCGATGGATGGGTATATTTGAGCAATATATATTTGAGAATTCAGGCGAAAGGGATAGATATCTCTGCCGAATATGTGATCAACACGAGGACGATTAGAGATAGAGGTAAGCGCGGATATTCGAGGAAACAATGGATCATAATCAGTTTTGGTTAAAAAAGAGAGAAAAGATAAAACATGGGTTTGAAAAGGGGGAAAAGATAAACATAAAGTACTATCAGAAGAGAAAAGACGACATGCATTCTTTCCTCTAAATTTGAGCTACTCCATCTATATAAGAACTCTCGGCCTTGAAACTAGAGGGGGGATTCAGTCAGAAAATTCATTTAGAGAAATTCAGAGAGAGAAACACGTGAGAAAACAGAGACTAAAGAAAGAAGGAAGCCTCGGCTGAAACTCCCTTCTGTGCGGTTGCGTGTCCTTCCGCCGTCGACCATATCACTGAATCGTCGCAATACCAGCCACAACAATTGCTGCTTCCTACTGTTTCGTTGCTGCCTGTTGTTCATCCCTGCATTAAGTGGACCAACGACGCCCAGCTACTAATCCTCTGCCTCCACGACGAAGATGACGCTGATCTCTTCTCCCACTAAGCGGTTGTTTGGACTTGCCAAGAGCTCGATATTCATCGTAAAATTCCAGCAACTTAAGGAGCTTCGACGTGAGATTTCCAACGATCCAATCGCAAGGATTCCCGATGGTGTCTATGTAGTGAAGCCCCGTGGATTTCCAGTCTTCGTGAAGTCCAATAAATCTAGTGTTGGTCCAACGAGCCTTTAGTTCTTCTCGCTGATTTTCAAGCAACAATCTTTGACGATGGCAATAATCTCTTCAAGTGGACGTCCAGCAAATTGAGCCCACTGTTCCACCCGGATTCTTCCCTTGCTTCACTCAGATTTATTTTTGCAGGTTTACTTGTGGCCGTTCACTTTGCTCATCTCTTGTGACCCTTTGGCGACCCTCAGCAGCTCGGCGACGTCTCTCATAGCCGGCCCTAGCTTGTGGATCGTGAATTAGAAAAAATGAAAGTGGATATTTCCTATTCTAATTAGGTAAATATCTAATCCCTTTTGATATTCTATAGATAATGTTACTTAAATTAAAGATGTAGATCTTATGGATACGGTAATATTGCATTAGTGATAACATAATATTGCCTTATAGATAATTATGCACTTATCTATAGGTAATTCTTTATTTTATTTTGCTTATCTTTATGATTATGATTGTGATTTAATTTGCACATTAATAACCAATCTTGCTCATAATATATGCTCCCATTGTGTCTATGTCTCGAGGAAAATGTGCAATAGAGTAATATCTGACTTCAATGCAAAAGTATGATCGTGCCCGCATATGGAAATTATATATCACATCATTGATTTGGAGGATTGGATTGATAATTCCAAAATAGGATTTCAAAATCTGCCATATGTATCTAAGGACGATGGTTATTCTATAAATTAATTCACTTTCTGGCCCCAATTCAGGGGAATGTTGTGAAATTGGAAATCTAAATTAAAAGTATATTATGGGTAAGATTGATTATTTCTGTTTAAATTATTTGTTCTTGTTTAATGTAATCAATGATAAAAAAATTACCAAAAATACTCATCATATGCATGTCATCTTTGTCATGTCATTAGTCTAGATTCATTAATGTCATGTCTAGGTTCATTTAATATAGTTTTTAGGTGCATTCATATAGAATTAAATGTCTATGCTCATTTATTATTTAATCTTAGTCATTAGGATTAATTAATTAAATTGCTTGTCATATAGTATAGTCACATAACATTTTTGCCTGTCATCTAGAAAAGGTAAGTTTAGGGTCATAAATGCATTTAATTTAATTTTATGTCATTAGATCATTTAATGCATTTTATTTTAGAATATGGTTGCATTAGCATTGCATTTAATAAAAGAAAACCCCAAAAACATTAATCTACATTGCCAATCAAGGAGTTTTCATGAAAAATGGGTACCGAAAGGGTGTCAATAGAAATATTAGCATAATCAAGTTTCCGAACTCACTTAATCTCTGGATCGTAGAAATAAAGTATATCTTCCTATACTTTATTTAGGTTTCTAATCGGCTTACCATAAATGATTAGTGACGACTCCGTTTTAAATTTTTTGCACGTTAATGCCAAACCTTAAGTTGTGATTTGATAGGACTTGGGAGGGTCTGAGCTAGGTTAGTTAATTTAATTAACTTGGTAATCTATTAATCTAGGTTTCGGCGAAATTTAGATCGCGACAATTAGGGATGACTAGCATAGGCATCGGAACTGAGCTTCCCTTCTGGTAAAAGAATCTCCTGGCAGTCTGGCTTACTCGATAGAAATGCAAGTATTATTAGTTACTCGAACTAATTTACATTTTTAGAGTAAAGATCGTTCTCTTTCGCTGTGAGTGGAGCTAACGTGACCCTTTTTGATAATGGCGAATATGGAGGCCACAAACAAAAGCGGTTTGAAGCGACGGGTAGAATCGAATTTGCATGTGTCGTTTCGTCGATAAAAGTAGGGAACTCTGTTAAGACCCGCTCCTGCCTGATTATTTAAGAACAAAACGGGCGACAGAATTTGAGAAGTTTGGGATGATGTTGGGTTTGATTATTCTCACATTCCTCCACTCGCATTGATTACATGTGGAAAAGCGCACACGATGCAGATGTTTCGACAGATAGATTTGATCTGATTCTCAACTTGTCTACGGGAAAGTTGGGATTAAGCACAGGCCGAATACGGGCAGGGTGAATTTGGGATGGTTGATTAGAGTAACTTAACTCGAAAGTACCTCGAGATCTCAATGATCTCAGTGAAATTGTAGAAGTCGAAAAAACCGATTGAATACGGCCCTGAGTCAAAACGAGTAGAGAAGTAAATTCATTCCTTTCTGTTCTTTTGAGAGCCATTTCAACAGGTCCGGCATTAATGTCAGTTCGGGTGAACATCATTACTTGGGTGGTGAAGCACGTATTGTGAATTCGATTAGCGGGAAGTAAAGAAAGCCATAATTCCGGCTGAGATGGATGGAGGGGTCACAACTCCACAAGGGAAAAGCTTCCACTGAAACAACAGGTTCATGACTTTAATAGTGGAAATATAGAGAGCATAATTGCGTGCAAACTGCCATTTGTATCTAAATTTATGTAAAGAATTTCCTTTTTTTGTGTGTGTAGAGAAGTGACTCCCCTAAACTAACATGAAGAATGCAATTGCAAGGGATCTAGACATAAATAGAAACTGCTTCAATATTCGAACCACGCTTGACATTTGGAGATCTTTTGGATAGCCGAATTGCCCCCCGGGGTTGCTTAATTCCAAACCCGTAACGACGACATGCGAAACGGGATTGTCGCAATTTCATGCAAGGCTTACGTACGCCTTGTCAATGAGCCTAAAAGGTATATCAAATTGAATAACATGGGGAAAATTATCAATCTCGAGCGCGCGAGTGTCGAACAGATTGTTCTTCTAAATGGACCAAACCACAAAGTTCAAAGACTTTTTAGACAGCCTTTCGCCTGTGATACCATCTTGAGTTTATATGGGGTGAGAGACTCGTCGCGATCCTACTCAAAATGCTTAAGATGCTATATCAGGTGTGGCTCCATATGCGATTTCTCTAGCATGATCACCCGTCCAAAACTAGAACATCTCAAACCACGAATAACCCGACATAGTACGGCCTATTATGTGATGTATTTATAAAAAGTAAAATAAGATTTGGCTACTCGATTACATTTCAAACGGAAAAATTGTAAAAAAAGCCCTAAACTTATTGCACTTTTGTTAATTCAGTCATAAACCTTTTAAGTTTGCCAATTGAGTCCTAAACCTTTTAAATTTGTGCCAATTCAGTCCATCCGGCTAATTTTGGCCGGTCGGCGTTGACGTGAACATTACTGGCGCTGACAACGCTGTTGTGTCAAATTTTAAATAATTTTTTCAATTTTTTTAAATATTTTTTTTTCTCTTTTTCTTTTTTTCCTTCCCTTCCTTTCTTCTTCCTCCAACCAATCGCCAAGGTCCAACGACCGGCCAGAGGCGGTGGCTGACGAGGACGACCTCGAGCAAGCCTCGCAATGGCTGGGTGAGCTTGGCCTTGCCTAGCCACAGTGAGGCTCGACCTTACATCGTGCCTCACCGTTGCTGGTGAGGTAGAGCCTCACTAGATCTGGCTGGAGAGCTTGGCCTTGCCATGGGCGAGGGATGCTTGCCCTTGCTAGTGGTCGGCGAGGTTGTCCTTGCCAATTGCCGTCTTTGGCCGGTCGCCAGACCTCGGTGAGTGGCTAGAGGAAGAAGAAGAGAAGGGAAGGGAAATGAAAAAAAGAAAAGGAAAAAAATTCGAAAAAACTAAAAAAAATATTAAAAATTGACACGTCAACATCGCCAATGCTAGTCGGCATCCACATCAACGCCGGTTGGTCAAAATTGTCTGGATGGACTAAAATGGCACATTTGCAAAAGGTCTAGGATTGAATTGGTAAACTTAAAATGTTTAGGACTAAATTGGCACAATTGCAATAGGTTTATGATTCAATTAGCAAACTTAAAAGGTTTATGATCGAATTGACAAAAGTGCAATAGATTTAGGACTTTTTTGACAAATTTTCCCTTTTCAACCTACTATAGTCAAGTGCACGCCGGTCGGGTGTGAGATGTTAGACCCAAATCAATACTTAATTGTCGAATCCATAGTCGACAAGGGTTGGGGTTATCCGGTTGTGGAATGAGTTAGTTGTCAGTTTATAAGTGTGAGGGATAACCTCATCTTTTGAGCTAGCTTTTTGGATGAGAGAGAATCTAAAGACCACCCAACACTGGTATTAGAGTCAACAAATTTGGACCCAAAAGTTACACGGGAGATACGGGTTGTTGCTCTGCTCTGATTCAGGGCCCCATGTGTCGGGGGAGATAAAGTAAATGCGAAGCTCAAGTACTTCATGAATAGTTAGGTTGATCTATGGGGGTGATCCTTGTATGTATATTTTAAGACTTGTTCGAGACCTGTCCAAGCGCGGCCTCACCTGGGCCACAAATGGTATCTGCAAGATTAACATGGAAGGGAATAATGCTCGTATGGATGCTCATTATCGCCATCGGAGCATCACTTCCTTTTTGTTTTGTATCTCAATTTTGCCTCTGGACCATCAACTTTCTTCCTTGTGCTTGTCCCTTCCTTTTCTTTATCAAGAAACGCGCTCCATCGTCATCTTCTTGTTCTTCTTTTTCTTTGTCAAGAAAGGCGCTTCATCATCATCTTTTTTTTTTTCCTCTTTTGGGTAAAGACACCGGAGAGAGAGAGAGAGAGAATCCAATGCTAATAGAACTAACCATCTTTTCTTCCTTCAACTAGTTAGCCTTTCATTGCGCCCCCCTCAAAAAAAGAAAAGTTAGCCGTTCTTTTAATGTCACAGTGTCTATTTAAAGGCAACACAGTTATTTCAAATCACTCGCCCAAAACATTTTGATCTTGTTTTTTGGGTTTCTGTTCTTGGTGTGGGTTGCTCATATTTCTAGGGTTTGTGACAAGAGCATGGCTAAGATGCGTCAGCTCGAAAAGCAAGCACAGATCAAGTCCTCGCCAGAGAAATTGTTTGACGTTTACAAGAACAAGATCGACTTGATGCCCAAAATCAGTCCTGACAAGTTGCGCAGCATCGAAGTCGTTGAAGGTGATGGTAAGAGCGTTGGCTCTGTGAGGCTTTGGACTTACTTCCTCGGTAAGCATGTCTGAGAAATCAATCATTCTGCATGGCCGAATTGTATCCAGTTGTTCTCACTCAAGTGTTCGGATCACTATTTTCCTCAAATTGAGCGAGTAATCCTCATCCGAAAAGAGTAATTATCTGCAAAACCTGATATCACATTTTAAATCAGTCTCTTCTTTGATCCACAACATTGAGATTTATGTAGGTCACCTAGACTTTTTCCTCTCTAGTTTCTGTGCTATGATGTATATTACCTCCTTGTTACAAGCTGAAATATTCACTGGTAATCATGCTAATTATATATAGCTTCTTGATCTCCATATGGTGCTATATGAAATCTGCTGACCTAGCTAGTAATTTT
Organism: Metrosideros polymorpha var. glaberrima; assembly: GCA_001662345.2. Classification (NCBI taxonomy): domain Eukaryota; kingdom Viridiplantae; phylum Streptophyta; class Magnoliopsida; order Myrtales; family Myrtaceae; genus Metrosideros; species Metrosideros polymorpha. Next base: position 6,997,446 of record BCNH02000007.1, on the reverse strand, counting down.
CTTTTTCAAACTTGTGTTTTGGATGGAATGTATAAGCAGGCGATTCTGTCGTTGCAAAAGACAAGATATATGCGATAGACGAGGAGAACAAATCGATCACATTCGACATCATCGGCGGAGAGGTCACCAAGTACTTTGCGAGCTATAAAGCCACCATTCAGCTGGTCTCGGAGGGGCCGAATAACTTTGTGAAGTGGAGTGTCGAATATGAGAAGATGAATGAACAAGTTCCTGATCCTCACCCTCAGCTTGGCTTCTTGATCACCATGGCCAAAGAGGTGGACAATTACCTTGTCCTAAATCCCTAAAAACTCGAAAGAGAAATCCTTATGACATATGCGTGAGGTGTGGGTTAATTTGCAGTAATTAGTAGATATTAATCACCAGCTTTCTTTGTCGAATAATTTGTAAGGTTATGATTCAGATTTTCTGTGTGGCTAGCTCTATTATCTATGGTTGGAGGGCTAGCGTTTCTAGTTCTTATCCTTTTACCATGCTTGATAAAGTCAGTGTGTATTTCATCTAAAGGTTCAAAATGATAAAAGAATTTCATGTTGTGTTGGTTCTTAAATGCCATGTGAAAAGATATGGTAGTATGACATCTTATGCAGCACCGACACACAACACGACACGACACGACACGACACGATACGATACGCCGACATGTTATTTCTAAAGAAATAGAGAATTTCAATACGTTGGGATATGTTATATTAAATGTATATTTTTATAAATACATGATAATTTATCATTTTTATGATTACAAATCCACGAATAAATAAATAATAATAAAAGAGCCTAGAATGAATTTACACTAAAACCATTAATCCGCCATTTGTTAGTATCATTCATTGTTTTGAATTGACAAATTCAAATACATTCAATTTCAATAATCCATAAAAGGTGGAGAAAAAAAAACAATCAATCCACATTCCACCATTAAATTTAACATTTAACAATAAATTTTTAAAGAAGTAATATGGACTTAAGGATTAGAAGGCTTTCTCAATGAAGTCAAAAACTTGTTGAGACACTAATATTTAGCCAAAAGCCCGAAAATGGTAAGCTTAGATCGGGGCATGGCTTGGCTTTTACGGTGTCCAGCCTTCCATGCAAAAGCCTTCTTGTTCAATGTGGGACTCTTGCTTGTCTCTCTTGTTGTTGCCTTTCATTATTGCTTGTTGCCTTCCATTTGTTGTTGAGTCTACCCAAAAGTCCCACAGTGAATGTGCACCAAGAGATCTTAAGAGGGTTTGTCTATAAATTTTGAGCCATGCACCCATTTTGTGCTAGCCTTAGACTCATCCTTGTGCTGGGCCTAGGAGTGTTCGTGCTACATAGATGACATCCCTTTTGTGCTGATTTTTATACTTTACATCTTCTCCAAGTAAGTTGGCTTAATTTAATAGGTTGTGCATGCATGCATGTGATACACATGCATCCATGATTGGAAAAACTACGAGACATGTGTGGGGAAAATTATCAAAACAATTCTAAACCTATTGCAATTGTGCCAATTCAGTCATAAACTTTTTTCGTTGCTAATTGAGTCCTAAACCTTTTGTATTTGTGCTAATTCAATCAATTTGGCCGGCCGGTGCTGACGTGGTTCACTAGCTGGCCAAAATATTAATATTTTAATATTTTTAAAATTATTTAAAATTATTTTTGAAAATTTTAATTAATATATATTTTTTCTCTTCTTCCCCTTCTTGGCTTTTGCTTCTATTTGTGGCCGGCGAGGGTCGTCAAAGCTCGCCGGCCACTGGGCGAGGGCCGCGAAACCCTCGCCGGCTGCCGGCAAGGGTCACGGCCCTCGCTTGGCCATGCCTAGATCTAGGTTAGAACCCAACTGGGTTTGCGAGATATTCTTTGAGTTTGAAATTACAGATCCGAAATCGCTGGTTTAGACTTTTAGATAGCACGATCAGTTTAATAAAATTTGTTTTTGTAGGTTGGAGATCTTGTTGATCGGGAAGGAATCGGTAAGCAGAGACTTGATGATGAGTTGCTCAGTGGTGACCAACTTGGTCAATAAGGAAAAGGTGAATCGAAGTCGAAGGAAGAAGAAAGAAAAACATCAGGAGATGGATCTGCACTTCCAGTCACTCGCATAGGTCTTTGGGATAGCCGAAAACGCACGTTGTCATCCCCACGAGCCGGGCGAGGCCATGGCCGCAATCGCCCGCGGCCAGCGAGTTGCGAGCAAGGCTGGCCTCGCCACCTCACGCCTTGCGACCTCCGAACCTCACGACCTCGCAAGGCATGACCGTGGCCTCGCCCAGATTTAGGCGAGGCCCGGGTGAGGGCTTCGCGGCCCTTGCCCAGTGGCCGACGAGCTGGTCGGCGACCCAAGTAGAAGTAGAAAGCCAAGAAGGGGAAGAAGAGAAAAAAAAAGAAAAAAATTAATAAAAATTTTCGAAAAAATATTAAATAATTTAAAAATATTTAAAAAATAATATTTTGGCCGGCCGGCAAGCTACGTCAGCACCGGCTGGCCAAATGGATTGAATTTGCACAAATGCAAAAGATTTAGGACTCAATTGGCAATAAAAAAAAAGTTTATGACTGAATTGATACAATTGCAATAGGTTTAAGACCGTTTTGGTAATCTTTCCGACATGTGAGTCTACAAGTGAGGTTCACTTGATTTAAGGATTGCTATTCGTGGAGCCTATGTTTGTTCATGACATCTAGTCGGATAGGATTGTATTAGAAATGTCTAAATTTCCGGATATAAAACGTCCAATACCTTGTTTAGGATATGCCCTGAATATGAAGTTTGATATATACCACCTAACTACTGTTCAGTGTCATGAGATATGATTACGCTTGAAATGAAAAATAAATAAAAGGTCAAATTGAAACCCTAAGCGAAGAGAGAAGTGTGTCATTCGTCGAATTTATCAGTTCATCAAAGATCCGATTCTGGAGCATATATATATATTTTAAATATCTTTTCCAAATAGTTAAAATCCTATCTAGGCTTATCCCACCTCTATCACTTCATCGAGGAAATATGGTTTCCCTTCCCACAAAATCGACACGATACCAAAGGAGGGACAATAAAAAGGCATTTTCCCCGTTGCATTCTTTATTGGATTGGGCCAAAAATCAAAGGTTGTGAGTACACAGGGTTGCATCTATCAGGCCTTCCTGACGGATTGGGCTTCGCCGAGTAAATTGTGATGTTTCTTTTAGAACGCAAAGGCTAAGTTGTAAAAAAGCTTCTTGTTGCGTTTAAAATCCGGAAAATTACAAAAATCATCTTCAACTTTACTTCCTGTATCAAATACATTCTTTCACATTTCAAACTCACAATTATCATCATCTCCTTGTATAATTAATTTTAAGTTTCGTCTCCCGCTCACCCATAATTTATTAAATTGTCATTTATTTTCCAAACTACTCTCACTCCTAAAAAACCCAAAACTCAGGAAAAATTGTCCAAAATTTTTTTTAACATATTGCACTTTTACCAATTTAGTTTTAAAGTTTTAAATTTTGCCAATTGAGTCATAAACATTTTCACTTTTTACCGATTAAGTCCATCCAACCAATTTTGACCGAAAATCACTGACGTGGACACTGGCCGTCTTATGTGTCACAGACAATGTTGATGTGAACAAATCTTAACATTTTTTTTGAATTTTGAAATGATTTTTTATAATTTTTTTCCTTTCCTTTTTTTTTTTTCTTAATTGGCGAAGGGCCATCGACCACAGGTGGTGGCCAGTGAGGGCTAGCCTTGTCGAGCATCGCCTTGGCCCAGGCGACACTGGGCAAGGGTCGCCCTCGCTGCCACAGGTGAGGGTTGGCCTCACTTGATGCCTGGGTGAGTGTTGGGCGAGGCTGTCGTGGCTTGGGTGAGGGTCGTCCTCGCTTGTGGTGGCAAGGGCAACCCTCACTCGCCTCGCCTGTGGTAGCGAAGGCGACCCTCGCTAGCCTCACCTAGCGTTGCTTGGGCCAAGGTGACGCTAGGTGAGGTTAGCCTTCGTCGATTAGGAAAAAAAAGGGAAAACAAGAAAAAAGAATTATAAAAAATTTTGAAAAAAAAATATTAAAATGTCATGTAAGTGCTGGCCATGCCACGTAATATGACTGGTGTCCACGTCAGCGATTTTCCATCAAAATTGGTCGGATGGACTTAATTGATAAAAAGTGAAAAGGTTTAGGACTCAATTGGTAAAATTAAAAGGTTTAGGACTGAATTGACAAAAGTGCAATAGATTTAGGACTTTTTGGATAATTTTCCCACAAAACCCATCCATACTCTCTCCCCTAGTGTAGAGGCTTGCTCCGACTAAACACAACCACCACCATGTTCTCCCCCTCTCCACCGTGCACACCGTTGTTGCTCCTACAGAGGTAGTCGCTGACCTCGTTTCTATGGCCACAATAGTCGCCATGCTAACTCAAGGCGAGAGTGAGGTTGAGCGATCTTGGTTGCCGTGGCCGAGCTTTGCTACAAAGCTCGTGCAACTCAGAGCCTATCTCAAAGGCTCACGGCTTCAGTGACCTTCAGTCACGAGCTCAGGTCGAGCTCGCATGGCCTCTCTTTTGTGAGCTGCGAATGATGTAGCCACAAAATTGGATAGGGATGCTGTCGAGGGAGCGAGCGGCAGGCAAGGGTCGAGGGTGTCGAGCGGCGGCTAGGACGCGGTGGGGGTGGCTTTTGATTGTCACCGTTTTGTGCTACTACGTGTGAGGAGGGAGAAAGGGGAGGGAAAGGGAGTGGAAGAGAGGTTTGGTTTCACTCTTTCTTAGATGAAATGCCAAATCATGTCCTTTTTTTAAGCTTTCATGGACTACCCACTCAGCATTTTTTGGGTCAACTCCTCTTGTGCGCCCCCACAATGGAGGAAGTGGAATCATCTGAATCGTCCGATTGTACACATCGGGCTTAAACACTCAATGGTTAGTTAACAGTATTGATCGTTACCCAAGTAATGTCCATTAGTCTACTTAATAAAAGGACACCATTGAACACAATTCTAAAAGTTTACGAATTAAATTTTTAAAAAAAGTTTTGGGACAATATTGAGCAAAAACTTACGGAGTATTAATGACATTGGCCCTTGGTTATGTTGGCCAATCAATTTTGTGCATGTGGACCCCCAAGCTACTAGTTTCTTTAGGGGATAATGTCACCCATAGGGTGCCCTTGGTTCAGTTTTTGGGAAGTCTTTGGGAACATGTAAATGACTTAAGGTTAAAGGAAAATAGTGTTTCGTAATTATAATTTAAAAGTGCATTGTGAATCAACTATGTGTTAAATGATTTTTGTATTACACTTTGTAAATGAATTTTGCCAATAAAAAACAAAGAACCTCAAAACTGGCCAAGGGCTCAGCTACCGCAAGGTGCCAGGTGAGGCCATATTTGGCCTTGCCGGCGGCTAAGCCCTTCGCTGGCAATGTTGCGTGAGGTGAGGATAATTTTAGAATTATGAAATTTAGCAAGGGCAAAGTTGGAAGAAAAAACTTATTAGTATTCCAAAAATGCTCAAAGCCCATAGCACCTTCGAACCTGTGTTATGCTCAAGGCTTTTTGAGGCCTTTAGAAATGCAATTGCATTTCGCCAAAATTTTTCAAAAATTTCGTCAAACGGTACTTATGTTTGCCCAAAAGGTTGTAGAGCCCAAAGCCCGTCGCTCGAAGTCGCTCTACTTTTGCCCATATTCAAAATCGTTGCTCTGCAATTTTTGGTTGCAAAAGCATCCCTACTTTGTTAAAAACTGTCATAGCTTGTCCCTGATTTAGGAATTTACTGATGTGGACTTATTGATGATAAGTAGTTAACCGCATCGACTTAATTTCCCCTTCTTCCAAGCTGACGGGGACTGTTAATTTTAGTTTGCACAAATATCCTCTTTTTTCCAAAGCTGATCTCGTTAAAATTTTGACCATCTCCTCTCTTTCTCCACCCAACAGAAAAAAAAAAAACCCTCAGACTTGGAGCCAGACTTGGAGTTGTAGCCAGACTTGGAGTTGTAGGCTTGCGATCACGGCTGCCCTCGTAGCCCTTGATGAGGTGGCTAACGATATCACATAGAAGATGGTGAATAGGTAATTTTAATTAAACTTAACAAATTAAAGTGGAATTGAAAAGTTAAGTTTAGCTACACATTAAAACAAGGTCTAAAGAGTGATCAAGTTGTGTAAGAGACAAACGTGTGTGCAATATACTATCAACAATAAAGAGAATAAGGATAAAGAAAATTGTACACAACAATTATAGTGTTTTGACTTTTGCAAGCCTACGTCCACTTTTCATACAAACAACTTATTAATTGGATTTCACTAATGAATCAATCAGAGGTTACAAGTATTGTACTCGAATTGATGGCTCTTTCTATCTTAGAGTCACTATTCTAACACCTTTCAAAGATTACAACTTTGAAAGCTCTCTAGGACAAGTACATATGATCGAAGCTCTCTTACACTTTGGAAATTTTTTATTCACGTCACTCTATCTTCAGTACCAAAATCTCATTTTATACTAATCCACTTCCAATCTAGCCGTTGGATAATCTTCTAGAGAATCATTTTCCTAACATCTTGTTGGATTCGAATGCATCAAGGAAATTGTGTAGTCGTTGTAGAAGAGACTAGAATCTCCTATTAATTTAGTCACCCATACAATCGGAGTCTGGATTTTCATAAGCTGAGTTCCTCGTATAGAAAGAATATCTTGTCTTCTAAGATGATTGTCAATTAATCCAAGATGATTTGCATTGATAGAGTCATTGCAAATCAATCTATTAGTTTGATTTCCAATCGGGTTTTTCTATATATGAAATCCATGCCATATCATTAGCCATGGCGATATGTATCTTTCATTTGCTACTGATTTTGAAGAACATTCACTATTAGACGTTACTTTTAGATGTCTGATTTGAGTCCAAAACAATTTCATGTAGATTCTGAAGATGTCAAGTGACTTGACAATAAATCACATCCAAGCATTGTTGATATCTTCATATTGCTCTAATGAGATCGATGACATAAATGAAGTCCATGAATGGATTAAATCAATCTTTGGACGTAATATCTAGAAGATGATAAATAAAGTATGAATAAGGTTTCCTCATATGTATCACTTGAAAATACTTCTACTAGATTCAATAAAATACAATGAAAGGTTTTGTCAATCTTCAAAATTTATTAAGGAAGTTTCCATAAGGCTTGATGCTTGAGCTTCAACTCACAGTCGTCATGGATACTCAAGTTTGAGCCCATGGCCCCTCTCTCTCTCTCTCTCTTGCCATGGCTGCTTGATCATCTGTTAGCTATGTTACACTGACAC
>BCNH02000007.1:6975285-6989653 GCA_001662345.2 Metrosideros polymorpha var. glaberrima | reverse complement strand
GCAGTCCATGTGTTATCTCATATTCAAGAAATGAACAAATAACTCATTGAGAGTCTTAACCCCCCTTTCTCTCCTTCGGCCCTCTCCCCCTCCCTCTCTCTCTCTCTCTCCTTGACAGAGACTGTCACCCTCAGGCCCCTCCCCTTCCCCCTTCCCTTTTCTCTCTATCTGTCACCCTCGAGCCCCTCCCCCTCTCTCTCTTTCTCTCTGGCCCCTTGGCCAAATAATTCAAACACCTCTCTTTGGCTCCGCTCACGCTCTCTCTCCTCTCTTTTTTCTCATGCGGCTCGGCTCTCTCTCGACACGCGACGAAGCTGTTCTCTCTCGTCCGACGAACCACTCGGCCTCCGCCTCGTCCTTGCCTCGACCGTTGCCAAATGGATGCTCATCTCTCCTTCTCCATCTCTCTTTCTCTTTCTCGAAAACCTTCTTTGTTGACGACTCGACGCTCTGCTTTCTCCACGGCTGGACTCGTGTGTTGGGAGCGTTGACCGCATGTCGAATTTTCGACACTTGTTGACCGCGTGTCAGACGCGTGTCGAAATGTGTTGAAGGTGTGTTCGTGTCCGACACCGACGCAGCGACCACCTGAGCATGTCGGTGTAACATAGTCTGCTAGAACTCCTGCTTGTCGGTAATCAGACGTTGTCGAAGTATAATGTGGATAAAATTTAGTCAACAAGGATGCCTACATGAACACCATTGTGGAAAAATTTAGCAATACTGAACAACGTTAGAATATGAATTTTAACCAATGTAGATGCTCATGTAGACGTTCAACATGAAAATTTTAATCCACATGCACTCCAAAGGCCATGTCAATTGGATTTGGCTAGATTGTTGTTGGATGAGCTCGATTAAAAGATTTATAAAAATATAATGACCTGATTAGGCATTGATTAAGAAAGCGTGAATGTACATAATTGAAAAGTAGAATTTCTTCATGGGTAAAAACGGGGGGGAGGCTCTAGTGGTCTTCAATAAGTAAACACTTTTCTAATCGGTAAACACTTTTTCAAAGACCGTAATTTCTGATAAGAAACCCTCTTGGTCCAATCCTAGACACCATAAGATACTTTTTCAAACCTTCCACTTTTCTATTTACCAAACATATGCGGATTCATTCACAAACGTAACCCCAATAACACTTGAAAATCAGGTGACACCCTTCATTTTCAGAGCACCATTCAATGTCTCCCAACCAATGTTATGTTAATCTTCACAACATTATTTAAAGTGTACCTTTATTTTCTTCGATTGAAAACAGGGAAAATAGCATGAATCACGCTGCGATTACTTATCCGACAATTATATATGCTTGGCCAGCCGACAATTCGTTTTCAATACTTAAAAAAAAATATCTGATCATTGGGACTGACAATTCACTGTCAATTATAATTCATTAGCATCAATGTAGCAAAGGCAATTATTGAAACAGGCCCCTTCCTTTTTTTATTTTTAAAAAATATATTTTTTATAAAGCTAAGCCTACGACTTGATACTTATTATTAATTTAGTCACCCGCCATTATGAAGCAAATTCCCAGTGCGATATTCTCTCCTTCATTTTCAAGCGACCACCGATTGGTAATCAAATACATTCATAGTTGATAGTCGGGAAAATTGTTCAATCATTTTGCTACTTATTGTACATATGTCTATTCAGTCCTAAACTTTTCAATTTTATCAATTTATTTATAAATCTTTGTGCAAAATTTCAATATAATCATTCCTGCCAATTTTTGCTCTCTGACATGACAGTGTGCCACGTAAAATAGTCAGTAATGATTTGATTGCCACATTAACGATTTCTAGCGAAAATTAGCCATAAGAAAAAAGTTAACGAATAAATTGACAAAATGAAAAAGTTTAGGACTTAATAGTTTCAGATTGATTGAGTAATTTTCCCGTGAGGCAGTGCAAAATGTAGGCTCCGTTTGTTTCATAGAATATAAATGATTTGAAAAACACCTTCTTGAAAATGATCATTTATATCGTTTGAAATGACGAGTTAATAAAAAAAATGTAACTCACAATCGACGGTGCAGATTTGAGGCTATAAGTTAGGAAAGCTATATGGATTATTCAATATTTAGGTTTCGATAGAGTAACTTCATATCTCATGGCCTCAGATGCTATGGCCAAAACTCGGCCCCGGCTTCTTCACGACCTCCTCATCTTGTTAAATAAAATAATCAAATAAACAGAAAGAGATGAGATATGTTCCAGTGCATTCACAACACTGAACCAATTATTGATGTAGGTGGGCAATTACATTTATTGTGAACCACCCACAAATTATCGATACAGGTGGATATTAAAAAAAAAAAACATTGTTGGCTAAAAATTCAAAGATTGATGTGTTAAATTGGTTTATAAATTGTTGCAGTATACTTCAATTTGAACACTCAAGTAGGACACGTTAATTATTTAAACCTGCACTTGTACTTTCTAAATTAATTTTATAATCTTCTTATATTATCCCTATTGCATTTCTTTAGCATCATTGAAAGAAAGGCAAATGATTGAGTGCATCCTGTAACTTTCTATATGAGACATAGAGGGCGCCACATGGTAACACTTTTGGAGTAGAATTTATGCTAATAGAATTCCGTTTGTTAATGTAATTGCAGTTTTTTTACTTTTGAAGTAGAAATGCATTTGATAAAATAACTTTTTTTTCCTACTCCAGAAATGCTTTTTCCCTTTAGAAGTTGTTTTTTCCCCAAAAATAGAAGTAGCTTTTTCTTATTTCTTTACTTTTGGAGCACTTTTATTTTTTTTATTTTTTCCTTCTTGCTTCCTGCTGTAGGAAGCAAGAAGTGTGGCCGATGAGTTGCCGGCGAGGGTCGCTGCCCTTGCTTGGCCTCACCCAGGCTCGCGAGGGTGAGGCTAGCCTCACCTAGATTTGGGTGAGGCAACCTCGCCATGGCCTTGCCCATGGCCCGCGAGTCGTGGGCGATGCCATGGCGAGGCTCGCAAGGCCAGCCTCGCCGGCCATGGGTAGGCCGCCTTCATCCGCGATCGACGAGGCCATGGCAAGGCTGGGCGAGGGCTTGGCGACCCTTGCCCAATGGCCAGTGAGCTCCGGCGACCTTCGTCGACCACACTTCTTGCTGTGTAAGAAGCAAGAAGGAAGAAAAAAATAAAAATTAATTAATTAATTCGAAAAAAAATTTGAACAATTTTAAAAATATTAAAATATTATTACTTTTTCTTTAGAAGCAGAAATTTTCTCCTGTTTTATCAAACACATTTCTACTTCAGAAATCAACTTTTAGAGCAGAAGTGAAAAAATCAACTTCTGGAGCAAAAGTATTGCCATGCGCACCCATAGTCTACTTCTTGGATCTAGTCAAAATTAGGGTTTTTCTTTGTTTAAATTGGAGAGTCATAGTAAATTGCTTCCTTGTAGTTTGGCAGGATGATATTATAGGCTAGTTTTACTTGCATTAGACTAAACCTTCGTCTCAAGTTTGTTCAAAGATATGGCATCCACAGTCATTGTCAGTGAATCAGATTTCAATTAAGGTTCCATCTCAGAAGATTGTGCTAAGTATGAATCAAGTATAAGATCTCGTGGTTCTTAAGATACGGACTCCAGGCTCTTTTATCGCTCGACAATCATGTTTTCCAATAGTTTTGATGATTATCTAGGTTCTTTTACCCTAAATATGAATACTTTGACAATTATGATTTACCTTTGCATATTGCATAAAAATAGCAATAATATGATTGATCACGAGCCTTTTCGCACCCAAGCACGGGGCGATTTGTGTATGATAATTTAAACACAATTTGCACCCAAGCACGGTATGATGTATTATTAACTTGGTCTACTAATTGTTGATTGGCTTATGTACACTTTCTTTTGATCAAAATAAAATTTAAAAGATATTAGATGGATTTGCTATTTTATTTACAAATTTGTCGGTTTTGTATAACGACAAGGATACTGAACTATTTTTAAACCCTAATCCATCTCGTGCATCGCACAAGGTAATATTATAGTCTACTTATTTATTTATTTATTAAGAATATCTGCTATGTTTCCATTCTAGCTATTTCATGTAGTTTCCACTTTAGCATCTCTTTTATTGCAAATTTAGGCAAGTTCAAAAGGCAGGGTGAATGATAGGAAGCATACGGAATGAGTTGAAATTTGCTGGGAGAGAATGATTGCCCTCCATCTAGGGAGACCAAGGAGGAGCCTATGATCAGCTGGATTTCTAGGGTTTGTTTGGTCACGGATGACTTTCTTCAATGACATATTGGTGAACTCGCCCTAAAGCTCTGTTTGAAAGAGAGGAGGGGAGGAAAGAGAGAGAAGCAAACACACCAATTCTAAACCTTGGCTTCTCTTCTCTTCCTTCTCATTAGAATTTTGAACTTTTTTTCAACCCTAATTTTCATCACCTCCATTTTCCTTCGATTCCCAAGCAAAACCCAAAGGAGAGTGGAGGAAGATCTTTTGTCCCATTGTTATAGTTTCCGTCTCCTATCTCAGCCACAGTTCGTGACATATGTCGACTGTATTAGTTGGTTCTCGACATGAACAATCAAATCTCAACCACGCCTGTCTCTAGCTCTCCCTTTCTAGAAGCTGATGTCGAGACCTCATTGAGATCTGACCATCACGGTCAAGATCTTGGCTAGATGTCGATGGCGAAGGCAGATCCGGAGGAGGCGGCCTTGGAGATCGTGTTGCCTCAAATCTTAGTCTATCGATATATCTATTAAGACCCACCACCACACCACCTCTTTGATGGGGAACCCCCCCGCCATATGTGAGCTTACATGTGAGCTTCTTTCCTTACGGCAGCTCGCTCTTTATTCAATATCCTTCTACGCTAACATCCTCAGCTCGAATCTCCATGTTGGCCTTGCCAAGTTTGGCTAGTGTTTGCAGGAATAACCTATCCTTCTGACTCCACCTCCATCGTCTTTGCCTGGCCAAACTTGGCGAAAAGCGGGGGACACCATCTGCCACCCCGATCAAAAGTCACATTGGAAATTCTTTTTTCAAAATATTTACTAGATATCGATTCTTTTTACTGGGATACCACTTGTCAAAAGTCAATATATTCATTTGTGAAGATCATCAAGAGATAACCTAAGTCCAAGCTCATCGATATAGCTAGACTATCTCCACTTAAAAGTTTAAATCAATGAACCATGTGCCAAATTTATTGCTCTATCTTACATCGAATCTTCGGTATGGAACCTTTTTCCGCTTAACACTCTCACACGTGCACCACAACAACGATTTTGAGCAATTACGAGTGGATCTTATAAAGCATCAGAGATGCCTTCAGTCCACCTATAGGCAAGCTAATTTAACTATTTTCATTATTTTATGAATTACGTATAATCTTTAAGTTGACCTTGGCAGATTAATCAGCTTAGAGGATGATTTCCACTCGCAGCTTTGATAGAATTATAGAGCTTATCATAAGAATATAAGAACTGTATGAATAAGGCATTTAATTGTTGACAGGTAGATATAACAGGCCACAGCTATAATTGCTCAGGCATATCTTTTTATTGGTCTAAAAATACATTATAATAGGCAGTCGGCAATATATTTTTTTGACCGGTAGATGTAATCGATAAAAATCCATGTACCACGTGAATCACGTTGTGGGACCTAAAGCAGAGACAAAAACAAACGCCAGTCTATATAAGAAACGAAGTATACCCCTTTTTTTCTCAACACAGGCCAGTGCCGTGACAAACTTGTAGAATTTCTGGTGTCTCAATCTTTGCGACAAAATGGCTCAATTGTGTGGAAAACTAGAAGCTGAAGTCGAATTGCAATCACCAGCTGACAAATTCTTCAAGGTTTGGAGGAGCGAAGCCCACCAATTGCCCACCGCCACCTCCAAAAACATTCAAGGAGTCAAGGTTCATGAAGGTGACTGGGATCAGCACGGAGCTATCAAGATTTGGAATTACACCGTTGGTAATTCATTCAATTTTGGTCTTTCTAGTTACTAATTTACTCGATGTTGTCATTGAAATTCAATTGACGACCCTTTACATATTGCCTAACTTAAACTTATTTTTTCCTTTGCTGGTGCAATTGTACAGAAGGAAAATCTGGGGTGTTCAAAGAGAAGGTCGAGTTCGACGACGACAACATGTCGTTCACCCTCCATGGCATTGAGGGCGACGTCTTTGACGAGTTTAAGGTTTACAAGCCGGTATGCAAGCTCGTCCCGAAGGAGAAAGGCAGTCTGGCTAAGCTCAGTATCGAGTACGAGAAGTACAAGGAGAGCGACCCTAACCCCGACAAGTACATGGCCTTCTTCATCGACATGACCAAGGACATCGATGCTCACGTTTTAAGCGCATGAAGGAAAACATCATGGATTGACAATGATTAAATGTGAAGTTGTGCTATATTATGCTTGAGCTTTCTAGTACTTTCATGTATCTAGACCCAATAAATCAAGCTGGTTGATTAGGTGATGTGATGTTGAGTTGGGTTTTGGGATTGTCAGAACCGTGTATTGTGTTCTTGTGTAATTGTGCTTGCAGTAAGTAAGACAGTCGTGGTTATTGCATAATGATTTGGTTATGGGGAAGCTAGTACATTATCTGATTTGATCCCTCCATGGATGACTATCAAAGATTTCCAATACGTGGTTGGACTTCAAGTGCGTTTACATAGAGCATGTTTGGTAATAATTCTATTTTCAAGAACAATTTTTGAGTAGAAATAAATTTTTCTAATTTTGTTCTCAAAAACAGAGAAGTAGATTTTTTTTGCTTCTTGTTTATGTTTCAAATCTGTTCACTAGTCACTGATTTGTTTTCCGGAACAAAAAAATTAGATGACTTACCAAACAGATTTCTATTTTTTTTTGTTCTCGAAAACAAAAAAATAGGAATCAGAAAAACATTAGAGTTATCAAACAGACCCTTAATCACTTCAATTGCATGTGAGGATATATAGAGTAATCACAACATAACAATGCCGAAATTTAATTGTAGTAAATGATATCGAAATACAAATTAAATGAGCTTGAACAAAGTTTTAGTTTGGAAGTGTGGTGGATCCAATGCACGCGACTTTTGGGCATATTTCAGGTGACTTTTTAGGAATTTTAGATTGTTCCTTGTGTGATTTTTCACATATTGACCTTTAGCATATCTGGCCAGAAAAGAAAGTATCCTTGAATTAGAAATGTATGTATGAGTCATAATTTTCTTCAGTAATTTATCCAAATTTATTTGAGCCATTGCTTGGACCTTGGTACCGTGACTATCGTCGCAATTTCACTGTTGCTGATGAGGAGCAGCTTATAAGCAATTGCTAGAGTTGTTCAAAATGTTCTCAAGCATTGAAAATTGAAAATTTTTGATACATGCATCTATATTGATATGGTGGGTTTACCACAGTTAAATAAGTGACCCAAAAAATAAATTATGTGGTGGCGCATATCTCTTTAGAGATAGCCTTCCGTAATCCTATTTCCTCAAAGAGAAATCAAAATGTCACGATGTTATAACTATGGAAGCTGTAAGGTACACATGTCCCCGTCCTCTAGATTTCTGCTTTGCTTGGTTTATATTTGTTTTAGGATCACCAAGAAAAGGGCAGTTATTACTCAATATGCAATGAATGCTACAATTTCCACTCGTAAAATATTAAGTATTTTAAAGTCGATTTGAATTTTTTTCTAAATAAATTTTCTTGAATTTATATTTGAGAAAAAAATTAAATAACTGTTATTAATTTACTGTGAGAATTAAAAGTGTGTATGGTCCGGGTTGGTTCGGTCCTCGCATGAAACCGTGGACCGGACCAATGACCCCAATCCCCATATTGTCAGAACCGGGACCAGACCAAGATCAGTAAAAACTGAGCAACTCTTGCCCAAACTGAAGGTCCAAAGTAACTTCTGCCTCGGCGACCTCACCACCGAGAGCTGCCACACTTGCCTTAATGGCTCAGCCTTCGACATTCGCTGTCTCTGCCCCCTCTAAAAGGGGGCGGTCCTCTACAACGAGAAGTGCATCATCCGGTACTCGCCTCGATCTTCGGCACAGCCATGATCAACCCCGACAACTGGCTGTCTAATGTGAACAACTTCACGAGCCGGACACGTACAACGTGGCGCTATGGACACTACTGGTTAGCCTGCGGGGCGAGGCGATGGGCAGCGGCTCGATGAGGAAGTACGCTATGGGGAACACATCGGTGGGTTTCGACAAGATCTACGCGATGACACAGTGCACGCTGGACTCGATCGAGCAACAATGCAGCGAGTGCTTGGTGACAGTCATCGGAAGTCTCACGTAGTGCTGTGCCGAGAAGATTGGAGTGAGGATCATGGCGCCAAGTTGCCGATTCCAGTATGAGACCAACGGTCGTTTCTTCGACTCGATCGGCAAGCTGCTTCTGCCACCGCCTGCGTCGCTGCCGCAGGTTGCATATGTGCCGCCTCCATCGCAGGTTGTAGTTTTGTTTTGTTTGTGGGGATTCATATGATGTTCAAGATTGGTATTCGCTATCCAAGAAAAGTTTTGCCTCATGAAAATTCAAGAACCCGACGCACCGAGACACAAAACATTGATGGGATTAGATTAATACTACTGGCATTTGATTTGTTCTGGGGTCCTGAGCTTTATGAATCTTTCTTTTGGTGCGAATCGCTTTGCAGAGTGGAGCAGAAGCCATGAGGAGTGTGCAGCAGATAGCCTAAGGCCTAGCATTGGAATGGGCTGCCCTCAGATTAATCCTCTAGAGAGAGAGAGAGAGAGAGAGAGAGAGAGAGATTTTGACGTCTGTTCATTTGATTTCATGTAATCTTTTTTTACTCAGGCCGTGTTATCTTTATCATGACGGGTTTACACTCACATCTGCGGTTCATCGAGCAATGCCTAAATATCTATATGCCATTGCTTTGTAAAAGAAAGGATATCCTTCTCGCTTTCGCTAGCAATGCCTAAAGACGTTCACTTCCACATATTATTTAACTTTTAAAAAACTTATATATATAATATATAATATAGAGGACCTGTCCGGTCTGGTACCCCCGAAATCGAGAACTGGACCGAACTGGATCGAGAACCGGACCAGACTGGTTCCAGTTCGGTCCGGTTCCTTTTGCTTACCCTTAGTGAGAATAATAGTCAATTTTGGATTAAAAAAATAAAAAGTAAATAATTATAAATTATTATTGGATTCGCTCTTTTAAGAATTTATGGCTCACTACATGTTGTTATTCTTACAGTAGCTCAAAGACTATTATGCTAACAAAATCTTTTATATTTTTTTGGACTAAGTCAAATTTTGCGGTGGGAGGAAGCCCCATCGACTCTACCCACTCTTTTGGATCCATCCCAACCAGAGAAGTTTTAGGATCGTGCTAGAGAAGAAAAAAAAAGTATGGATTCATTATTTTTTGTGTTAGGATGGTAATTCCCTTCGCTATTTAATCTTCATTTTACCATGGATAAAATTTGCATCGCCTTCTTGACCATTTAAGTTTCAAGGTTAGATTATTACTCAGATTTCAACAGGTTTTCCAGAATTCTTTGAAGATCCGACTAATTCTTATCATATGCGATAGTCCTCCTATACCATACATACCGACTGGGTAATTAATTGAGACACGTATCTCTAAATTCTTTGGAGTGGTCCCAAAAGAAGGATTATGATTCAAACCCAATTCTTGAACAAGAAGGTTGGACATACTTACCACTGGAACAACCCTTTGGAATTCTAAGTTGGATCATTTAGTATGATATCTAAGTCATGCTTATTTTCAACCATATCGTGGTTCCATTTTCTTTCTTGCACTCACCTTAGCTTTCTTCTTGTTTGCGCCAAGCGTAAAATTCTTTCCGTTCATTATTCCATCTATCATTCATACGTATTATATAGTATCTTAGAATTACAAAAGTGATCCTCAATGTTCCCAATAGTTACATTTTCCATCCAATAGTTTCAATAATATCAAAATTAATATTCTTTTCATATTCTTTGTACCTTGTTTTTTTTCCTTAGAAAAAAAAAAAACCGAACTTTGCGTTATCTATTTTAAGTAACTTTTTTTAGACCACACGATTTGAAGCATATGTCTTTATTCCAGGGTACAAAATGTATATTTCAAAAGTTGAGAATACAAATTGTATAAGGAAAGAAGGTTATGGATGGTTATTCTTATTTTCACTGTTGTCGTTTTTTTTTTTTTCTTGTTTCACCGAGGGAGAGTTCAATTGCGAAGCTAGCTTGTTTTCTTAAAAACCTCGCAAGGACTTCCTCCATTTTCCCAAGCACGATTTTGTAGAAATGTTGTCAAGTCTTATGATTGTAAGAGGTTTCCCTAATGTGGGCGACATTAATTGACAATTGTAATTACTGTTGTACAGTGTAATTACATTTTACGGAGTTGGTCTTTTAAGGTGAGATATAAGGTTTCTTAATCAGTCTAATATGGATTTGGAGGACCCGACTGGAAACTCTATAGATAGCGTTAAAGTCTCTTCTCTGATCCTAACGCACTTATAAAACTCACATAAGGATTCAGAGAAAGAAAATCTCTGGTGGGAGTCGTCTCATTGAGCTAGGGTATTCAGAGAGTAATAAATGAGAAGGACTTGAGCTTGGATTGTCGATATTCCGCGTCAAGAACGATGGATCCCAAACCAGGTACACAATCTCTTTATTCTCTATTGTGTTTGTAGATTTAGCTATGGTGATCCTATGGAGCCGCTCGTGGTAGGCGGCGATGATGACACACCCCTCGAGCATGGAAAAAGCATGCAAATTTATTATAAATTGGAGTACTTCCATTTTCTGAAGGACAATTAGTAGTGTTGTCAAATTGTATCCTTACGATCATTGGCTACCGAGTACTTGGTTACATGGTAACCTAATAAACTTCTGCAAGAAGAGAGTGTTTCCATCTATTGGGGCTTCCAGCGCCTGTTCGGTAAGCCAACGGGTTGCTTGGATGCGTTCTTTTTTTTAATGTGTCGGTGCCCGCACGCTCATTACCCTCAATTTCCGTCAGTTTTTTCTTCTCGGAAGGTAGGAATACAGATAAACACTTATGGGATCTCCCACCCTTAATGGGGTACTTTCCCTAATTCATCCTTGAGCCTTTTAAGGACCTGCTCAAGTCCAAAATCATAGCTTGAGTAATGGAGTGAACACATCCCATCAGATTAGATTGGATATCACATGTGAGTATGGCAATAGCATGAAAGTTGACTATAAGTTGGAGTAACTCCATTTTCCGAGGATGATTTTGTAGAAGTATTGTCAAACCATATGATCACTAATGGAGTAAAGACATAGCCTCACATTAGGGTTGGGATAAGTATGAAAGTTGCTCATAGATTGGAGGACCTCCACTTCCTCGAGGACGATTTTGTAAAAGTACCGCTTCTAAGCCTCAATGAAATTGGCTAATCCCAGTTTCACATACATAATCCTTCCATTTTAGCTATGGAGCACAAGTATAAGACAGGGATGATCTTACCACTCTATGATTATCTCGTTTTTTTTTTTTTGATCGGGAATATGATTATCTCTTTGAGAGGTGGGTTTAAAGTAAGAATCCTTGTTTTTTGTTGGCCAAAGATTTGGACAATGTGATAGATCGATAAAATTTGCTAATCGGTATTATTAGCTAAATATTATATGAGTAAAGTCTTACGAATTGTGAAAATCAATGAACTATTAATTAAATAGAGATTTGTTTTTTTGCAATGCGCATTCTCATTCAATACACGGATTAATTAGCAGATGAAGATTGGTTGACTAAAACACGAAAACAATCACCAAGGATCACATGAATCATGTCTTGCGGGACCCTGTAGAAACATATATTATGAAAATCAAGGGCCTTCATCTTATATTCAAGCGAAGTATATCCATGATAGTTTATTTGCACATAGGTCTTTCTACTTCAAATCTTGAGCCTATCAATATATTTAGTTAGACCCTCCTTACATCACCTCTCTCTAGAATTTCTTTCTCCTAATACCTTCAAACATGCACTTAAGCAAATCCCTCCCTTGTGAGCCTCTTGCATTATGCTAGCTCTCCCATAATTCATGTATTCAGCTTGAATCTCCACCTTAGCCTTGCCAAGTTTGGTTAATGTTTGCAAGAATAACATCTGCCCTTCTGACTCCCCCATAATCGCCTTTGCCCAACCAAACTTAGCGAGAAGCATAGGAATACATCTGCCACCTTGATCGAAGAGTCACATTCCAAATTCTTTTATTTATGATATTCACCAGACATCGATGCTACTAACCATCAACTATAATACCACTTATTGAGATGCACAACAAAATTTCGATATCTTCATTTATGGAGATCATCAAGAGAGCGCCCAAGTCTTAAGCCCAAGTCTTAAGCCCATTGATAGATCAACTTAGACCAACTTCCACTCAAAAGTTTAAATCAATAAATTATGAGCCAAATTTATGCCTCCATCTTACATCTCACCTTTAATATGGAAACCTTTTTTCGCTTAACACCCTTACTTGTGCACCACAACAACAATATCGAAGATACCTTGAGTCCACCTATAGGCCAACTAATTGATCTACTTCACTTTATGAATTGGGTATAATCTCAAGTGGACCTTGGCAAATCAATCAGCTTAGAAGATGAACACCACTAGCAACTTTGGTAGAATACTAGAGCTTATTATGAGAATATACGAAATGTATGAATTAGGCATTTAATTGCTGATAACCGACAGAATAGAAATCTTGTATTGCTTCTATTATTTAACAGGCCTCAGCTATAACTACTCAGGCATATATTTTTATTGGTCTAAACTACATTTCACAAAGCAATCGGCCAAAAAACTTTGCCTGGTTGATATGATTTATAAAAATACCAAGGACCACGTGAATCATGATGTGTGACCTAAAGTAGAGACAAATATGAACGCCAAATTCAAAGTCATACCATTTTTTTCTCAACACATGCCAGTGTTGTGACAAACGCGGAGAATCTTACACGCAACTATGTTGATATGCTATGACTTACCACATTTAAATAAGTGGTGGCGCACATCTTTTTAGAGATAGCTTTCCGTAATCCTATTACCTCAAAGCGAAATCAAAATATCATTATGTTATTACTATCGAAGGTACACATGTCCCTGTCCTCTAGATTTCTGCCATGCTCGGTTTGTATTTGGTTCAGGATCACCAAGAAAAGGACAGTTATTACTCAATATGCAATGGATGCTATAATTTCCACTCGTAAAAGATTAACTATTTTAAAATAGGTTAATACCATAAAAAAATCTCAAACTATGTTCACTATGACACAAATATTCCAAACCTTTTTTGTGTCACTAAAACATTTGTGTCACTAAAACCCTAAACTTGTCCATTATGATACAAATACCCCAAACTATTTTTTCTATTATAAAAAACCCTGAACTTACATTAATTTGACAAATATACCTCGGATGGAACTGAAATAGAAGGTATATATGTCACACTTATATAAATTTGGATTTTTTCGTGACACAAACAAAAGTTGGAGGTATTTGTGTCACAAGTGGGCAAGTTTAGAATTTTTGGTGACACAAAGAAAAGTTTAGGGTATTTGTGTCATAGTAGGCATAATTTAGGGATTTTTTTTTTTGTATTTACCCTTTTTAAAATCAATGTTATTTTCTTTCTAAGTACAGTTTTTTGAATTTATTTTTTCTGGGACTAGGCCGAATTTTGAGCCGGACGGAAGGGACTCTACCCACTATTTTGGATCATCCCAACCGAAGAAGATTTAGGATCTTGCCGGAGGAGGAAATTTTTTTATGCATTCATCCTTTTTTTGTTAAGGTGGTAATTCACTTAGATATTTAATCTTCATTCTACGATATATAAAATTTGCATAGCCTTCTTGACTAAGTGTCAGGGTAATGTTATTATTCAAATTTTGGCAAAATGACACTAGAAGTGCCAAAACTTGTGTACGACACTTACTTTAGTGTAAAAACTTTTTTTTTAATAACTTAAGTACCAACTCTGGCGAGTTTGGCTAGAAATCCTACATGGCCATTTTTTATTATTAGTTTGAGCCGCTAGAGGTCCAGTCAACATTTTAAAAAGCTAAAAATATTTTAAAAAAAATAAAAATTTAACTAAAAAATAAGCTGAAAATTAAAAAAACAAAAGGGGGGTGAGGAGTTTGCAGGCGCCAAGGGCAGTGGCCGGCAACCCCCACCAACCGCAGGTGAGGGTGGTTGACCCCCTCCCCCTTGCTTGAGGTTGGTGGGGGTTGGTAGCCCCTGCCGACTATCCCCCACCCATGCCCGGCGAACCTAAGGCGGTGACGGCGAGGTAGCCCTCACGTGCAAACTATTCCCACTCCCCCC
>BCNH02000007.1:6926827-6971792 GCA_001662345.2 Metrosideros polymorpha var. glaberrima | reverse complement strand
CCCCCCTCGTTTGGCCATGACAACAACTTCACACATGCATATATTTGTGTGATGGATGTACATATTTACATATTTGTAATTATTTTTTCTGAGTTCTTTAAAAATGGGTTCTCATCACTCTAAGATTCTCTCTTTGAGAGGTGGGATTAAGGTAAGAATTCTTGTTTTTTGTTGGCCAAGATTTGGTTAATGTGTTAGATCGATAAATTCACTATTCTATACAATTAGCTAAATACTATATTATTAAAGTTGTACGATTTGTGAGAATCAATGAGCTATTAACAAAATAGAGAATTGTTTTTTCCAATGCGCGTTCTCATTCAATACACGGATTAGTTGGTAGATGAAGATTGGTTGACTAAAACATGAAAACGATTGCCAAGGATCACATGAATCATGTCTTGCGGGACCCTCTAGAAACATATTTTAAAAAAATTGGGATGATTGCCTAATTTGTCCTAAAATTATTGTGCGGATGCCAATTCGGTCTTAATTTTTTTTTTTTTTAATTTTGCAATGAATCGTAAACCTTTACATGAAATTTCAATATAATATTTTCAACCAATTATAGCTAGAAATTGCTGACATGGCATCCAATCATCGTCAAGCGTCCTACATAGCATGTTGACATGGACACTTTATGGATCGACACGTCAGTGATTTCTGATGGCAATTGGCAGAATGCTTAAATTGGAATTTTGCGCAAAGGTTAAGAATTACATTAGCAAAATTAAAATGTTTAAGACTGAATTGATAACTGCACAATAAGTTTAGGCCTAAACTGATAATTTTCCCCTGAAAATCATGGGCCTTCATCATCTATACAAATGAAGCATATCCATGCTGATTTGTTTGCAAATAAGCCTTTGTATTTCAATCTTTAGTTAACTCATCATGTCGAAAAACCAAAATGGCCTTGTAGGGTAAATTGGAGAGCAAAG
Organism: Metrosideros polymorpha var. glaberrima; assembly: GCA_001662345.2. Taxonomy (NCBI): domain Eukaryota; kingdom Viridiplantae; phylum Streptophyta; class Magnoliopsida; order Myrtales; family Myrtaceae; genus Metrosideros; species Metrosideros polymorpha. The sequence goes on along the minus strand of BCNH02000007.1, from coordinate 6,970,851 downwards.
TGGAGCTGAAATCACCAGCTAAATTAGTTGTTGTATAGTTGGTTTATAACTTTTTGGACAATTTCCCCATCAGCAATGGGACAGGCTTTTTATCGGGTCTTGACAATGACCCACTCGATTGTATGTTCACTTGCACTATGTTACATCACTTAGTATACAAAACTATGCAGACCCATCTAAGTATATCGAGCATTAAGACTAGTGTATAACAACTGTTAGGAGCATAGATGAAGCTTAATACCTTCACTTGAAAGATGGTAAAGAGAGAATCCAACTCTGAACCCATCAATATATCTAGTTATATTCATCTCTGCTTCGAAAACTTGAACTAATGAGTTGTTCAGCCAAACTAATTGCTCCACTTTACACCACATCTTGCGAGAGTCCACCTTTGAGCCTATCAATTTATCTGGCTAGTCCCACCTTCACTTCGAAAGCTTAAATCAATGATTTATTGAGCCATATTAATTACTTCACCTTACACCACATCATTGATGTGGAGCTTTTTTCACCTAATGCCTTCACACATGCACTTAAACAAATCTCCGCTTGCGTGTGAGACTCTTGCATTTGGCTAGCTCCCCCTTATTTCAAGTGTCCTTCCACACCAATATTCCCAGCTTGAATCTCTACCTTGGCCTTGCCAAGTTTGACTATTGTTTGCATGTATGACATTTGCCCTCCTGACTTTACCTTAATCGCCATTGCCCAACCAAACTTGGCAAAAAGCAAGCGGCACCATCTACCACCTCGATCAAATAGTCACATCGTAAATTCTTGTTTTGAGATAATCACCAGACACCGATCCTATCAACCATTAACGAAGATAACCCCCCTCGAGACATGCAACATAACTTTGTTATCTTCACATGTGGAGATCATCAAGAGAGACCTCAAATCTATGCCCATCAATATATCTATTATTTAGTTAGACTCAGCTCTACTTAAAAATTTAAATCAATGAACTATATGCCAAATATGGAACTTTTTCGCTTAACACCATCAAATATGCATCGCAATTATAATATAGAGCAAATGAAGGCATCTTATAACGCATCAAATATACCTTGCGTCCACCTATATGCCAAGTAATTTATCTATTTCGTTATTTTATGCATTGGATATAATTTAAGTTGACCTTAGCAGATCATCAGATTAGAAGATGATTTCCACTCGCATCTTTCATAGAATATTAGAGCTCATTATGAGAATATAAGAAATGTATGAATTAGTGAACATATGAAGGACCACGTGAATCATGATGTGTGGGACCTGAAGTAAAGACGAGAATGAACGCCAATGTCAATATAAGAAACAGGTCACACTACTCTTTTTCTCAACACAGGCCAGTGTGCTAACGAACTTGGTGAATTTTGGTGTCTCAATATTTGTGCCAACATGGCTAATTTCCGTGGAAAACTAGAGGCTGAAGTCGAACTGAAATCACCAGCTGACAAATTCTTCAAGATTTGGAGGAGCGAAACCCACAAATTGCCCACCGCCACCTCCAAAAACGTTCAAGGACTCAAAGTTCATGAAGGTGACTGGGATCAGCATGGAGCTATCAAGATTTGGAATTACACCGTTGGTAATTCATTCAATCCGGTCTCTCTAATTATCAATTTTTTTCCATGTTGTCATTAAAATTTAATTGATGACCCTGCCTAACTTAAATCTTCTTTTTTCGCCGGTGGAATTATATAGAAGGAAAATCTGAAGTGTTCAAAGAGAAGGTCGAGTTCGATGATGACAACATGTCGTTCACCCTGCACGGCATCGAGGGCCATGTCTTTGACGCGTGGAAGGTCTTCAAGCCGATGTGCAAAGTCGTCCCAAAGGAGCAAGGCAGTCAGGCTAAGCTGAGCATCGAGTACGAGAAGTACAAGGCGAGTGACCCTAGCCCCGACAAGTACATGCCCTTCTTCATTGATATGACCAAGGACATCGATGCTCACGTTTTAAGCGCATGAAGGAAATGACTGGGATCCTATGTGAACTTGCGCTTTATCATGCTTGAGATGTCTAGTACTTTCATGTATCTAGACCCAATAAATCAAGCTGGTTGTTCAGGTGATGTGAAGTTGAGTTCGGCTTTGGAAATATCAGAACCGTGTGTTATGTTCGTGTGTGATTGTGCTTGTAATAAGACACTTGTGCTTTTCGCAAAATGATATGATTATGGGGAAGCTAGTACATGCTTTGATTTGATCACTCCACAGATGAATGTTCACGATTTCCAATCAAATTAAGAGCTTAACACGTGGTTGTACTTCGAGCGCGTTTACATAAACACTTCGATAAATAGAGATGCCGAAATAAAGTTGCAATAGACGATATTATGATATAAATTAGATGAGCTTGAAAAGGGATTATATTCCGGTACTGTAGTGGATCCGATGTAGGCAATTTTGAGACATATTTTAGGTGACTTTGTAGGTATTTTAGGTGATTCCTCGGGTGATTTTTCACATATTGAGCTTTAGCCTAACTGCCCAAAAAAGAAGCATCCTAGAATTAAGAAGCTATGTAGTATGAATCATAAGTTTCTTCAATAATTGTTCTAAATTCATTTGAGCGATTGGTCCCACCTTAGTATTGTGACTATTGTCACAATTTCGCCGGGGATGGTGAGGTGCAGCTTATAAGCGATTGCTAGAGTTGTTCAAAATGTTCTCAAACATTGAAATTTGACATTTTTTGTACATGCGTCTATAATGATTTGGTATAATTTACCACAGTTAAGATCAGGCAGATCCTTTTCCAAATACAAAGAGTACAATATGAAATTGAAAATTCCTGCTCAACTTGTACACTAGTCTGATCCACAATGCGCTTCTTTTAACTGTTTTTTGCACCTAATCGCATTTCTCATGAGAAACACTAGCATGAAAGTCAATTATAGATAGGAGAATTCTATGATAGCTTGAGTAATGGAGTAAAAACAACCCCTCACATTAGCGTTCTGATATGACATGTGAGTAGGACTATAGCCATAGCATGAAAGTTGAATATGAATTGGAATACCTCCACTTCCCCAAGGACGATTTTATATGTGAATTCAAATGATAGCTCAACCGACGGATTAAAAATAATGGAGTGAAGATTCCAAAGGTTCCGATGTTAAAATCTGTTAATTCAGATGAGGTGATCACTGTTGAGAGCGAAATACTTTGTCATCAACAAAGTTGATGTTGACGACCCAAATTATGGTGAAGGAGCTTTGAGCTCCCATGAAAATTTCCTGGATTTTGCTCTGCAGAAAGATTTTCTATTACGGCAGAACTTCAAAGAATCAACAACAAAGTTTATTTTAAAACTTTCTTTCGGGGAAGTGTGTGGATCATCATGACGAGTTAACGTGGAAAAGTAGAATCGTTCTCCAACACTTGAGAATTCGAGGGTGAGCTTTCTATAACCGGCATAGATTGGTGCAGTCTAAACAACTCTTCGGAGTCGAGTTTTCCCAGAGGAGGAAAATGATGCAGACTAGAGGATCATCTAAATTTGAAATTTTACTTTGTTTCCCTATCCACAGAACATATTATTCTATTTCTTTCTGAATAACTTTTTAATTAGATTTAAGGTAATATCTCTATGATTCAGTAGATAATTTTCTTTTTCATGATTCATCAGACGTATGACAAGGAGTTCTATGTTGTCTCGACAGCGTTAAAGCATTGGGAGCATTACTATTGATCGGGAGAGAGTTTATTTCGTATTTCGGTCCGGAGGCGTTAAAGTATCTGAGCAATCAAAAGTGGACTAGCAGTGACATTTATGCGTGTCGGTATACTTTGTTCTGCAGATATTCCTGTATAAGTGAATGCACAAATCTGGCGCGCTGATTGAGTTGCAAATGCTCTTAGTAGGGGGGCCACCTTTTTATGAGTGAGATTATGGATTTCGAATGTTTGCGGGAATTGTATCAAAGCGATGAAGATTTTTAACAAATGTGGGAGTGATTACAACAAAAGCAACCTGGTGATGATTATCGTGTGCATGATGGCTTCCTAATGAAGGGAAATCAGCTTTGCATTCCTTGTTCTAGGGAGACGTTACTGGCGAGATCTGAAACCGGCAGTAGGTGAATTCGTGAAGGGATGTCTCTTCCTGTCCCGGGGGATATTTGGGAGGACCTATCTATGGACTGTGTTCTGGGTTTTACACGTGCTCAACACGGTTTGTACTCAGTTCTTGTAGCGGTTTAATGGATCTCCAAGATGGCTAATTTCCTCCCTTGCAAGAAGGTGTCGGATGCGACGAATGTGGCGAAGCTCTTTTTCTCACAAATTGTGAGGTTGCACTGGGTTGCTAAATCGATCACCTCAGATTGTGACACCAGGTTCGTTAGTCGTTTTTGGCAAGGATTGTGGCACTTATTCGATTTGCATTGCATTATAGTAGCACCACGCATCCACAGACTAACGGGTAGGAAGGTCGGGTAATCTGATTCGAAGTATTTGTAGGGATAAGCATAAATAATGGTGCTTTGTTTCGGCTTAGACGGAGTTGGCATGTAATTACGCAACTCATTTGACTACTGGGGTCCTCTGTTGTTTACAAAATGGCTCCAGACCAGGTTCTTGACTTGGTTTCTGTTGAGTTTTTGACTTAAAATAGGTAACGGGGGAATTTTGGACAATGGCATTTTGTTTTAGGGTCTTTTAGAAGGGGACTATAATAGAAATATTTTGTGCAAATATATTTACGCAAATATATTTGACTGTTTTTTGTGTAGACATATCCGACACTTGTCTGCAAAATCTGATTTTTGCCTTGAAGTTTTTCCTCCTCCTTTGTTTTTTCTATCTTCTTGCTCACTAAGAGATTTTTTGACCTTTTTGGTTTTGTAATATTTATTGAAGATAGTGACACCACTCTCTCTTTCCGTGGTTTTTCTTGTTTTGGGTTTTCCACGTAAATCTTATGTCTCGTACGATTTATTCTGCTTTCATTCTCTGCCATTTGTGCTTGAATCTGTGTATCTCTTGGCGTTGTTCTGCAACAGTTTCACTTCCAAAGTTGACTGACAAAAGTGTTGCTGCCCAGAATTTGACCAGACAGTTTCATTCTAAACGAGAGGAAGTTAACGACAGACTTGCTAAGGCAAACCCTAAACAGAAACAAGCCGCGGACCAACACTGTAGGCGTAAAGCATTTGAAGTTGGTGGTGATGCCGTGATTTTCGGGCAGAAGGAGCAGTTCCCTATAGGGCAGTATTGCAAATTCACAGTCAAAGAAGGACGGGGCGTCCAAAATCAAGCGGAAGATTAATGGCAATGCCTAGGTTGTTGATCCGCTAGGTTCAATGGGTATCACCACAGCTTTTTGTTGTTGTTGTAAAATGTAAGTATTTTCAAGCAGATGAAGTATAACAACTCAGAATAAAAAAAGTACAATAGCTTAGGGTATCCCCACAACTTTTAATGTTTGTAATATTAATGCTTTGCTTACTATCCAGATGATGAGCCTCTATATCCTGACCTTGAATCCAACTCCAGCACGGATTTTTCTTAAGTGTGGCTAGTACCAATTCTATCCTAAAATTTTTTGTCTCAACAAACTATCTCAGTTTTATGTCAAGTTTCAATTTTACTTTAATTTTTTTGTCTCATAAAAGATCACCAACTTTTCTTAAGTCTCAAATCTATCTCCGTGAAAATCGCCCTTAGGAATTTTGTGCTTGGTTTTCGATCTCTCATGCTTGGGAATGTTAATGTTTGTTTTACAAACAAACACATAAGGCATTTTCCTTGTCCCACATAGGAAAGAAGAGAAAGTTTTGATCTCTTTATTAGTTAAAGCATTATCTACTATTGTAAATAGAGAAATGGGTGAGTGGGCTAGACCCTACAATACCCGCTTGCGGGTGCGCGAACAATTATTATTATTTTTTAATTTCGAAATTAATTTTTGACTCGTAACTGTTCAGACAAAACTGTTCAATTTAAGACATGAAAGGGTGTGTCCGACATTAACAGTTTTCATACTTGAAAGGTTGTGTCTGAATTGCAATTCTTCAGACATGAATGAGTGTGTTCGTAGTGACAGTTTACAAACTAAGAGATGCGTTCTATATATTATATATAGGACAATTTCGGTTCATTTCAAGGGGAGATAACAAAACGAACGATACAACAAAATAACTTTCAATTTTTGTCTTTCTTCTATATAGCCAATCTTTCATTGTTTCATAAGAGAGTTTTAGGAGATTTACTGGAATTGCTATCCGGTATTCTCACTATGACTTTGTTGTACCATGAAGGGAATTTGCTAGAAACTTATAGCAACCTTGTGGGGGAAAATTGATCTTAAAAAAGAGTGATTACACGACTCAAAGTCCGACTGCATTGTGATTTCATTTCTCCAATATATTTCCAACAGGTAATGTTCCATATCTCGCAATTGGAGAGCTCACGCTCGGGATGCTCGAACAGCTCATACTTAGGAGTTTCCCATCTTTCGATTGTCAACGAGAAATTTTGGACGGAGAGTTAATGGGGGCAGATATGTGACTCAAGTAAAAGTTTGTGGTTTTTTATGAAATTGTAAAAATTTTAAGGTAAAATTGGGACAAGACCTAAAATGGGAGGTTTTCATAGGACAAAAAAAAGTTTATGGTAGAATTGGGATAAAAACTAAAGTTGAGGGTTTTTTATGGGACAAAAAAAGTTTAGGCTATAATTGGGACTGAACCTAAAGTTGAAGGTTTTTTATGAGACAAAAGGTAGAAATGGAACAAGAGCTAAATTTTGAGGTTTTTTAGGGTATTAGGCCTATTTTTTGTTGGCCAAAGATTTGGGCATTGTGCTAGATCCAGAAATTTGGTAATATATACAAATATCTAAATACAATACATACGATTTGTGAAAAAAAAGAGAGCTATTAATTAAACAGAGATTTCTTTTGGCAATACTCATGCTCATTCAATACACCGATTAGTTAGTAGGTGAAGAGTGGGGAACTGAAAATATGAATACAATTTCCAAGGATCACATGAGTCATGTCTTGTGGGACCTATAGACATATATATTATGGAAATCAATTCAGTCTAAACAATCATACATGTATTGCACTTTTGCCAATTCAGTCTTAAACCTTTTAATTTTGCTAATTGAATTCTAACCTTTTCACATTTTGCCAATTAAGTCAATCCGACCAATTTTGGTCGAAAATTGCTGACATAAATAATTTTTAATAATATTTTAATATTTTATAAATTTTATAAATTTATGTTTATGTTTATTTTTCATTTTTTTCTTTTGCTTTTGTTTCTTGTTTTTTTTTCTTCACTTCTTCCTCTAGCTGGTTGCCAGGCCTTGGTGACGGCCGATGATTGGCCAAAGGCAAGGGTGCGTGAGGCTCAACTGAGGCCGGTGAGGCAAACCTTGCCCAACGACGGGGAGGGCGAGGCTCAACCTCATCGGCCATAGCTAAGGCTCGGTGATCGACTAGAGGAAGAAGGAAAGAAAAGAAAAGAAAAAAAGGAAAAAGAAAAAAAAAGAAATTTTGAAAAATATTATTTAAAGCCTCGTTGGCCATCTCTAAGGCCCGGCGACCAACTGGAGGAAGAAGGAAAGAAAATAAAATAAAATAAAAAATAATAAAATTCAAAAAATATTATTTAAAATTGTTCATGTTAGCGCCGACCACGTGTCATATAGGATGCCCGGCTTTTACTTTAGTAATTTCCACCTAAAATTGGCCGGATGGACTTGGCAAAACGTAAAAATGTTTATGACTCAATTGATAAAATTAAAAGGTTTTGGACTGAATTGGCAAAAAGTTCTCTAGGTTTAGGACTTTTTGGATAATTTTCCCGAATCGAAATCAATGGCCTTCTTCTTCTATAAAAGTGAATTATATGCATGATAATTTTTTTTGCACATAAGCCTTTCTACTTCGAACTTTCAATATGTTAACATATCTTATTAGATCCACATCTACTCCAAAAACTTAAACAAATGAATTATTGGACCAAATTAATTGCTCTACCCTACACCATATTTCTTAGGTGAAACTTCTTTCGCCGAATACCTTCAAAACATACGCTTACGCAAATCCCCTCCACATGTGAGCCTCTTGCATTAGGCTAGCTCCCCTGAATTAAAGCATTCTTCAAAACCAACTTTCTCAGCTCGAATCTCCACCTTGGCCTTGCCAAATTTGGCTAATTTTTGCAAGAATAACATATGCACTTCTGACTCCAACTCAATTGCCTTTGCCTAACCAAACACCAGAAGTTGGGGACACCATGTGCCACCTCAATCAAAGAATCACGTTAGAAATTCTCTTTCAAAGATATTCACTAGATATCGATCTTATCAACCATCGACTACAATATCACTTGTTGAGACGTGCAAACAAAAATCCAATATCTTCACATGTGGGGATTATCAATAGAGTGCCTAAGTCTTAAGCCTATCAATATATATTTGGACACATTTTCACTTAAAAGTTTAAACCAATGAATTATGGACAAAATTTATTGCTCTATCTTATCTTACATCACATCTTCGATATGCAATCTTTTTTGCTTAATAACCTCAAACGTGCACCCCAACAACAATATAGAGCAATTATCGGTCCATCTTATAATACTTTGAGTCCATGGCCTACTAATTTATCTATTTCAATATTTTCTACATGGGTACAATCTTAAGTTGACCTTGGCAGATCAATCAGCTTAGAAGATGATATCCACTCGTTGGACAATTTTGCCCATTTTATTGTCGGCAAGACAATTGGAATGGTAGATATAATTAATAAACATTAAGGACCACGTGAATCATGATGTGGGACATAAGGTAGAGAGAAAAAAAAGAAAAAGAAAAGAACGCCAAAGTCTATATAAAAAACAAGTAATACCGCTTATTACTCAACGCAGGCCAGAGTTGTGACAATCTTGGAGAATTTCTGGTGTCTCAATATTTGTGACAAAATGGCAAATTTGCATGGAAAGTTAGAAGCTGAAGTTGAACTGAAATCACCAGCCGACAAATTCTTCAAGTTTTGGAGGAGCGAAACCCACAAATTGCCCACCGTCAGCTCCAAAAACATTCAAGGAATCAAAGTTCATGAAGGTGACTGGGATCAGCATGGAGCTATCAAGATTTGGAATTACACTGTTGGTAATTGATTCAATTTGGTCTCTCTAATTATCATATTATTTGATGTTGTCATTGAAATTTATTCGATTACCCTATACATACTGCCTAACTTAAAACCTTTGTTGCCTCCCCGGTGCAATTGTATAGACGGTAAATCCGGAGTGTTCAAAGAGAAGGTCGAGTTCGATGACAACGCTATGTCAGTCACCCTCCAAGGCATCGAGGGCGACGTCTACGACGAGTACAAGGTCTACAGGCCGGTGTGCAAGGTCGTCCCAAAGGAGCAAGGCAGTGTGGGTAAGCTGAGCATCGAGTACGAGAAGTACAAGGCAAGCGACCCTAACCCCGACAAGTACATGGCTGTGTTCATCGAGATGACTAAGGACGTCGACGCTCACGTTTCAAGCGCATGAAGGAAAAGATCATGGCATGACTATGATCGTTTATGAAGTTGTGCTATATAATGCTTGAAATTTCTGGTACTTTCATGAATCGCGATGATTAAATAAATCAAGCTGGTTGATCAGGTGATGTGAAGCTGAGCTGGGTATTTGGAAATATGAGAAATCGTGTATTGTGTCCATGTGCAATTGTGCTTGTAATAAGACACTTGTGGTTTTGGAGAAGCTAGTACATGCTTTGCTTTGATCCCTCCATAGATGCATGTTCGAGATTCCCAATCAAATTAAGAGCTTAACACGTGGTGTGACTTCGATCGCGTTTACTTAAACACTTCAATTGGACTAGAAGTATATAGAGTAATCGTATCATGACTAAAGGTGTGTTTGTTTCACCGAAAATTTTATGATAAAGGAAAATATTCATTGAAATCATTTTCAAGAAAAAATGTTAATTTTCATTTGTTTGGTGGTTTAAGGAAAGTGATTCTTGCGTGAAAGGGAAGGCATTTCCCCCCAATTTAAGCTTGTTATTTTTTATTTATGAAAAAATATTTTCTGTAAGTGGATTAATTTTCCATTTTTAAACACCAGAAAGTCGAAAAATAATTTTTCGAAAATAGTTTTCTGTCAAACAAATGAACCCTAAAAAGAGTATAGGTTGAAATGAAAATACTTGCTGAACTTGTATTCGATCCTAAAATCATCTACTATGGACTTGTTTTAATTATTTTTTGCACCTAAGCACATTTCTCTTGAGAATTCTACAAGTAGTGGGAGTGGCAGCTAGTCATCCTCATTGTCGCATCGAAAATTAGGGAAAATTTTAATTAAGGGCCCAAAGTGGACTCGTTTTTTCAAATAAGGACTTGAAGTGAACCCTGTTTTAATTAAGGGCTTGAAGTGGTCAAAAAGTCTCAAATAATGGTCTGAAGTAGACTATGTTTCAATTAAGGGCCTGAAATGGTAAAAAAACCTCAAATAAGGGCCTAATTTAAGGGTAATTTTATATTTTTACTTTATTAATTAAATAAAATAAAAATATTTAAAAAAGAAAAAAAAAAGAAATGAGGAAGAAGGAAGGGGCAGCAACCCCCGTCGCCGGCCCTCGCCGACCAGGGCGAGGGCTTGGCGACCCTTGCCTAGATCTGGGCGAGGGTCGTCAGGCCCTCGCCCCGGTTGACGAGGGTCACCGGAGCCTCGCTGAGGGTTGGCGACCCCCACCGGCGACAGCAAGTGAAAAGACGAAAATGCCCTCCATTTTTTTTCATTTTTAAATATTTTTATTTTATTTAATCAATAAAGTGAAAAGATGAAAATGCCATTGCATCAGGCTATTTTTTGAGACTTTTTGACCACTTCAAGCCCTTAATCGAAACGAGATCCACTTTAAATTCTTATTTGAAAAAACGAGTCTACTCTGGGCCATTAATTGGAATTTTCCCTCAAAAATCATTGGTAGAACAAACTGTTCATTAATTATTTTGAGTGGGCTTCGGGACAAGTGCACTAGTACAAATTTTAATATTTTCCTAATGTCTGAAGCAGAGCCGAATATAATATTTTGCCGAAAAGATAGATCGATTGCAATTAAATATTATTCTCTGTCCTTTCATCGATGCTTGCCTTATCGTAGAGTGTTAATGCAGCGTGCACTGATTTTTGCGAAATTATCAGAAGGGAAGTCGGCGCTGTTGGAGGAGAAGGTGGAGTATGTAGACACAACTTAGAACAACCTTCCAGTTAGGCAAATCCCTAGCATCTAACCATTTATTTTCCAAGTTAACGACCAACAACCCCTACACAAAACCTAAACAAGAATATTGATTCTCGACTCGAGTGATCTAGAAACAAAAGACAGGCATAGAATTCAACATACGCATAAAATGCTAAAAAAACTCACTCTCGGATTTCCTTAGCGGCATTTAGCATGTCGGAACAACTTTCTCGGGAAGACTCTAAAATTGCTTGAAAATTGATACATTAGAAACAAGACATAGAGCTTTCCAACCATATAATATTTGACCTTATTGAAGTGCGAAAAGTCTCTCAAACATCAGAAAAAATGACATCACAAGCATTATAACTTTTTTCCGATCACTTGAGTGTCATAATCTATGTATGGACCTCACCTAAGCACCATAAAATAATTATTAGTATTAATACCCGAAGAGATTTTATGTCCTGGCTAGTGTAGTCCCATCCGTCCTTGTCTCAATTTTCTTCTCTCCAAATTATTTTATTTGTAATGTAACTAATCAAATAACTGTTTATCCCCTATGCTCCTACCCATTGAGCCTATGATATGTGGATTAGGTTTCAATTATTTTCTATCATCTCCATGCACCAGCTATTCTTGACTACCTCGAGATATTCAAGTGAGGCCAAATCCTTAGTGACATTAGGTCTATGCATTTTTTTAAGAGATAGAAATATGCATGTTAATTTAATCAATGCACGAGAAGATATACCAAAAGGTGGTTGGCCTAGTCACTAAAAGCTTACCTATCTTATATGAGATCATAAGTTCAAATTACGTTGTGGGAGAACTTCTAAACTGTTTGTGCTGCGTTGCCTAGTTGTGGCATAACTCATGCTGATAGAGTTATTGGTTGCTAACATCTTGGTGGGGCTATATTGATAGGCGTGCCAATTTCAGAATTGCGAATTGCCGATGTTGTGGAGTAATAATGGCTCAAAGCAAACAATTCGTAACAAGTATGAGACCTTTATGACAATGTCCAAAATAGTCCTTAGCGTTAATTGCCTTTCCCCTCCTTAGCAAGGTCATGGGCGAGGTCGGCCTCGCCATCGTCGTTGGGCGAGGCTCAACCTCGCCCAAATCTGGTGAGGTCAGCCTCGCCATGGTCGTTGGGCGAGGGTGAGGTTTGCCTTGCCCAGCGACGGCGAGGCCAACCTCGCCCATGGCCTCACCAACCGTCGTCAGCCGTTCCTCTGGCTGGCAAGCCAGAGGAAGAAGACAATGGAAAAAAAAAATTGAAAAAAAGAGAAAAAAAATTAAGAAAAGCATTTACTTTACTAGAGGGGCTAGCGACGGGGAGGCCATGGGTGAGGTTGGCCTCGCCGTCGTCGGTGGGCGAGGTCGGCCTCGCCATCGTCGCTGGGGGAGGCTCGACCTTGCCCAAATCTGGCGAGGTCGGCCTCGCCGTTGTCGTTGGGCGAGGCTTGACCTCACCCAAATCTGGCGAGGTCGAGCCTCGCCGCGGCTGGGCGAGGGCGAGGTTTGCCTCGCCTAGTGACGGTGAGGCTAACCTCGCCCATGGCGTTGCCGGTCGTCGCCGACCGTTCCTCTGGCCGGCAAGCTAGAGGAAGAAGACAATGGAAAAAATTGAAAAAAAAATAAGAAAATTAATATATTTTTTGAAAATATTATAGTATTATATAAAAAAAAATTACCACGTCAGCACCGGCGAGCCACATAAGCTAAAAATATTAATAAAATAAGGCCACGTTGGATTTTCGGCAAGCTCGCCGGAGTTGACACTTAAGTGTCCTACTTTTTTTTTTAAAAATAGCACTTAAGTGTACATTTTAGAAATTGTGGCACTAAAGTATCCACCTGTGCCAAATTATGGCACTTCTAGTGTACTTTAGCCTGGAAAAAACGATATTACTATTTCTATGGTTACTATTTGTTTACTATATCATCTTTTTTTATTCCTCATATTGGTGCTGGCCCAATAATTTTGGCTTAACGTGAATCATGTGATTCTAGAACAAAAAAGAAACCATTAAAAGTAAATTAAATAAGCGCAGATGTGAATGTAGTACAATTACAATTGCTCCTAGAATTATGTGATGATGCAACTAAAAATTATATGAAGGAGCAATCACATAAAGTTTTAATTTTTACATCAACATACGTATGAAATCACATGAAACATGATCCCTTCATAAAAGTCGGGACAAGAAGTAGCAGCGGGACAGAAAAGTCGGGACAAGAAGCGTCGGTATGGAACTCTAGCGAACTGATTCTGGGTCAGTAATTTCATCGAACAGCTCATGATCAATTGGATTTCCGATGATGACAAAGCAAACAATTTTTATGCGGGTTCTTCCGGAATCTACAACCACGTTAACTAGTAGTCGCACGCTCGGCTATCTACGGTCGCCCATCACAAGAATTTTGCATTTGAACACACTTGTGAAGTGATTTAATCAAGCGATTCTGTATTTCGAAAATTGGAACGAGAGAAAGGAAAACTCCCTCCTCGTCTTCTTCACGACCGTGGCACTCTGGAGTCTAAATCTCGGTCAATTTGCAGGTCCAGTCCATTGTTGACCAGGCTGCGATGGCCGTAGCTCAGCGAGGGGAATGTCGGCCTCGCTCATGACCGGCGAGGCTCGATCTCGCCGGCCTTCCCTCTAGCTGGTTGGTGGCTAAAGGGAGAGAGAAGAAGAAAAATAAAATAAAATAAGTGAAAAAAGAACAAAGAAAAAAAATATGACTTGGCATTTATTTTTTAATTATAAATGTCACTTATTATTTTTGTTAGCATTTCTTGCTGTTGACACTTAAGTGATTTTTTTTTTTTTGATTTGGCACTTAAGTGAGCGCTGTACACAAATTTTGACACTTTTAGTATTCTTTTGCCGATGATAATATGTGTTCTTCAACTGTGTGATGGAGGGAGTGGGTGATGTGAATATGTTGAAAGAAAATATTTTTGTTGCACAAGTACATATGAATACCTTTGTTGTTTTCCTTTTTCAACCGTGTGATGGAGGACTTGTTATCAATTGAACCAATTGATTGAACTGATTTGGCTAGTTTTAGGATTTGATGGTACTTTTTGCAAGTTTTAAGATTTAATTGCACTTTAATAACAATGTTTAAGACTTCCAGTGCAATTATCCCTATTATTTTCGACTTCTTTGGTTGAAAAACAATTGTTTCAGACTGCCATTTTTGCAGTTCTTTGTGATCTTTTGTTTCTATTTCGGTTGAATAAACAGCTTAGCACAAAATTTTCATAAACGTTCCCTATCTTTAGTTTTCTCTTCGTTTCTTTTCGAAAACAAAGGAGGTAAAGAAAGTGAAGTCATGTTGGAGCTCGAGCGGAAGCTCACTAATGGACACTTCGACCATAGCGAGGAAATGGGGACTTTGATTTGTTTGAGTTAAGTAAAGTAGGAATGGTTTTGGTACTTAATTGACTTGTATATGAGAGGATGGCTAATGTGAAATGGTTTTAGTCCAAAACCTATTACATTTGTACCAATTTTTAGTCATAAACATTTCAATTGGAATAATTTAGTTCAAACAAACATCTAACTCAATCATATGTGGTTTTTCAGGAGCTTGTGGAATAATCTGATTTGTCATAGATACTCTTAACAACACATTCTTGCTATAGATGATTTGCTTAGTATTAGGATTCTACAACTTATACTCTGACACAATTCTTATACCCAATGAAGATGCACTTCTCTAACTTGTTCCTTTTTTTCTTTGGCACGTGTACATACGTTTCACGGCCAAACACTCTAACACGGGATGTGTCTGGCTTCTTCTCGAACAATGCCTCAAACGGTGTCCAATCCTTCAAAGTTGATGTGGGAGACATGTTCTATAGATAGCATGTGGTAGCCACTACTTTTGCCGAAAATTCAGTTGTTAAGTCTACACCACTCAGCATACTCCTTGCCTTCTCCATGAGAGATCGATTGAGCCTCTTTGCCATCTCATTCTACTGAGATGAATAAGGCATTGTCTTTTGCCATGCAATGCCACTAGACGCACAGAATTGATTAAATTTCCGATTGATCTCGACTTTTAGATCTTCCTCAAGATTTATTATGTCACCAAATCTGGATTTGGATTGTTCATTATTCCTTCCTCTTACAAAAAGAGCTTCAGTCATTGTCCTATTAAGATGTGCTCTCCTCATCTCCTCAGACAATAGAGCAGTTACAACACTATCAAAAGACAACCCACCAACACCTATGCCAATTAAAACAATTATATGTTCCCATAAATTCGATAGTGAACACAACAAGGTACATGTTTTATCTTCCTCATCCAAATTGACATCAATAAGTGCGAGTTGCTCACAAATAGTATTAAAATCATTTAAGTGTACAAAATAGGAATCACCTTCGGTCATCCGAAGGTTGTACATAGATAGTTAGAGGCTTCTTTACTTCGTCCAGAGATGCTTCACCATCTTTTTAGAGGTCAAGTTCACCAGGTTGTTATCAGTAAGACATAGTCAGATCAGGCTTTGCGCCTTCTGATTACTGCTAATCCAATCCTTAAATTCATTAGACATGGACTCTTTCAACTTCTCTTAGGTTTCTCAGGTTTATCATCTTCGATCATGTGCCACAAATCTTTGTCCATGAGCAAGGCCTCCATTTTCAACTTTCATAACTCGAAACCTTTTCCTTTGAGCTTCTCTACTTCAATCTGTGATTGACCAGCCGACATCTTTCCAAGATTCGATTGTTTGGATCTTTTTTCACCAAGAAACCCTAACATAAACCTTACTCTAGGATTAGGCATACAAACAAAACGAAATTTAGAGTAAAGGCGAGAAAGAGAAATCAAGACACAAGGTTTTATCATGATTCACCCTTAAACTAGGGCTACATCCAGCATATGATTTTACTATAATTAGCACATCTCATCTCTCAATTATAAGAGAAAGAGGTTTATATATCAGTAGCTATTAAAGGAACCAAATCCAAACTATTAACAAAATACAGTCTGAAATTATAGAAGTCCTCTGGCATCTGGGGGATACTGCCCCCTGCAACCCCACAGAGGGTAAGTCCTTGCAGGGGGCAGTGTGCCCCCAGACCTCCACCCGCTCACTAGAGAGTGAGATCCTCGTGCCAACCTATGAATAGAGAGTATGAATCACACTCCAACACCAATAACATTTGATAGGTGGATATCATTAGTAAACATATCAATGACCACGTGAATCATGATGTGTGGGACCTGAAGTAGAGACGAAAATGAACGCCAAAGTCAATAAAAGAAACAAGTCACCCTTCTTTTTTTCTCATCGCAGGCCAGTGTTCTTACGAACTTGGTGTGTCTCGATACTTGTGCCAACATGGCTAATTTGCGTGGAAAACTAGAGGCTGAAGTCGAACTGAAATCACCAGCTGACAAATTCTTCAAGATTTGGAGGAGCGAAACCCACAAAATGCCCACCGTCACCTCCAAAAACATTCAAGGAATCAAAGTTCATGAAGGTGATTGGGATCAGCATGGAGCTATCAAGATTTGGAATTGCACTGTTGATAATTCATTCAATCTGGTCTCTCTTAGAGGTGGCAATATGGGTCACAAACTCATATTCAACCCATATTTAAGAGTAATGGGTCATAAATGGGTTGTTTTAAAGGCTTAAGTGAGTCATAAATGGATTTTAAATGGGCCATAAATGGGTTAAACATGCTAACTCAATTAAGTGAGTCATAAATTGGCCATTAGCCATTTTCTGATTTTTTAATATTTATATTTTATCTTTATCTTCTTCTTTTTTTTGTCTTCTTCTCTATCGGTGGCCGGCCACGAGCTCGCTGGTGTCGGGCGAGCTCGGCCTCGCCTGAGGGCGACCGACCAAAAGAAAAATGAAAAAAATGAAAAAATCAATTTTTTTAAGAATAAAATTATAAAAATTGTCCATTAGATTTGTATTGCATGGAATTGTTTTAGCAATATAATTTTAAAAAAATCATAAAAAACAAGTTTTCCTAGATTTTTAATTAAATATAGAAGTCCAACAAAAAAAATTAAAAAAGAAGTGTTTTAATAATATGTGTTGGGTCGGGTATGAGTTAGGTATGGATTGAGTTAGGTATGGGTCAAGGAATTTACATTACTGATAAATGGGTTATAAACGGGTTAATAGGTCATTTGGGTCAGATCATTTATGACCCCATCCAAATTCGACCGGATCTATCCATTTGACAGGTCTAGTCTCTCTAATTATCAATTTTTTTTTTTCCATGTAGTCATTGAAGTTAAATTGATGACCTGCCTAACTTAAACCTTCTTCTTTCGCCGGTGCAATTATGAAGAAGGAGAATCTGAAGTGTTCAAAGAAAAGGTTGAGTTTGATGACGACAACATGTCGTTCACCCTGCACGGAATTGAGGGCGACATCTTTAACGCGTGGAAGGTCTTCAAGTCGTCGTGCAAACTCGTCCCAAAGGAGCAAGGCAGTCTGGCTAAGCTGAGCATCGAGTACGAGAAGTACAAGGCGAGCGATCCTAACCCCGACAAGTACATGGCCATCTTAATCGACATGACCAAGGACATCGATGCTCACGTTTTAAGCGCATGAAGAAAATGACTGTGATCATATGTGAACTTGTGCTATATTATGCTTGAGATGTCTAGTACTTTCATGTATCTAGACCTAATAAATCAAGCAGGTTGTTCGGGCGACGTGAAGTTGAGTTGTGTTTTGGGAATATCATAATCATGTATTATGTTCGTGTGTAATTGTGCTTGTAATAAGACACTTGTGGCTTTTGCAAAATCATTTGGGTATGGGGAAGCTAGTACATGCTTTGATTTGATCCCTCCATAGATGAATGTTCACGATTTCCAATCAAATTAAGAGCTTAGTATGTGGTGGTACTTCGAGCGCATTTACTTAAACACTTTGACATATAGAGATGCCGGCATATAGTTGCAATAGATGATATTATGATATAAATTAGATGAGCTTGAATAAGGATTATATTCCGTTATTGTAGTAGATCCAATGCAGGCGATTTTGAGACATATTTTAGGTGACTTTGTTGGAATTTTAGGTGATTCCTCGGGTGATTTTTTGCATTGCAGAAGCAGAGGAAGATAGGTCAGTCTTTGTGAACCAGAAGAAGCAGAGAGAGATTCTGAGCACTAGGAGAATGCAAATCATCCACCGAAATCAGGGCGGCTGCGAGGTTTCGCGGATGGCTAGCGGAGAGAGGAAGGAAGAGGCGGAGGGTGCCTCGAAGAGAGCTCGTCGCGTCACGGAGGCGGTAGGTCGTCGAGCGATTTGGGAGGGAAAGAGTGAGAGTGAGACAAGGGAGGGAGTGGAGCTATGGGTATCGCTCGTCGGGAGAGAGAGAGAAAGCAGAGTGGGTGGAGTGGAGAGAGAGAGATGCGAATGAGGGTTGTTCAAAAATTTCCAGGTGGGCCCACAGTGTGTGAGAAGACAGGAGAGGAGAGAGAGGCGCGCAGAGCTTGAAATTTTCATCTGACGGTGGGGCCCGATTTGGCCACGTGTCGAGCCTTTATTGGCTGCGCGCACCAAGTCAGCAATCTGACTTGATACCCGCTGGGCACCTAATATTTTCTCCTCACATGGACTTTATTGGACAGAGAAGTGCCCAATGGACTTTACAATAGCCTGAAGGTGGTCTACTAGTTTACTCCGAACGACGAAGGCTGCATGGCGAAAGCGGATCTGAATTTCCATAAGAAATACGCCAATGTTGCCGATCCCGATGGCTATATGGACTTCATCGTAAAAATGCTTGAAGCAGTCGACGAGTACCTTTGAAAGCATTGAAAAATATGCTTAAAATGGCAAATTAATAAGTTTGAGTGGTGCTGTACTACGTGTGGTTAAAGTACTAAATAACATGCTTTGGAAGCATGAACAGATGTTTAGTTGCCTACTCATGTGTAAGCTTTCACCACTGCATGGTGTTGTACTCCAATTTAAACATATAATATAACTAGTGCTTTGTGTGTCTAAGTTCAGCCAGTTGTGTTTACAATTTTTTTTTTTGCATGTGGTATACTAATTTCGTATTTTTTGTGCCTGAAATTTGCTTTCTAGTACGTGAAAAAAAAAAGACCATAGACAAACCAAAACGTTCAATACGAGTGATGCAAATTTACGATATTCTTATATTACTCCATTCATATTGTTTTAAGTACAAGAGATGCATACAATATACATTTGGTGGAGGTTGGTTTATAGTAGTCGAGGAACGAAATTTTGTTTGAAAATTAGTCGCACAACACAAGTTCAAATCCCCAAATCACCAAGAGCAAATCAAAGGTTCATGTCATTTGGACCATCCACCTAGACTCGTACAAACTGTCAATTAATTATTTTCAGTGGGCTTCGGGGCAAAATGCTCTAGTACACTATTTAATATTCTCCTAATGTCTGAGGCAAAGCCGACTATATTATTTTGCCGATAAGACATATCGAGTGCAATTAAATATTATTCTTTGTCCTTTCATCGATCCTTGCCTAATCATAGAGTGTTAATGCAGCGTGAACTGATCAAATTTTTGCGAAATTATCAGAAGGTAAGTCGGAGGTGTTGAAGGAGAGGGTGGAGTTAGACGATGCGAACATGAAGGTGAGCCTTCACGGTCTGGAAGGCGATGTCTTCAAACTGTACAAGGTGTGTCGGGCGATCTGCAAGCTCCCTTCGAAGAAAGAACAATTGTACTCAGATGATGTACTCAAGCATATCAAACGATGGAATTCCCACAAGTATTTTTCACTTGAGAATATATTTAATTAGACTCAATAGAAATCATGAAAAGTTTTGTTATTCATCAAAATATATTATAAGCTTTAGTCAACAAGCAACACCGACAATCAAGTACGAGAAGCGGACTCCAGATGTGCCCGTGCCGGATAAGTACATGGATGTGTTTACCGATGTCACCAAAGTCATGGATTCTCATATGGATTCTGTAGCATGAGACGGAAAGGATGAAGCTACGGTCTATATATCTTTGTTCGGGCTTATATATGTTGATCTATGGATGCATTTTATAGGTATAGGGAATATATATATGTAAGGTCTTGAAAATTAATCTAATGTTCAAGCAAATCTTTATGTTTAGCACATGATCATAAATCAGAGTTACTTAAGGAAAAAAGGATGGAGAGATGCTTTCACCAATTTGCGACAGACAAAACACATCATCTTCTTCATCGTTTGTCCATGATCAAAGCACCTCATTAGCAACAGGGATCATCTCTATAGCTTCCCTCGACATATACAACTTCAGCTAATTGATCCACGGCCAAAGCACGTCAGTTCTTGTCTCTGTTTTTCAGAGGGAAGGACCATATAGAATCCGATTCATCAGTGACCACCCAGCCGTGAATTTGATTCTATGTACTTTTGCAATTGGGGCAATTTGATCCTCAGATTGTTCCCCTTATCCTTACCAAAAGCTTCTTTTCTGGGAACCTGGGTATATCCTCAAAAACAAATAGAAGATGATGCTCGGAAAAAGGGATATGATGGGGATCGTTATGATGCACATTTTTTTGCTTATACACATTGCGGCAACTCGCTTTTAGTGACAATTCATTTTCTAATTCGCAATATTTCACACTCATGTATCCCGATCTAAGGTGAGATTCCTTGTGATCATAAGGGAAAACAGATGAACGTATCGTTTATATAAATGAGTTTTGTTTCAAGTGCTTACCGTGTCACAGCACTTTCCATTGGAATAACTGTGCATCATACACGACATAATAAGATTCAAGAAACAATCTCCTGGGGCGACCATGGAAGAGCCCGTTTTCTTTTAGAATAATGATCTGAGAAAAGTAAAATCGACTAAAGTGGCAAAGGTCCGTACACATCCAATACATCGAGACAAATTGCTACTGTTCCCAGTATTGTATGGCCGAAACAAATAATTCTTGCTGATATTGATTTGGGGGGATTCAACAGTTTTCAGTTCTCTTTGATTCCTCCAGAATTTGACGCTATTTCTATTATACATTTGCTAAAAGAATTACTCATTAATGGACAATATTTCTCGCCCTAGTTCTCTCTAATTCCATCCTGGATAACTTCATGTTTGGAAAAAGTAAGGACACTGATTAAAAAACTCGCTAATGTTGGGGTGTGGTTTATACTCCCCATCGCCAATAAAATATTGGGGTCCCGCTCATATTTTAAGCGGGCTTTTATGATTTAAGCCCATATTTTATTGGTAGCTTGAACTTGGACCCATGAATAGCTACTGCTTATATATATTCTCTTTTTCTTGTAATTGAGCAATGTAATTGAGAGGTGCGAGGTGCTAATTATAGTAGAATCTTTTGTTGGATGTAGCCCTAGTTTAAGGGTAAACCAGAATAAAAATCTTGCATCTCAATTTTCTCTCTCTCGACATTTACTCTTTATTTCGTGTGATTGTGCGATCGATTCCTAACAGTTCAAGCACCCAACAGGATTATGTCATTCTATTCAATAAGTTTAGTGGATGAATCTTAGTGTATTTAATATCAATTACTCGAAGTGATTTTATGCCCCGGCTAGTGTCGTTCCATCCGTCCTCCTCCCCATTTTTCATATCGTAGTGAGCTTTCATTACCGGTGCATCTAACACTAGTTAATGCCCCCTATCTTACGAGGTTTTGGGTGAGAGCGATTCGAGAAAAGTAAAATCGACCAATTAAAAGGCCTAACCATTCTATAAATTGGCTTCAGCGCTAGTTGCTCATTTGCACAGTCTAGCTACAACCTCCACTTTCTCTACATAGTTTCCTAACCTTTTTTTCATTTCCAAGAGCAAAAAGAGAAAACATGGCGCAATCGGGGAATGCCTGGGGTTCAATAGAGCTTCAATTGCAGTTAAAATCAACAGCTGACAAGTTACATGATATCTACCGGAACCATTTGGAGAAGTTCGCACAAATCAAGCCTCTAGTTGTTCGGAAAGTGGACAAGAACGGCGCTGATGTATGGCTATGGACTTTTGTTGATGGTAGGTCAAAAAATTTGTCACTTAATCTAGCCACATAAATTCCCATATCCCATATCATATCTATCTCTTCTTTCTTTCTTAATTAATTATTTGTCTCGCCGTATTATTAATCACAAAAACGATAATTTTCTCCATGTTCTTCTGTTTTGCAATTGATAGTTCCATCGAGAAACCATGCGATTGTTGTTGCTAATTCATTGTCATGAGTTCAACAACTACAGCTAAAATATAATGTCAGTGTCAAGCATTAATCTTTCAGCCCGTGGAAGATCTCGACA
Organism: Metrosideros polymorpha var. glaberrima; assembly: GCA_001662345.2. NCBI lineage: Eukaryota > Viridiplantae > Streptophyta > Magnoliopsida > Myrtales > Myrtaceae > Metrosideros > Metrosideros polymorpha. The sequence goes on along the minus strand of BCNH02000007.1, from coordinate 6,948,326 downwards.
TTTGATTATTGTTCCACGAGCTTTGGTTTGGGGACCTTAGGGCATAGCTTCGATTAATTATCAGTAACGTTGGATGCGTTGTTTCGTTGCATAGTCTTTTTACTAGTTTCAAAGTTGAGGTGGCTAGAGGACACACATGTATTTCGCTTGTGGTAAATATTTCATACCTGAGCATAATGTGAAGTCTAACTGAACTGGATCGTGTGTTAATTTAAGGACTAGTATGTACTGATGATTTTTCACCACCTTTAAATGGGACTTGGCTAATGCCATATCTAAAGACGTACTTTTTCTGACTTGATCTGTAGAAGTAAAATTAGTAAAGATGCATATGTGTTGCCTGCAAGGAATGCCGTGACTTCAAAAGTTCGAAACGTGTACTTCATTTTTAGAAGAAAAAGGAACTTATATGTATCAAAATTCTATTCTGTGTGTATGTTGCCTGTTGCCACGTAAAGAAACAAGCGGTGGAAAATCCTCTGTCATGCCATTACCTTAACGGGATCCTCCGAAATATTAGCACATGCTTAATAAAGTTGAAGGCTAATTTGTTGAAATTTAACTTAAAATGGCGCGTTTCAGCCAAAAAAAAGAAAAAAGAAAAGAAGAAGATGAGGAAATAGCACCACCCATACATACAACAAATTTATATAGTATTTTAGAAGATCAATAATTAAACTTAAGAGCCTTTCGAACAAATTTATTTTAAATGGGTTTAAGATAACCTCATGACCAGTTACGAGACTTAAAATGACAATATGATTCACGAGCCATGAAACTCTCTAGTTTTATTTTAGAATCTCTAAAAAAAAGTTGGTTAACGAAATTGTTTTCTCAAAAAAAAAATACCGCAGTTATATGTGGAAGCTGGAAGTTTTCGGTGGAAGGCAGTGAAGAAAAGACGAAGCCCATCACGTGGACTTTGTTGGACGGAGAAGTGCCGAAAAACTTTGCAATAGCCTGAAGTTGGTCTTCCAGTTCACTCCGAACGACAAAGGCTGCATGGCGAAAGTGGTTCTGATTTTCGAGAAGAAAAACGTCAATGTTCCCGATACCAATGGCTATATGGACGTCGTTAAAATCCTCAAAGCAGTCGACGAGTTCCTTCAAAAGCATTGAAAAATATGCTTAAAATGGCAAATTAATAAATTTGAGTGGTGCTGTATTACGTGTGGTTAAAGTACTCGATAACATGCTTTGGAAGCATGGAAAGATGTTTAGTTGCCTACTAATTGTGTAAGCTTTCACCAATACAGGGTGTTGTACTCCAATTTAAATGTATAATATAACTAGTGCTCTGCGTGTCTAAGTTCAGCCAGTTGTGTTACAATTTTTTAGTTTTATTTTTTGCATGTGGTATATACTAATTTCGTATTTTTTGTGGCCTGAAATTTGCTCTCTAGTGCGTGAAAAGAAAAGACCATAGAAAAACCAAACCGTTCAAAACAAGGGATGCAAATTTACCATATTCTTATAGTACTCCATTCCTATTGTTCTAGGTACAAGAGATGCATACAATACAGATCTGGTCGAGGAATGAAATCTTGTTTGAACTCAGGTTTTACCATATCCTTGAGATTAGTGAGGTTTTTCATGAAATTCGAACTCTAGCCCGACACAACGCTGGCCTGGTTTCGTTAGCTTGGGTTAGCTTGGGCACAAGTATTATGCTCGAAGCCTGCCCGAAGCCGTCTTGCTCGACTCATTGATCACCTTTGGTTGGCATGGCACCTCTAGCCAGTCACAGTATATCAAGAAAATTTGCAAAATTCAGATGTTGATTTGGGCGAAACAATTAATTCTTGCAGATGTTGATTTGGGCGCATTCAACAGTTTCCAATTTTTCTCTTTGATTCCTCCAGAATTTGACACATTAAAAAGGATGGTGGTGTGACTAATAAATGAGGAGCTGGGAAATGCATGTGCAGCACCCCGGCCAATGTTGGGTAGCTAAGGAACAAAGCCTTGAATTGGCATGTACAACAAAGATTAAGGCTTTCCCCTGATGTAGATCATGGCATTGATTCTCACTCTAATGGGAGTGTGCCCTCTTCAGCATAATTGCCCCGTAACTAGTGTTACTTTTGAGATTTTACTTTTTTTCTTAATCGTTTAAGTGATGCCGAAGGTGTCGGACAATTAAAAGATAACATAAGTACGACAAGTTGGTAAGTACCACCTAAAAAAATCACATCACAGTACATGGCATATCATATGGTAAACATTTGCTACCTAAGAAATCCACTTTAGAATACAACGCGTGTGACCCACCACGAAATGGAATCCACCAAAGAAATACAAAGTTGCGATGAAACTCCAATACAAGAGTTCAATTCCAAAAATTCTTTGAAACTATCAATTTTCCTCGAGAAAATGATAGAAGGGTTTACATAGACACAACTTGGTGAGATCCTTCAAGTTAGGCAAATTACAAGACACTAACATTTTATTTTGTAAGATAAAAACCAACAACCCTTGGATAAATATAAATAAGATCATTGACTCTGGATTCAAATGATCTAGAAGCTAAATACAATGCACAGGATTCATCAACCACATAGAATACAAAAAAAAATATTTATTTCATGAGCTGCAGTTAGTATTTTGGTATAAATTATCTCATTGATTGATTAGTGGAATCCAGCCAGTAGGTTGTTAGCGTGGAAGAGTCGACGTAGGCTTACACTATGTCAAATCCCTATAAAGCTCTATGTGCAAAGTCTTCTATCTCTCTGGTCATACTCACTCTTTACTTGATAGAAATTTTTGCATTGCTGAATATTATTAGAACGATGATCATATTTACACTCCGTTTAACCCGGTCACGATCATATCTATATTGCTTCCTTTAATTCCGTATAATTTTGTCAAGATTTTTAAAAACACCTATTTACTCCCCCTCCCCTCTAGATGATATTGTTAGCTTACGTCAAGGTTAAGGTCTGAGAGAGGCACCACAAAGGAGCTGAATACCTGCATTTGCTAATTTCTGTATTTTGGGCATAGACCCCCATTCACCTCATGTGAAGAGATTTCATAACTACTAGCATTTTGGTGGAGCTACAGTGACAGGCACGCTAACCTGAAACTCAAGGATCGGCAACGATAGAGAGTAATTATGGCTCAAACTAAACAATCCGTGTGAAGTGACAATGCCCAAAGCACTTGTTAGCGCCAATGACTCTTTTCCATCCTATCACAAAATGCATGAGAAGATATGACAGCTGTAGACCATCCTAATATGATATATAATCAACATGATAGCTTTTCTCAAATTCCCCGGCCATCAAATTCAGAACTCAGAGAAAATTTTCGCAATTGATCTCCGTAGATAATTTTTCAAAACAGTCATCTTGATAATGATAGGTCTATTAAAAAAATATACCAAACTCACGGAAAAATCGGTGTCGCAAAATCTCACTGGCCACTCATAAAAATTAATCCTGATTTCTACTTTTTTTTTCCCAGACTTCTATTTTAGAAATCATGTTTTGCAGAATACTGCAATATTCACGCTGACTTTCTTCTTCTTTTTCTGTTCTCATGCTGTGGAAGCATGTGAAGGCAGATACAGAAACTTCCTATAAAGCATCTAATCCCAGATATTATTTTCATGCTTGCTATTATTTTACCGAAACATACTCTTTTTTTTATTTCACGTATTGGCAGTGGCACAATAATTTCGGCTTAACGTGAATCATGTGATTCGAAAACCAAAAAAAAATTAAAAATTAAAAATACATAAATAAGTGTAGAGCAGCAATCACCAAAAGTTCTGAAAATTTCACATCCACATCCACATACGTTTGATGTAAGACGACTTATTATTTAAGACCGAGTTGGTGGAGAGAGAAAGTGAAGCGACGATATTTCTTGGAGATTATTCGCTAGCATTGTTTGCTAACCATTACAAGATAAAAGCAGCTGCATAAGCATTGAGATAGCTAGATTCATTAAGGCTATATATATATATATAGTCCTTTATTCTAAAAAATGAATAAGCATAGATAAAAAAAAAATTGATCAATTGGATATTTATGTAGATCTTACTTTATTTATTAACTCAGTTTATTTCCTTGCATAAGAAGGAAAACAACAAATATATTTATAAATATGTGTATTGTGTATATAAAGCGTCGTATAAGAGAACTCTCTGTCATCATTATAATACCATTCGCTCCCTCCCATTACACAGTTCAAGCACACATTCCATCATCATATCAGCTTGATCGCTGAGGATCTAACACGAGAAAACCAAAACAGAAACAAGAGGATGACAGTCCACGGGAAGATGGAGATAGACTTGGAGATCAAGGCTCCGGCTGACAAGTTCCACGACGTCTTCAGCTGCCGACCCCACCACATCTCGAACATGTCCACCGATAAGATCCAGGGCGTCAATCTGCACGACGGCGACTAGGGCACGGCCGAATCCGTCATCTACTGGAGCTACACCCACGGTATATATTCGAATAATACTAATTAAAACGGGCTTTCCTCTGACAAGTTAACCTTTCGCCAGATCTGGCAAGCTCGAGCTCGACTCGCAAGGCCGAGATTCACCGGCCTCAGGTGACTCACGAGGCTGAGACTCGTTGGTTCGGCTTCCTGTTCTTGTCCAGGCTTTCAATCCAAAAGGGGGGGGAGCGGTGTCGAAGGCGTGAGGTCAGGCCAAGGCTGAGGTTTGGGGATGTGCAGAAGGGGGGGCTTGGCTTGTCCATGGCTACCAGAGACGAGCTCAATAGCTTTGCCACAGACTATGGTGGCCACGATGGGGCGGTGGCTCAAGGAAGCCGCCAGCGACGGCTTGGGCAGTGGAGAGAGCCAAGCCCTGGCAGAGCGGAGGTTGACTGCAGAGAGTCTCTCTATTCTCTCCTCTCTCGCGAGCGTCACTCATTTTCCCCCATTTTACAAAGGTGTTTTCCGGTCAACGGAAAACATTTTCCGTTGACCACTCATTTTCTGCCCGCCAAACATCAAAATTTGGGGAAAATATTTTCTAGAAAATGTGAAGTTTCTGGAAAATGTTTTTCAAAAAGCCATTTTTCGGGAAATGACCATATTTTTCAGTGTTCGACTAAAACATGAAAATGGATTGGAAAATATTATCCGTCGTATGGTAAGGAAAATATTTTCTTGGAAAAAATTACCAAAAAATTCAATTTTTTAAAATTTTAAAATTTTTATTTTTTAAATCAATTTTTACTATTTTTCTTTTTCTTTCTTTTTTCTTTTTCCTTCTTCCTTCTTCCTTCTTCCTTCTTCCTTCTTCCTTCTTCCTTCTTCTTCGCCGATCAGCAGCCACGACAACGGCCGGCGATCTGCCACAAGTGAGCCTCGAGCTCAAGCTTGCCTGTGGCCGGTGACCGGCTGAAGAAAAAGGAACAAGAAAAAAGAAAATAGAGAAGAAAAAAAGAAAAAGAAAAAGTATTTAAACATGTGAATTTTTAAAAAATAAAAAATAAAAATAATTAAAAGGAGTTGTGCTTGGTGTGGAAAAAAGAGGAGGGAAAATGTTTTCCTCTTCTCAAAAGAGAACATCGTTTTTCCCACTTTTATATGTGTTTTTTCCATAGGTAGAAATTGTTTTCCTTAGCTCATTGATTTTTATCCCCAAACGCCTGAAAATTGGAAAATATTTTTCGGAAAGTTATTTTTCTGCAAAATGAACAGAACTTAAGTATTGGGAGCTTTGAGTCGGCAAATATAGACAGTCCACAAGACCACTAAACCGTTGCCGACAGTAAAAAGAAAAAAGGAAATTACTAAAACCTGAGACATGAGTGACGATGAATGAAACTCAATTTGATCAACAAGAGGGTCACTGCTAAAACTGATCACGATGACCAAGATACCAGGTTACTGCCCAAGTAAAGAGCTTGATAATTTCGAACGCAATTTGCTTAGGTAAATTGATATGGCCATGGAGAAGTAAGACCGACACGATCTTGTCATTGTAGAGCCGTAGATCACCGAGGCCAGTAACTATAAAGGTCGAAAACATAGGTCGTTGCCCGTCAGGAAGTGGAGTGACAAGCCCCAGAAGTAACTATGAGTGTTTGAGAAGCCATGGCTGTCGAAGTGATGGGTTTGCTTAGTAACTGCTTGAAAATACATGTTGCTGAATTCTAAGAGTCACGTAAATGTGTTTGCTTTTGTTGTAAACGTTATTAACTATAGGTAGTAGTACACATAGTTGAATCATAGTTTGTAGCAAAAAACTGCAAATCAATCAATGAACACAAGTTACTCAATTTTATCTTTATGTTATCTTTACATTTCAATACATTTTTACATGGTTGGTCATGATTGCCTCCAATCTCAATACTTTTAGTCAATTCACCTTTCCTGTTAAAGACTGGGAACATTCACATCCTGTGTCGATTTCCACATCGATCCACATTTTGAAAGGTTTTCCCTCAGTAACTTTTCGGTGAATCCATCATCTTTCTCAAATGCGAAAAAAAATAAAAATTTATAACATGATGCATGTTAGTTACTGAGAATAATGAACTTCAATTTTCTTAACAATATTCTCTCTTATAGATTAGATAATAAAAAAAAATCATCCATGTGTTGACAATATTTGGCCCCTTCAACATGTTTGCTCCATATCCGCCCTAAGTTCTTCTTTATTCATCAAAGTGGTTGAAACAAGTGACGAAAATACTTCAAAAGACTCTAAAGAACCTCTTTTCTTGGCAATACAGATTTCAAGCTTCATATCCAATTGTGAATATCTTGTGGGAAGCTACACTCGACCTAGTTCTCTCTATTCGATCTTATATAACTTCATGGTGGGTAAATTATACGTGGTTTAAACCCAAATGGATTCATGTACACCTTCCCAAAATTAAGCAACTAATCATATCAAAACCACACGTACTTATTGTGAATGACACGCACGCCCGGAGAAGAAATTGTTAACTCTTTAGTGATTGAGTAGTGCTAAAAGGATACTAATTAAAACTCGTCTACTAAATTAATGTATTAAACAACGCGTAAGTCTACTATAAGTAATGTACTCATTCAACATTCAAACAATCAAGAGGAATCTACCGTTCTATTAAACAAATTTAATGGATGAATCTCTACGTTTCTAATATTATTATCTGAAGTGATTTTATGTCACAATTTGTGTAGTCCCGTCCGTCCTACCATTTTACCATTCCGTTATTTTATCTTTTATATAGTACATAAAAAAAATTCGTATTCCTTACGTGGATATGATCATGGATTAGGTTTCAATTATTTCCCCCAGCTACTTTTGACCTACCTCGAGATTTTCACGCCAGTCCAAATCGTTATTGGGATCCGGCCAACGAATTTTTTTTTTCTTATGAGACACAGATATATGCATGTATTTTAAATGATGCTTGAGAAGATATACTAAAAGGTTTTTAGTCTAGCAGTAAAAAATCACACGTCCTTTACAAGATCATCTGAATGGCTTGTACTGCATTACCTAACTATTGCATACTTCATGTGGATAGTCTTTGTAATTGCTAGCATCATGATGGGACTATATTGACGGCACGCCAACCTCAGATTTACAGATCGTTGGTAGTGCAGAGTTTGGTAGTGCAGAGTATTTATGGGTCAAACTGAACAATTCATAGTGAGTGTGAAACTCTTATGGCAACGTCCGAAATAGTCGTTAATGCTGATCAACACTCTAAATCCTTTATTTATTTATAAAAGGAAGTGCATGAGAAGATAGCACAACTGACAATTATGGCTTGTGCTGCGTCAGCTAGCTACGACACACCTATGTGAAGAAATTTTGTGACTACTAGCATCTTGGTGGGCCTACAGTGTCGGGCGCACTAATGTAGGACCCAAGGATCGGTAACGGCGAAGAATAGTTAGGGCTTAAACTAAATAATCTATAGGGAGTGAAACTCTTATGACAATGCCCAAAGCACTTGTTAGCGCTAATTACTCTTTTTCATTCTTTTTGCAAAATGCATGAGAAGATACGACAGCTGGAGACATCATTCCAATATAATAATATATAATTAACATGATAGCTTTTTTCAAATTCCACGGCCATCAAAATCAGAACTCGTGGAAATTTTTCAGCAATTTATCTCTAAAGATAATTTTTCAAAACAGTGATGTTTAGATTGATAGGTCTATTAATAAAAAAAGAAAAAGCCACAAAAAACTCTACATTATATCCACTGTGACATGTTTATCCTGAACCTTTTTTTTATGACATCAAAAACTCAAAACTATGCCTATTGTAACACATTTACTCTAAATTTTTTCTTGTGATGTAAAAAACTCCAAACTTGTACCTATGTGATACATTTACCCTCAGTCAAGATTTTGTTAGATGATATTTTAGCCAAAATAATGTCGTTTTTATGTGGATTCCATGCAATATTGTTTGCTTTTTGGTGTCCATGTAGGCAGATTTTTTAATGGTTCTCATTGATAAGATTTTGACAGACGGTAAATGTGTCAAATAGGTATAAGTCTGAAATTTTTTGTGTCACAGATAAAAGTTTGAGATAAATGTGTCACAGTGAATATAATTTAAGGTTTTTGGTGGTTTTTGCCCTTCAAAAAATATACTAAACTCATGGAAAATTCAGTGTTGCAAAATCTCACTGGCCACTTATAAAAATAAATCCTGACTTCTACTTAAGAAATCATGTTTTGTAGAATACTGCAATATTCATGCTGACTTTCTTCCTCTCTTTCTTATCGATTCTCATGCTGTGGAGGCAAGTGAAGACAGATACAGAAACTTCCTATAAAGCATCTAATCCCGGATACTATTTTCATGCTTGCTATTATTTTACCGAATCATACTTTTTTTATTTCACGTATTGGCAGTGGCCCAATAATTTCCGCTTAACGTGAATCATGTGATTCGAAAACCAAAAAAATAATAATTTAAAAATACATAAATAAGTGCAGAGCAGCAATCACCAACAGTTCCGAAAATTTCACATCAACCCACATACGTTTGATGTAAGACGACTTGTTATTTAAGACCGAGTTGGTGGAGAGAGAAGACCGACGATGTTTCTTGGAGATTATTCGCTAGCATTGTTTGCTAACCGTTACGAGATAACAGCAGCCGCATAAGCATTGTGATAGCTAGAAGATCGCTGAGGATCTAACACGAGAAAACCAAAACAGAAACAAGAGGATGACAGTCCACGGGAAGATGGAGATAGACTTGGAGATCAAGGCTCCAGCCGACAAGTTCCACGACGTCTTCAGCTGCCGGCCCCACCACATCTCGAACATGTCCACCGATAAGATCCAGGGCGTCGATCTGCACGACGGCGACTGGGGCAAGGCCGGATCCATCATCTGCTGGAGCTACACCCACGGTATATATTCGAACAATACTAATTAAAACGGGCTTTCCTCTGATAAGTTAACCTTTCGCGTCCAATGAACTTTGCAGATGGAGAGACGAAGGTTGCGAAGGAGGTGATAGAAGCCATAGACGACGAGAAGAACTCGACAACGTTCAGAGTGATCGAAGGTGACCTGATGAAGCTATACAAGAACTTCGTCCTTGTCGTCCAGGCCACGCCCAAGGAAGGAGGCGGGAGCATCGTCCACTGGACGCTTGAGTACGAGAAGCTGAGCGATGAGGTGACTGAGCCCTACTCGCTGCTCCAGTTCTGCGTTCATGTCAGCAAGGACATGGATCTTCACCTCATGGAACAGGCTCAGGCCTAGCAGAAACTAAGGAACTGGACTTTTATTATATGCACTGGTTTGCTGTCTCTGTTGAGTTTGATGTTATGTATGTTTGAACATGTTTTACAATGTGTCTTTTGTGAAAGGAATATGCTTGTGCTATGTGTGGTTCTTGTGGTTGTAGTGAGGAAAACTAATGGAATGGTCTTCAAACAGATCGTTGAATATCTCTACTGTTTCCTTGTGTTTGTAGGACTTTCATTAATTGTTCAAGTGATGATGTGTGTTGTAAAATGAATCTGTCCAGCGATCCAACAATAGCAATTATTCGGGGGTGCAATGAAGGAATTGGACAAGATGATCTTTACTTTATTTCTTACAAGTATTTAAAATAAAAGGTAGTTAATGGTTTTATGGAAAAATATTTGCTAGAATAACTGTATTACAATAACTTTCCTAAGCTACTGCCTTTATACATGGAAAGATAAAATCCTCTATACAAAAAAAAATCAAATGAATTTGTCAACTTTAGAAACTCTCACTACACTTGCTATGAGTACAAGAATTGCTTGATTGGCCTTGATATGATTGAGAGCAATTTTTGGAATTGCTTTGCTGTTGAGAGATGTTTTCTCCAATACTCCCCAGCAAGAGAGGCGTTCCATTGCAAATGCCAATCTTGGACCGTAAACGAAGAAACAGATGTCGTGCAAGAGGTTTTGTTAGTGCATCCGCGAGTTGATCATGAGTGGACACATGACTCACTCGTAACAAACCTTCGTTAACCATGTTGCGAACAAAGTGATAATCAATGGCAATGTGTTTCATCTTGGAGTGAAAAAACGGGATTAGCGCACACATACGTAACACCAATGTTATCGCAATAGATGCTGGTGAGATCGAAGAAGATACCCCAAGTTCATGCAAGAGAGATTGAATCCATGTGAGCTCAGAAGATGTCGCATCAACAGTGCGATACTCCGCTTCGATTGATGAACAAGCAACAAATTGTTGCTTTCAAGAGCACCACGATACAAGATTCTTGCCAATATAAACGGAAAAAGTACACCATAAGTGCCAAAAGTTATGTACGGATATCACTTTAGTACCAAAAGTTTTTTTCGGCTCATTTTAGTGCCAAAAGTTGTAAAAAATGATCACTTTAGTGCTAAGTTCGCCAAAGTTGGCCGGAAATCCTCCATGGCCATTTTTTATTAATTTTCCAAGCTAACGTGGCTCGCCGGAAAGTTCCAAATCAGTTTTTCTTTCAATTTTTTTAAATTTTTCTAATTTTATTTTGAAAGAATTAGGTAAAATAAAAAACACAGAGGGGCGTTCAATGCAGCAGCAAGAGCTATGCAGCCCTTGCTGCCGCCGCCCCACCCTCGCCGGTAATGGCCAGCGAGGGTGGGGGAAGGTCGGCATGGGGGCCAGGCGAGGGCAGGCAACCCTCGCCGAGGCTTGGCCAAGGGTGGCCATTGGCGAGGGGTGGTCAGCTACCAGTGGCGACCCTTGCCCAGGCCTTGGCGAGGGTCGCCGGCCCTCGCCCGACCCCCTGCAATCAGCGAGGGTCGCCGGCCACTGGCCGGAGCTCGGCAACCCCTGCCACCCTTGCCACTGCATTGATCCCTCCTCTGTTTTTTTTTTTTTTACCTAATTTTTTAAGAATAAAATTTAAAAAAGAAAAGAAAAACTAATGTGGAAATTAAAAATTCAAGAAAACCTGATGTGGAAATTAAAATTTTAATTTAATTTTTTTGGCCGGAATATCTCGCCGGTGGCATTAAAGTGATCCTTTTTTTTTCGATTTTGGCACTTAAGTGAGTCGGCGAAAACTTTTGGTACTGAAATGATTTTCGTACACAACTTTTGGCACTTTTGGTTTACTTTTCCCCAATATAAACTATGTAGGTGGCTGTAGACTTACGGTGATATGTATTGCCTACCCAATTAGAATTAAAGAGTGCATGAAGCGATGGAGAGGGATTGTTTTGCAAGTGCAGGCCAAGATTGATAGTTCCTTTGAGATAACGTAAAACACGTTTAATAACGTTCCAATGTAACTCTATTGGTTTATGCATAAACTGAGAGAGTTTGTTGACGACAAAAGCTATATCAGGCCTTGTGAACGCAAGATATTGAAGAGCACCAACGCTCTTCCTATATTTAGCTGCATCTATATGAGGTGACCCATTAATGAGAGTGAGAGAGCTCTCGGGAGCCATTGGGTGGTAATCTCCTTGGCTCCTAACATGGTTGCTCGATTAAGAATGTCCCTTATATACTTGTGTTGTGTGAGAAATAGACTAGACATTATGCATATCACCTCAACTCCCAAGAGGTAATGTAGATCCCCTATATCCTTTAATGAAAATTTACTTGTAAGAGCTCTCACAAACTTTTGCAACATATTTGTATCACTTCTGTCAGGATTAGATCATCTACATAAACCAAGAAATAAGCAATGATGCCATCATGTCTTTATATAAAGAGAGAGAAATCTGATTTGGATTGAATGAATCCAAACAAGATGACAAAGGAACTGATTGCTTGATATCACACACGGGGGGCATGCTTAAGACTGTAAATAGCCTTCTTCAATTGACATATGTGATTAGGATGTGACGAGCGACAAAATCTAGTGGTTGTTTCATATAGAATTCCTCCATAAGAATGCCATGTAAGAAGGCATTGTTGACTCCAATTGTGAGACAGACCAACCGTTTGATAAGGCTAGACAAAGGACAACCCATATTGTGATGGGTTAATTAACTGGACTATATGTATGTTCATAGTTAAGTCATGGCCATTGGTGGAAACCTTTTGCAACAAGTTGTGCCTTATACCGAGCTATGCTACCATCTGAGTTTCGCTTAACTTGAAATATCCACTTGCAACCAATGATATTATGATGAGGCTCAAGTGGTACAAGTTGCCATATCCCATTTTGGAGAATTACATTAAATTCTTCCGACATAGCAGCGCCAATTAGGATCTTTTAAGGCTTGGGAAACACACGTTGGTTCAAGTGATGGAGGTAAAGGATGTTTGGTCGTTGAATATGTCTGTTTAGGTTTGTTTGATCATGTATCGTGTGGATTAGCTATTTTGTGTTAGGAGAGTGTTGACACCTAAATTTTAACCCTCATTTAGTTTTTATTTAGAATTTATTAAATTGCACGCAAAAAATAGGGACCGACCCCCGGTCCCTCCAAAAATATTAAATCATTTTTCCATTATAGTTTTCATATAGTTTTTTATTTAATTTTTTAGCGTGCATTTTGCATTTAAATCAGACCGGCGACGGAATTAGAGCCAATTTGATGCGATTTGACCCTTAGGGATCCAATTGTGAAAACAATTAAATTTGGGGTCGAATTTGCAAATAATAGAAAGTTGAGACCCCTGACTTGACCTAATATCATCTATATAAGCATCGCTATGCCTCAGGGTTTGAGGTCGGCAATTGACAATTCAGAGCACTAGAGAGAAAAACACAAAAAGAGAATAGTGAGGGACGGCCACAAGATCAAAAGAAAAAGAATCTCGAGGAAGGTCTTCTTGCCCGACGGTCGTGATCCACTTGTTGCTGCGCTTCCACTTCTTCAACGCACACATACAGAGGGAAGGGCACACATAAAAAAAGTCAAGCACACTGGGTTGTCTTCGGAGGCAATAAAACACGAATTTGAAGATTACTCAGCCATATCACGACTGCTCCTGCCGCGGAGATCCCAGAAGAGTCCATCACCGTGAAATTGAAGCTTGAAGAGAAGTGGAATAATCGGTGGGATTGCAATACAATTTATGAAGACGTGTGAAGAAAGGAGGGGAGGACCAATAAAAAATTCTTCTTTTGTTGCACGGGGATTTTCTTCTCCATCCTTTTCTTTTTCGGTTTTACTTCATGGATTCACTATTCTCTCCACTAAATTTTTCCCTTGAATACCGCAGGCCACTATGAACACCTCACTCTTTAAAGATGACTTCTTTCTTGTGCGGTGCTAATGCGATCAGTTCACCCCTCATGATTTAACGCTCTCGACGTTCCTGCAGTCCCAGCGATATCCAATTAATTCTGGTGACGCCCAGTACAGCCCCGACGTTACAACTCCGTCGCAACGTAGATCATCACCGGCGCACCGTCGTGCACCATCACCGCAAGTCCTGCCGGTCGCCGTTCGAGCCACCACCGGTTCCAGTCCTGTCGCGTTCGAATTTGGAAACGTTATCTACGAAATAGGTAATTTTCTTATCCGATTTGATTCCGACATTTATCATTTCCTAATTTGAATCATTGTTATCTAACGTGCATATCTCCTAGATTCGATTAGGATTAAATTAGGAAATTTCCTAATTCGACAACGTGCATAATAGGCAATCTAATATCTAATCCTTGATATTCGATTCTCGCGCACGGAAAATTGGCCAAACTTATTCGCAATCTGTCGGATACGATTTGCCAAATCTTAACATGTCGGCTAGACCTATCCGCAATCCGTCGGATATGATCCGCCGATAAAATCTTGCCATTTGGATGTGATGGATATTCGGTGCATATTTTTTTANAATTAGGAAATTTCCTAATTCGACAACGTGCATAATAGGCAATCTAATATCTAATCCTTGATATTCGATTCTCGCGCACGGAAAATTGGCCAAACTTATTCGCAATCTGTCGGATACGATTTGCCAAATCTTAACATGTCGGCCAGACCTATCAGCAATCCGTCGGATATGATCCGCTGATAAAATCTTGCCATTTGGATGTGATGGATATTCGGTGCATATTTTTTTAGATATTCTAAATATTTTCATAATTCGAAATTANNNNATGTTTAGGTTCAATCATATTTTTAGACACATCATTAGTATAAATAATCTAGGACCATGCACTAATTTAATTTAGTAACTTAGAATTATTAAATGCATGACATATGGTTTAGTTGCTTGACATTTTTGCCCGTCATTTAGAAAGGTAAGTTTAGGATCCCTATTGCATGTCATATAGGATAAAACTTTAATGCACGTCATTCGATTGTACGTCATTAGATGCATGCCATGTGAGGGTAGTGATCATTCATCATGTTATTTGTATTTTAGTATAGTTGCATTGCATTCTCATTAAATAAGTGAAAACCCCAAAAGATAATTGCATTAGTCTAGGTCTTACGCTTGGGAGATAAGCGTTAGGGATTAGACTGCAGCGTCCAGGTATGTTTATGCTACCCTTATCTTGCAATTTATTTAACGCTTCGATTATTTGGTGTTAAATAATGTTTGCGCACTCGCATGAATACCCCACATGTTAAAAATTTTGGTTAAAATTAATCCAAAACTGCTTGCTCAAATGTTTTCTTAAATAAAAGAACGGTACCGAAAGGGCGTTAGAGTAATCTAGCGTAACCAAGTCCTCGGACTCATAATCTCTTGTTCGAAGGAATAGAGTATTTCTCCCAATACTTTATTTAGGTGTCTAATCGACCTACCGTAAACTGATTAGTGGTGACTCCAAAATTAAATCATTTGCATGTTAATTATTTGAACTTAAGTCACGATTTGGTAGAGCTTGGGAGAGCTTGAGCTAGGTTAGTTAATTTATTAATTGACTCAGTAATCTATTAGCCTAGGTTTCGGCGAAATTTAGGTCGCGACAGAGAGGTGGTTGAATTCTTTATTAAAAGTGAGAGGGTGCACAAGTACTTTGAGGTGGTAGAAATAGGGATTGAGAACTGGTACATAGAGCGGTTTATAGTGTTTGGAGTAAGGAAAAATGAAATTATCAAAAACCACATGATGTGAGACAAAGACTTTGTTATGTTTAGAATTGTGTAAGCACTTTGATTAAGAGAGTAACCAAGAAAAATACAAGGTTTCGATCTATATTCAACTTTGTGCTTGCCATATGGTTTTCAGCCAAGGATACAAACAACCAAAAACTCAAAGTTTCGAGTAATTTGGACAAGAGTCGAAGAGAGTCTCAACGGGAAATTTGAGTCTTAAGACTAGTGTAGGCAAACAATTTATGAGAAAAGAAGTAGCTTTAAAAGTGTAAGACCAAAACAAGGATGGAAGAGATGCTCAAAGAAGCAGTGTAAGACTTATTTCAACAACATGCCAATGACGACACTCGGCAATCACATTATGTTGGAATGTATGTGGAGTTGTTTGTAAATGTGTTATCCTATGAGACAAGAAAATTCCTTTTAGTTTTTAATATTCTCTTCCACCATTAGAGTAACTGATATTATTGGATTTTGAAAGTAATTTTCCACCATAAGCTATGATTGCATGAAGTAATGGTTGATATTGGCATACCCAATGAGAATAAGATGGATTGGCAATAGCTTTGCCATCAATAGTGATGGTGTTAGACAGACACAATATGGTTCCATCTACATACCTCATTAAATCATTAGCCCAAGATCAGAGAATTAGATTGAACCAACCAGGAGGGATAATTCATCGATGATAACTTGAGGGGTTGTTGCACAGCTGCATTTATCAACACAAGCATGGTGGCGTTATTTAAAGAGGGACAAGTGACTATCATAGGAGCGTCGGTGTTTGAGGATTCTTGTGCCTTTGAAAAAAGATTGAACAATATGTGCTTGTGAGCAATAGGCTCTAATACCATAATAGAATATCCAATCCAAAAACTTAAAATGATAGGTGAAGGGAGACCAAATGAATATAAAGAGCAATTAGGACTCGTTGTCAAGTGATATGGGACATATTTTAGCATCCTTCTCACGTGTAGGCTGGATTACGAGCGGCACATGGAATTTGACTAATGGGAGGCGAACGCACATTCGTGAAAGGGATAGCACTGGCTCCAACATCATGAAGGAATTGGACAATATGATGTTTACTTTATTTCTTACAAGTATTTAAAGTACAAGGTAGCTAATGGTTTTATTGAAAGACATTAGCTAGAATAACTGTAATACAACAACTTTGCTGAGTTACGGCCTTTATACATGGAAAGATAAAATCCTCTATATAAAATGAGTTTGTCAACTTTGAAAACTCTCGCTACACTTGCCATGAGTACAAAAATTGCTTGAGAGTAATTTTTGGAATTGCTTTGCTGTCAAGAGATGTTTTCTCCAATATGCAACACCAAAATTTAAGGGGCTGTTTTCCTCTCCGTCTCTGAGCTGTAGATCCTTCTCACGACATCTTGATAGGGAACTTTCTTTTAAAAATTTAACGCGTGATAAACCTACCAACCCGATAAAGAAAGCGAAAAAGAATCCCAGTTTCATCAGTCTTGAGTGTGCACGATCTCAAGTCGAAGCCAATCAGAGGTCGCCTGTGGCCGACAATAAAAAATCAACCTCAGATCTGAGGTTCTGGTGGCTTGGGAGGGGGAGGGGGAGGGGGAAGGGTTGGGGTTGGGGGAGTTTTATCTTCTAAGTTTTGTGCACGTTAAAGTAATACATGAGTCGCCTTTAAACGTATAAACCACAGGTCATAGAGCGGTGACGGATGAATACAACATTGGAATTTCTAAACTCATTTGTTTCACAAAAAATGAATGATTTGAAAAATATATATGTTTAAATTAATCACCTATATCGCTTAAAATAATTAATCAATAAAAATATTTTTATTATCAATAACAAATTATGTTTAAATATTTTCATGGATGATGAACATATTTTTTGTTCATTCGCTTTTATAAGTAATACGGGCAATATTTTTTAGGAAAATATTTTCGAAATCATTCATTTTTCGCGAAACAAACGCACTAGTAATTAGAACTCAATTCGGCCAAAGGGGTCTAAGAAAATGCTAATGCTGAACATTGAAACATAACCATGGACGTACATGCCTGCCTACGTGCAAAGTGTGTGTGTGTGTGTGTGATGTGTAGTGAAAGAAGTGTTAATGGGGTAGCGGGTGAGTCAGCGTCAGATATGGCGATAACAGCGAACCAAGCATATGAAAGTTTAAATAATCTTTTTTATGGAAACCATTTTGATAAAGACAAACACACCCTATTTTTACGTTTTAGTGAGATGCATATTTCTAATCATCAAATTTAGAGACCGTGAACAGGAAAAACTCCGCCAACGAAGTGCATGATCCTAAGAGGCGAAAAAAATCTGTTCTTTCAGAAATTCACCCTCACGGAAGAAAATTCATTCTTTTACGCGGAAAGGTAGAAACGTCACAGCGAAGGATTAAAGTTTGCATGTTGCAATTCGTTATTTTTCAGAGGCAGATCTTATGGCTGCTAAGAAGTGAGAGCTAGATTCGTCTGATGGGATTGAGAAAATGTGTGACATTCTTGTACTTAATCGCTGAACTCAGACCCAAGTTGAGCTCAAGCTTAGTAAACATCCCTCAACTGTAGCTAAGTCCAAGATAAGGCTCGAAAGAACCCTCGTAATGGGCTTAGCTCAAACTATTATTTTGACCTACATTTCACATAGTGATTGGATGTTAGTAGCAGTTTGAATATGTTGTCGGTCAATGCGGTTAGGTGATTGAGTGAGCTCTAGTAGACAATTTTTCTCTTGCACCTTAAAATTTGTTTTTCGTTTTTCTTGGCATAATGCACACTTTTCTCCTTGCATAATCTATAACAAAGAAAACCCACGATCTGCAGAACCTCACTCACCTCATCTATGGAGTCCATTGGAACAGGGAGCGCTTAAAATCAACACTGATGGCTCCCACGAACCGGAATCCTTGGAAGTATCTATCTCCTATATCGTCCATGACTCCTCTGGGTGCTTGCTTGACGGATTTGCTCGCACAGTTGATGCATCTTCGGCCCTTCTGACAGAAACCCTGTCACTGCGGGAAACGCTCTCACATTTTCTCTGTTGGAAGACTACGCCGATATTGTACTTGAAAGTGATTGTCTTAAACTGATAAGAGCTCTCCAAATTAAGGCTACAAATCAGCTCAACTGGGAGGGACGCGTGCTTATACCGGAATGCGGTGAAATGGTCTTGCACTTTTCTGATATCCAACTAGTCCATTGCTCTAGGAAGGCTAATTTCGTAGCGGATTGGATTGCCAAATCCCATAGACAAAAGGAGTTATTTAGCATTGGACTCTCCTCTCTCCCCCTCAAGTCCTTACGGACCTCGTATGTAACGAAGCCCGCCTACTTGGGGTCTTCATCCTTATCTTAGTTATTTCAATGAAGGAAATTATTCGACCAATTTTGTCCCTCCCCAATTACATGGTGAAGGATCCATGTTTCGCTCTATCATATCTGAAATCTGCAAGCAAAAGCGTATTCATTCCTCCGAAATTATCACATGACGAGAGGATAACTCAATCCTTTGATTCATCTACTAAACTCAGTAAATGTATTCATATTAAGGCAGGGCACCAAAGCAACGGAAGGAGGACAACTCATATGTAAATCTTATTCCAGAGACGATCACAACACACGCTGTCTTCACCTGCGATCCATCGAAGAACTCACATCCATCGAGAGCCGCCGGCAAGGTCGATCCACTCCAGCTGGACCTCCACCTCACCAGACTCGACATTTGTCAACCGCAGCACCATGTCCTGGTAGATCTTGCCGTCTTTCCACACGATCGAGCTCTCATCCACCAGGCAGTTGCTCTTCGAAGGCTGGACTCTGGCGATTGTGGTGGGGGTCGGGAGGTTCTCCAGGCGCATCTCTATAGCATCTATGTACGGCTTGATGTCGATATTGGACTCTCCCATTTTGTCATCCACGGTGAATGTGTCCTTGTCGTAAACAGTCTGCAAAAGAGCATGGTTCGATAGCACTATTACTACTCTAGTGCAGGTTCATTATGTGACTCTAAACGTCTTCAATCCCTTAAAGTGATGTCTATCATAGTTGACACTTGAAAATTCCAACATTTGACACTTAAAAGTTCAGTTCAAGAGCAATTCAACAGGCGATTCTCCTGAAATTATGTTCCAGAGCGATCATTTTAAACAAAGTGGACACATTCAGAATGAGAATGAATGAAACTCTTGAACAGAATGATGAATCATCTCAAATGTTTGGCTAATTCAGTGCATCATCCGATTCGGCTTCATTTCGGGAGGGTCTCCAAGCAGCGTGTCCTTATCTCATTGCTAAGCACGTCGAACACAAAATTAATTGGACAATCTAGAAACATGAATCGACACAACTTAACATAATTATTTGCAAAATCGACACATAAAGGACGATGAACGTAAAGGAAGGAACACTGACTAGATTGATTGGAATTTTAGGGTCTGTTATGGAAAGAGTCAGATCATCGTTCCATTCAGGGTTGCAGTTGTTTTTCACCACCCGAGTCTTCAATTTCTGCAACCACATACATACCAGCCAGGTGACGTCAGTAAAATGGTACGTACTATATAGTAATATAATAAATTATGAAGCCTCATACAACGCACGATGATAAAACCATTGGCTAAATAATGATTAAGTTAGGTGAATGAGTAAAAACTCGATCCAAATCCTGAAGCCTGAGTAAGGAACTCGATGCCAATTAGAAAGAACCAAAGACATAGTCAAAGGCATACATTTATTTACATACTTGCACTTTTAAACTAAAACCCACATTTTCCCTTTAATCTATGAAATTAAAGGGGAAAAAAAAATCAGATTGATCAGGAAGGTAGTATGTACCGCTTATAGAATATAATAGGACAGCATGATCTGTCCTAAGCCAACTTGCACAACCAGGCAAATGATCTATCCTACGACAACATCATCTTCATCACGGAGGGATCTGAATCATTCCTCGATAACAAGATGAAATCAATCGTTCGTCAAGACGACGAGAATCGCGCGAGAACGAGGGCTTCAATCATCCACAAGAAAGAAATAATCTTCCCAAAGCACACGTAGGGAAAATTCCACTTCAAAAGGCTGTCGAGAGATTCGATCCACGTCAAATTGCGGAAGAAAAAATGACACCCACGAACCTTGTCTAATCATAATCGGGTACGATTAGCATTAATCAAAGAATTACAACACAGAGAGAGAGAGAGAGGGGTTGACCTGATGAGCCATGGAGACGACGACGTAAGGATCGCTGCTAAGGGCATCGCGGACGGCGAGGTTGATGCCTCGCTTCACCCGAATCTTCAGAAGCCCCATCATGTTCTCCATTCTCTTCTTCTTCTTCTTCTTCTTCTTCTTCTTCCTCTTCCTCTTCTTGAACACAGAACGACAAGACAACACGAGAGAGAGAGAGAAGATGTGTTACAGAGACGCCAATCTACGGCTTCTTTTTCTTCTTCTTCTTTTTTTCCCCTTTTTCTGTGGTAGAGTTGTCTTGTAATCCAGACTAAAATTAGTGGGATGGTGCTCTTTTCAGGGCAAAACGATAAGAGCGTTTGGCGATTTCCAATGGTGTCAGACACGTGCAAAGCTCGTGACCTCGCACTTGTACGATTTGGCAAGGGGAAATCTAAGGGGTAGGATACGCGAATCGCCAGGAGCAATTTTGTGGTGGATACGTGCCTCGGTACAAACGGCTCCTCATTCACATAAAGCTGCTCCCTTTTCTTTCTTTCTTTTCTCCCTTTATCGTTTTGTGGGTCTAGACATGTTTCTTCGCTTTTACTTTGTTTCACCGGTGGGAGTAAAAAATCTATTGTATTTTTTTTTAATTCAGTCTTAAGTTTTTAATTGTGCCAAATTAAGTTCTAAACATTTTCACATTTTGATAATTGAGTTCATCTAATCAATTTTAACTGTAAATCGCTGACGTAAATATCGACCATCATATGTGATACGGTCGATACTGACGTGAACAATTTTTAATAATATTTTTCAAATTATTTTTTTATTTTTTTATTTTCTTGTCTTTTTCCTTTCCCT
>BCNH02000007.1:6856291-6922481 GCA_001662345.2 Metrosideros polymorpha var. glaberrima | reverse complement strand
AGCGCTGATTGGAAATCGTCAAAAGATTTAAAATTAAATTAGAAAATTATCAAAAAAATTGAAAACTATATTGATATAATTGAAAATTTTATGATTGAATTAGCACAAATATAATAGATTTATGACTCTCTTGTTTTTTGCAATTCTCTCCATATTTAGTGGCCGATGGAAGGTAATTCAACCTCATGACTTCTAGTCAACCTCCTATAGATCGTGATCTAAGGTCAATGAACACTAGAACAAATTTTTTTGCTAGTGGGGTTTTTCAGATCCCTCTGAAATTCAAACTTGTGACGAGCCTCAATTGAGGATCTTTGCAATCGCCACCGCAAGTCCCTTAGAGAGAGAGAGAGAGAGAGAGGGAGAGAGGGAGAGAGGGAGGGAGAGGAAGGTGTGACCTGATGAGCCATGGAGATGACAACGTAAGGATCGCTGGTAAGAATGTCCCGGACGACGAGGTCGATTCCTCGCTTCACCCGAATTTTCAGAAGCCCCGTTATGTTCTCCATTCTCTTGTTCTTGCAGACACCAAAGAAACACCAAATCTCCCCGTGTAAACAAAGCGTGGAAACTGTTGAACACCTTTTTCTATTGTGCTCGTGGACGAAGGAAATTTGGGCGCACCCAAGGCTGAAAATAGAGATCTCTACTCAGGGCTTAACTTGAATTGAGACCTGGTTTGGGGAAACCAAAAAGGACTCGAACCTCACACCAGATATGGAGATGGTAGCCGTGATTCTGTGGCAGCTTTGGAAGTCGCACAATTACGCCATCTTTGGGAGGAAGAAACTTGACCCGAGCGACCTTGTCGAAACAGCCTTAGCAGAATTGCAGAGCTTTAGAAGGTGGAACCCCAAATCGAACAGATCTGGAGATGGAGTTGCAAATTCGTGAAGAACTTGGACCCCAACCCAGGTCTTAGATACGAAGAAGTTGTGATAGAGATTGACAACATGGAATTGGTCAACGCCTTAAAGTCTTCAGAGTGTTTCACGTGGGAGGGTCACGCCATTATCATAAGTGCAAGGACATGTTACTTTCCTTCTCCAATATTCAAGTGGTCCATTGCTATAAAGAAGCCAATTTAGTTGCCAATTGAATCGCTAGAGCCCACAGGAAAAAAAAAAACTCTTTACCTTCCAACTAGGTTATATCACCCCCCCAAAGCTCTTTGAGATTTTTTATGTACTGATGCCTCTCTTTCGAGCCCTATCATCTTTGACTAGTTTAATGAAATATGATATTTTTTGACCTAAAAAAAAAAAAGACAAGAGAACTGTTAGAAAATCGAGTGATCAAAACAATAAAATTGACAGAATAAAGAAATAAATTGAACACTAGATTTACGTGGTTCGATCGTAGAGACCTACATCTATAGAGAAAGCAGCACAAAATTTTACTATATATCAAGCAATACAACGAAGATCACAACTACATTCGAGTCATTCAAACACTTTCAGTGTTTTCCAAGCCTCAATTACATTCAATAACCCCTCGGTGTTTAGCTCCATAATTCCTCACAAAAATAATATCTCAATCTCACAAAGAAATTAACAAATATTTGTATTAGATTTAATCAACTTCAACACTTAAACTTTTGTACGCAAAACGCATGAACCCACTGACAAGCACTCCTTTAGAAACAGTGCTTCACTGATCACATACGGATTAACCTCTACGAATAGCAACCAATCCGTATATATATTGCACAAAAGGGAAGATAAGGCCGACGTCTACTTGGACAAGAAATCCGTGTGATTCGGTCAACAAGTCAAACTTGGACATTCCCTCTTCTATCCTCGGCTGACTCCAAGAAGAATTATATATTTGAATCTTGGTGGAATCCTATTGAGAGCAATCTTCTTTAATTTCGTTATTTGCTTTTCTTGCACTGAACTTCAAGGAATATATTTCCTATTCTTATTTTTGACCAAAAGTCAGGCTTCTTCGGTGGACAAACCTAGTCCACTATGAATTTCTTTGGCATATATTCAAACGTCAACAAATAATAATTTATCTCGGATCGATTTTTATTCGCAAGCTCAAACTCGAAACATATCTTTAACAAGAATCTCTTGATCCGCTTCCCTTACTACATCCACAGGCCATATACGGCACACGCATGCCCTCAAAGCCCAATCCAAGGTTTTAAACCAATTAGCGTAAGCTTTTTTTTTTTTTTTAATGTAATTCTCTTGACAATAAATAGTTAGATTGGCTCCGTTTCGTTCGTTCGAACGAAATTGTTTTCATGTGAGAAATTGATGTTGAATTAATTATAATATTATCCCATGTCCGGTGTAAAAATATAATTTACACGTTCGTCCTTGGAAGGAAGACGTGTGTATTTGAAGTTAATTAAGCAACCGAATCTTCCCACGCATCTCACTCTAATGCGGATACATTGGATCGAGGTTCGGCAGCTAGCTACCCATGTCCGATCTAGCTCGCCAACATCCTCATATTCTCCAATGTGAAACCATCTTCTTCCTCCTAGCAAAAGTCAGAAAAAGGAATTCAAAAAGCAGATTTTAATGGTCGATGCTTTTGTCTAGTAAACCAAAGGCTGACATTGGTTCCTTGGGGAATCATTTTAGCTCGAGGGCATCTCAATAATGGAGGCGGCCGTGTGAAGAACAATCATAGCTTAAAAACTAAGATCCAACAACAACGGAAAAGCACGACATAAAACTTTTGATTCGTATAAAATAATGCTACTAATGTCGCCCTCGAAATACCATGATTTAACAACCTCTCGTGTCGATTACTCTCCGCCGATTTAAAGAGATTGAATTTATGTCGCCCTTTTCGAAATATGCTTTTCTCTTTTAAACTAAACTTATTGCACTTTCACCAATTCAGTCCTAAATCTTTTAATTACACCCATTGAATTCTAAACATTTTCACGTTTTATCAATTGAATCCATCCAGCCAATTTTGGCCGTATGTGGCACGATCAGCACTGACGTGGATAATTTTTTAATAATATTTTTATTTTTCAAATTTTTTTATTTATTTTTATTTTTATTTTTATTTTCTGTCTTTTATTTTCTTTGTATTTTTTACAACTCTAGTTGACGAGGGTCGTTGAGCCCTTGCCCACGATGGGACGCCCTCGCCTAGATCTAGGTGACACCATTGCGACCTCCCATGCGGCCGTGATGGTCTAGGTGAGGGCTGCAAAGCCCGAAGCCCTTATTGGCCACGACCCTCCCCCGTTGCTAGCAAGGACTTCGCGGCCCTCGCCTGTGGCCAATGAGGGTCAATCAGCTCTCGCTCGCAGCCGGTGAGGGTTAGCGACCCTCGCCTAGTGGCCAGTAAGGGCCCAACAACCTTTGCCAGCCATAGTAAAAAAAAAGGGAAAATACGTAAAATGGAAAAATAAAAAATGGAAAAAACATTTAAAAAAATGTCCACGTTAGCATCAGTCATGCCACGTAAGATGATCGACATTCATATTAGCGATTTCTAGCTAAAATTAATTTCATGGACTCAATTGGTAAAATGAGAAAAACTTTAGGACTCAATTGGCACAATTGAAAATTTTAGAACTAATTTGATAAAAGTGCAATAAGTTTATGACTTTTTCTAATTGTAAGTGTGAAAACGAATGGAGCAAGCATCTTAAATCATGTGCAAATCATTACCAAATGCGAAACTTAGAATATTAATCATAAAAAAAAAAAAAAAATTTGACGATTATCAATTTGTCATATGTTTGCGCCAGCTGGATGCGTGTCACATTCAAATCTGATCTTATTTTGGTCAAAGGTGCTTTCTTTGCTTTTAATTCCCATTGCGTCTCTAACACACCCCATGCCTTGGCTCCTAACAATTTTACAATATCTTCCATGCCTTCGATATCGACTCGGAGACGATTGCATTTGGGTCCTCAAAATTTTGTTGCGCAAGTAAAAACTTTATCTCCCAAAAAAACACGACACTTATTAATTTCACTAACAATGCCTAACCTTTTGGGCACGAAAAGGGTATCTCATACACCAAACAGACGATTGGCGCAAGATCTAATAACGAGTCAATCATGATATCCCCGCACGAAAAGATTCTCGACGGACAATGCAATTGGAATTTCAAAAAAAAAATCCCCATACGATAAGCTTCTTTAATTACCCATAAAGCCATTTTCTTGAGGGCACACAAGCTTCATTCATTTTGCACAACTTGCCAAAACGATCTTTTGCCGTAAGCAAATTGATCATAACATGGCGGGTATGTCTGCTCAAACCGGGCTCGCCGACCGCGACGGATCATTCTCGGAAAAGCCGACGTTTTGTGAATTACACCATATTTCCACGAAAAATATTAGCTCCAAATCTCATTCACGGACAGGACAAAGCACCTTCGATTAATTTTTAATTTGATGCAACCAAGGAATGAAGATGCCGGTGGATATTTAATTATTTTTTTTTATATTTTTTGACAACTACGTTCGTTCCCTTGACGAAGGAATGTTTTTATCTCGAGGCTGCTTGTATAAAAAATAATAATTTTGACACGCGTTGAATTTTAAATTGAGTGAAATTCCTGGTAAGGGACAATTGATTGATACACTATATCAATCGTGTAAGCCGTGCATAAAAATGCTTTCTCCTCATATAAAGATAACATTCGTTAAAAATCTAAGAAAGTTAAACCCCATCTCTCTCTCTCTCTCAAGAGGTATTGACATCGCAAGTCCTTGTACTTTTGTCCGTTTTACAATTGAGTACCTAAACTTTACTTCTGATTCAACCAAGTACCTCAATTTTTTATTACTTATCAATGTAAGGCCCCAGTTTAAATCGCAGATGGAAATATGTCGATTTGAACAATAACACCACCAGATGAGCAATAACGGTCCTCAATGGCATTCAATGTGGCCTCCCGAGAAGATGCTACATAAGCAGACATATTGGATGTCTAAAGTCGTTGGCTCTCTCTCTCTCTCCTCATCCTCCTACAATTAAATGGAGATAGCACGGCTTTTGCTAAGTAAACGAGCGGAATAATTGTCCAAAAAGTCATAAACCTATTGTATAACGGCCAATTCAATTTCAAACTTTTCAACTTTGCCAATTTAATCTTAAATTTTTTAACGATTTCTCAATTTGGTCCTTCCGACCAATTTTGTCCAGAAATGGCTGCTTGGCGGTCCATGTCTACGTGGGCCGGCCATGCCACGTAGGGCAATCGATATCTACGTTAGCGATTGCCAATCAAAATTGGCCGGAGGAACTACATTAGTAAATCGTCAAAAAATTCAGGATAAAATTAGTAAAATTGAAAAGTTTATGGCCGAACCACCGCTACATAATAAATTTAGAACTTTTTAGACAATTTTCCCGTAAACAAGCTTTATCACCAATTGTGGTGAGCGACCAACCTGGCAATATCTCACGTGAAGTCAGATTGGAAAACTTGAGATCCTCTATGGAATAAAGAAAATTTTGATGTGGGTTACCCCCCCTCCTTAAATACCATCGCCCCATAAGAGAAACAGTCATTCACCAAAGCCTCTCGCAATAAGTCTTTCTTTACTCCTTCCTTCTCCTTCAAACTCTCGCCGGTATCATTCGCCCTCTCTCTTTCTACCTTAATCAACGGCGAGATCAAGGAGGTGTCGTGAATGGTGGGAATCTCGACCGACATCGAAGACCGGGGTTTGATGCTCTCCCTCTGCGATCTCCACCGGAGGGCGAGCTCACTCGTTCCCGCTTTTGGCTCCTGCAAACAAGGCTGGTACTATCGTTGCCTCGGCCTCGACCCCTGAATTCTAACATAGTTAATCCGTTTAGGCTTTCGGAGGCAAGAGAAACGTTTCTTTTTTTGTTTTGGTTGAGTAGAGAGAG
Source organism: Metrosideros polymorpha var. glaberrima (assembly GCA_001662345.2). Classification (NCBI taxonomy): domain Eukaryota; kingdom Viridiplantae; phylum Streptophyta; class Magnoliopsida; order Myrtales; family Myrtaceae; genus Metrosideros; species Metrosideros polymorpha. Next base: position 6,916,632 of record BCNH02000007.1, on the reverse strand, counting down.
AGGGAGGGAGGGTGAGAATGCTGATTCATAACAGCAAGCAGCAGAGGAAGGGCCAGGGCGCGAAGGACAACGTGAGCAGGCTGCTGATAAGCATCAACGTGATGGGGAGCCCCGGGCCGATCCGGTTCGTGGTGAGCGAGGACGAGCTGGTGGGCTCGGTCATCGACACGGCCTTGCGAACCTATGCTCGCCAGGGTCGCCTCCCAGTTCTCGGGTCCGACCCCGGGGACTTCTTGCTATACTGTGCCAACGCCGAATCGGATGGTAAACGCATACAGCTCTCTCGCTCCCATCTCAGTTTTCAACGTTCACCGTCCTTTCTTTTTGTTTTATTTGAACGTGCTTTCGGCCGATGAGTTTAAGGTTTTTTCTTATACAAATTCGATGAATTTAAGGTTAAATCCCATAGAAATGACCAAAGTTCTGCTCCTTCTGGTTAAGAATTTTGCTAACAAGCATTTCAGTAACCAAATGAATGATTTTTATAGTTTTTTCGTGTCTCGAATAATCGATACTATAGTTTATAAAATAAAAAATACTTTACAAGAAGCTTAAAGAATAAGCAGAAGGCCCTGTAGAAGACCCCTTATGATTGTCACTTGTTAATATTTGATGCAGCTCTGAGTCCATGGGAGACAATCGGGTCGCAGGGGGCTCGGAATTTTCTTCTGTGGAAGAAGCAGAAGGCGGAGGAGGCGAACGATGATAGCCCGCCGCCGGCAATCGGTCGGAAGGGGAGCGGGAGCTGGAAGGCGTGGATTAAAGAGTCCCTCAATCTCAAGATCTCTTCACATTAGTCACCAAATGACAATATCTTTAGCTCCTCCGTGTCCACAAAATTTGCAGATTTTGTCGGTCTTTAGATTTCTTTTATTGTTGTTTTTGGTAAAACATCCTTTTTTTTCTTGAATTTATGCTTTCCATTTGCAGTTGTGTACATATTCATTATGCTATTATAGAAACTCAGTCCAAAAGTGGCGAGAATCAAGTCCGTGTCGAGCTTCACATAGCTCAATGGTGGCTGACTCCGTCTAACAAAAGCATCTGGTTTCCTCGGATTACCAGATATCCGCACCGCAACTGACCTTGCCTGTAATTTATCGAAAAGCTCGCAGCTGCAACATTAGCTTGAGAACTACTCTTATTTGTCCGTTGCCGAAAAAATTAGCGTGCTGAACAGATGCTACCGGCCAAGGCGAATCTTCTTTAGAGGGATGGCTGTAGAGATTTAGAAATAGCCGCCTTCTACCGCCACCATTTCGGATCATATGGTCGATGCGTATTGGCAATCTCTAACTCTAAGCACACGTAAGACCCGCCTCGTCAGTATGAGGGCATAGACCACAATGCGGATCACCCGTAAGACTGCGTTTATAGCTGATCCTCTCGTCAGTAAGTAGTCTCTTTCATGAGCCACGAAGGAAGGACCGAACGTGTTCTTCTCTTATCATCTGGATCGGCGACGATGGGCCCTGCTCTCTTTCCTCGAACAAGCGGCATTCGTGTCGTTTCACGGCGCGCAGTCTCGAACCCCCGCACAATCTTCGGGTCGACATGAAGTTTCCGAACTGATCGAACGTGTTCTTCTCTTGATCATCACGAAGTTCCTTCGACTTCGTTCGATTGATTCGCCCGCTTGGTCGCTCTTGCGTCATGTGGGTCGGTGTCGACGTTGCCTCAGACTGATCTCAGCATGTAAATGGGCCTTGCCATTTCAGAAACCGATAGGGCCGAAAGGAAGAGATATCACTTAAGTTACGGGCCCAAAAGGAAGAGATATCTCCACTTTCTTGAGTTGACATTTCTTCATATTCTCAACCCCTGCAAATTCCGAAGAAGTTAGTGAAATAACATGGCATAACCATTCACCTCTGTGGCCCGTGATGGTCACAATCACATATACTCATAAATAAAACTTTCGACTATGCATTATATTATATAAAGCCAACGGTCAAAATTGATTTCTACTCTTCATACGGACCAATACACACTTTTCTCATCTCAACATGAGAAAAGTAAAGAATACATTGTATATCATTGATTGCTAAAATTGATGACTCCGGGGCGTTTACCTAACAAATCTCCTATTTTATGTGCACGTGTCACATCACTTTTGAAATTCATATTCATATTCTTTACTAAAAATCATCCAGATCCATCTCGAATCGGGCGGTCGCATAGAGCACACGAAAGATATATATATACACATGTACAAACGCATGCAAATGATAAGAGAGGCTAAGCTCTCTTGCTTTGTTATTGTTTTTAAACTTGTTTGTAATGTTGTTAGTATATTTTACTTGTGGTTGACTAGAAATCTTAAAGACTATGATTTTAATTTGGCTAATGAAAAGTGGAACCCAATCTTCCCATATTTGGCCAGCCCAGCCCAGCCGAATAAAAGCGGGTGTAGCAGAATTATTTTCTAAAGAGACACGCAGCGAAAGCCCAACATCTTTATTTGGGAAGATCATCCGAAGAGAATCCAAGCCCCAGTCCAATTGTATCAACATATCCAGCTAAGTACATATTCACCCAAAAGTTTCAATTAACGGATTATATACCTAAGACGATATATTAACTGTTTTATGCCACATCAATGCTACAACATGGCAGTATTACCCCAACAATTCCCTTATGCTTTTTGTTCAATTGGAAATAATAATTCCTGCTTACTTGGCAAAGTGTCACAGACCAAGAAAATTCTAAGCCCAATAAATCAAAGTGATGGCCCAAGAGCCCAAACTTTAGCCTTGATATTTATAGGAACAATATATAGATATTTCTTGGGGAATAGATTTTTCTAGAGATAATATCTAGATATTTCTAGGAACATAAATATTTGTAGGGATAATATGGGAAATGCATTCTAGATATTTCTTAGTATTAGATCTCCATCGTTAAATCAAAGGGAGATCCCACAATTAGTGCCAATTTAGTCTTAAACCTTTCAATTGTGTCAATTTATTCCTGAACCTTTTGACCTATAGCCAATTTAGTCATTCTAGCTAATTCTGGTCAGATTTTGCTGACTAGGACGCCAGCCGACATTGACGTTGACATTTTTTTATTTTTTTTCTTTCTTCTTTTCCCTCCTCTCTCCTCTACTGCAGCTGGCTGACCATCAGAGGGCTGCTGTAGCAGAGGAGAGAGGAGTAAAAAATAGAGAAAAAAATAAATAAAGGAAAAAATAATTAAAAATATCCACATTAGCGCCGACCGTGCCACGTTGGCCAACTGACATCCACGTCAGCAAAATCCGGCCAAAATAATTAGGCGAAAGGATTGAATTGGCTCTAGGTCAAAAGATGTAAGACTAAATTGGCACTATAAAAAGGTTTAGGACTGAATTAGTACCAGTGCAATAAGTTTATGACTTTTCTGACACTTTTCCTCATTCTCTTTCAAAGCTTCTCTCTCTAAACAATCTCTCTCTTCACAACCCGAGTGAGCTAGTGAGCAAGGGATCGATCCTTGAGAAGCTTATCTTTGGTAATCCAACAAGCCAAAGGAAGCCTAAATTGCCACACGGTCTCAATCTCAAGCATCGACCCATGACAAAAGCATATATGAACCTAGTATGTGATAATATGGACGTCCTACAGATGGCAATTGTTGTGTATTTTATCAGAACAGAGTTATTGGTTGGTTAAATTTATTTTATTAACGAGATTTTAATTTGTCTAGTAGTTACCTTTCGTTTAGTTCTTATCCATTAGTTAGTGCTGTTTAGAATTTTAATAGTTCTCTTTCTAACCTTAGAGGTTATCACCGAACTGTTGCGTTCATTAGCGTGTGTCATCTTCTTTATTTATTTATCCAAACGCATCCGCCCCTTCCTTCTTCTCCTCTTCGTCTCCTTCATGCTTTCTATTTATTGGCGATCACTTCAAGGCTTGGATCTTGCTCATCCTTCGCTTGGTACGCGGACTAAGTGAGGAAGATTAGAGTCTTAGCAACAGAAATTGCATAATGTACCCCCTCGGCAAAATGCGTTAGATTTGCATTATTAAAGTTTGAAACAAGCTATTGTGTCTCTGTTTAGCGATAGTTTTCATTTTAGATATTACCCATTGAAGACATAGGGAAGATTTGGGCAAACCTTTCTCAATTGAATGTGTATGGATTTAATGTGCATTCTTTTCGAGTCTGTGCACCACATATTTCCGAAAAAATTACCAAAAAATTCTTAAACCTATTACAATTGCGATAATTTAATCCTAATGAACTGAGTTGACACAATATTATTACAATATTATTAAAAGTTGTCCACGTCAGCACCGACGACGCCATGTCAGCACCGACCCGCCAAATGAACTGAGTTGGCACAATTGCAAAAGGTTTAGGACTCAGTTGGCCCAAAAAAAGTTTAGGATTGAATTGACACAATTGCAATAAATTTAGGACTTTTTTAGTAATTATCTCCCGTTACAATAAAAAAGAAAAGGTCAAGCACATTTGGTGTTTGACCTCGCTTGATTATTAACTTGCTTTAGACGCAATTAGCGAATAAAAAGAAAACCAAAAACTTGCTTTTCTTGATGATTGAGGATCAATGGCAAGATTATTTAACAGAAGTTATCACTTGCTCGAAAAGGAACCAATCTCAACTCCTTTCGTGCGGGACTTGGCTATCTCATGCTGTGGCGTGCTTGTGGCAAAAAGTGAAGGAGAAAAACCAAAGAAAAGAAGAAGACATGAGAAGCACCAACGATCCCAACGATGATAAATTTTATAAACACACAATTCAAGTGCTGACCCACAAAAGAAGAAAAGAAATCAAGAACTTACTTACGCGAAGGAAATGCTGCATTATATCACATATTTCATCATTAATTTCGAACGAATTTTGGTAACGAGCGCTCTCAAAATACTTGTTAGATAACCAAAGAAAAGAAGGCCGGTAGTTTCTAGGTTATTGCTTTTCTTGTGTATTGTGTAATTTTGAAAATCAAAGCTTTCATTACGGGATATGATTAACAAGAGCTCCAAAGACTTAATTTACTGTGCACGTTTAAACATATAAAATCTGCTTTAATTGTACAAAGAACCATACAAGTACATATACATGCGTAGGGACGAGGTGTACCGAAAAGTTTGATTTGTCAAATCACAAAATGCAAGTGACTCATATTCGAACAATTTGCATTTTACACGTTTGTGAGTTTAATGACGGGCATATACTTCATTTATCTCCTTAAGACGACCTCCCTCGTCGTTACGGATCGAGGGTCTTTCGGTCCTCCACCGGATGGAAACTTCTCACGGCTGTCGCAATCGCTGTCGCCGTCGCCGTCACGCTCGGCCTTAGCTGTAATGCTTAGATGGAATATGCTCGGTTGGAACTGAGGATAGGGAATGTGTTTTGACAACACTTTGACCGTTCGTGTGGATTTTGTGGACTAATTTCGACTGCAGCGATCGACCAGAGAAAACGAGTGAGGAACGATGGGGATGGTCAAAAGGGAATTATTTTAAAGACGGCGTCTCACGCTGAAAAACATGCACCGCCAGCGCGACACGAGCGGTTCGGTTCTGATTGACGGCAACCAATTCCACGGGTGGTTTGACTAAACCGTACCGTATTGGGCCCGTCCACGATGAGTTGAGGATCGATTTGTGGAATGTGGAAATTTCAGCGCCTCCCTGCACTCGTGCAGCAAATCATCCGGTGGAGAAATATTCACGGATGTCCCCCTACATTTCGGCGATATTCGACAAATGGCCCTCGGTTTTTGAAGCCTCTTCTTCTATGCCTCTCGCCGGAGACGGAGAACCGACCCCGTCTTCAAGAGGGTTGGACCCCTTGCGTTTCGCGACGAGTACTCCAAAGGGAGTTCTCCTCCCTAGTGAATCTCGTCCGGGTTTTAGCGGTGTGTTAAGCCCTAAACGGAATCGTTAAAAGACGGGCACCCTCAATTTGAAGATGTCGATCTACTCACCAATTGACCCTTGAATTCGAGATCCTCAAGGGCTCTATTTGCGTATCCCCCTGCGCAAAAAGGAGTCGACGGCCATTTCTATGTATGGGAGCCATCCGTGCCCTCACCGATTGACGAGCTAGGGCGCAAAGGAAATTTTCAAAAAGTTAAGGGGGATGTCCGTTGAATTCCGCTAAAGTTGAGGAAGCGTTTGTGAAAATTTTTCAGTGTTATACTTCTAGACAACATCGCAGTTTATACATTACACATTTCTATTTCTCATCGGTGGCTAATAGAGTGGACAGATGGTCCAACAAGGAGATGAGCCACTACATTGGATGTCATGGACCAGAAAACGATCACGAAGAATATGGAGATAACCCCACAAATTCGACAATTCTTCTGGCTTAGATGATGTTGAATTGACCCCGCAAACCAATGGTCCCCAAAACAATAAATTGAACTTCCATTCGAATGGATGATCTAATAATTCGAGAGAGTAAAGGTGGCGTCTAGAGTTCGACTTGTTAGAACATTTACTTATTTAATCACGCCTTATTTTGATAATTTAAAATTTTAAAACGTCCAAAAAACTCGGACTACACGCAAAAAAGAGACGAAAATTAATCAATACGATAAAATCGATACATCCCCCCCTAGACCTAATGTCTAGATCCGTCCCTGCACTTAGGTCAACAGATTTGACGTAAAATGAAAATCAACTATGGATGACACATGACGGGCCAATTTTATTATTTTTTTTTTGGGTGGGGGGCCGGGGGGGCTAGATCATAAGATGTGGAGAAGGGGAAATTGAGTGGAACACACGTAAGTCCTTTAGCTTACTAGATATTCAACATGAAGTTACGAGCATAGTCGAATGACGTCATAATACTTTTCAAAGTATAAATTATTTGACTAGAACAACACTGCCATGGGGGGTCGAGGAATCATTTTCATTCGACACCGCTCTTCAAAAATTTTGCACCTATCAAAACGAGTAATTTATTTTTCCACGAACAGACCATATCTATTTCGATTAATATCTTAATTTTTCCTTAATTTGGGTCGAAGAAGCAATTGCAAAAATGACTGACTATACTCCTTAGTCCTCACCTCTCATATACATGATGAATTCGAAGAAAATGTTTTTCGATTTTTCCTAATTGTGTTAAGATAGTATAAATGGTATAAAATAAGATGAGGAAGCACGTTGAGTGTTAATAGTTTATGTAGTTACCATGCTTTGTCACAGCTAATTTAATTTGATATTAAGAATTTTTCAAATATATTGATAAGAACGAAGTTCAGTAGCTTTTCGTTTGTTTTGTTACAATTTTTTTTCATTTCAATTATATTCTAATGAATTTTTAAATATTTGATAAGAGTCATGGTCATTAGTTGATACTTTAATTTAACTAAGCAATGTTTAAAGATGGAAGCTTTATAAATATATAATAACAATTTACATGGAAATCAAGATCAAAAGATACTTAAAAAAAACTCATATGAAGAGGACAAGGAGTCGAAAGAACCATACGAGGAGAGAAGATTAAATGAAAATATGCGAAAAAGGTAAATTTTAAATGTTTTTTCAAATAGTATATCGAAAATGTAAGAAAAATAACAGGGTAACAAATATATGAAATTAAATTCAAGACATTTTTTTTTTCATTGTTTGCAAATTATTCCTTATTTTCTCAAAAACTGTATTTCGAATCTATTGCGTGCATGGATCATCAGATATATAGAAAACAATGCGAAAATTGTTTTAAACAAAAGGAGGATGGAGCTAAAACTCCTTTTATCTTTTCTTTCAAAAACTAAATGCTAGTTTTGTAATTAAAATATGTAAAAACAAAAACAAAAGCGTGCGCAGAAATTGATGCTGGGGTTACACCCAAAACATTTGATAATTTCCGAAAATTATCTGGATTGTTCTGGCTGTGTCAGAGTTCCCTGACAAATGCGAGTTGGCAATGTTTGGTACGATCTGCAGTATTTGTAATAATTAATTTAAATGGTCTTGTACAACGGTTGACTCCGGTCAAACCTGCGTTCCTCCCCATTTCCATGTGTGTCCTAACCAAGCAATTGCCCCCTCCCACGTGGGCAAATTCTGAAATAAATATACCTTTTGGAAACGTGGTCTGTGTCCAACCAAAAAAAAAAAGAAAAGAAATGTGGTCTGTGCTTATTTTATTTTTACTTTTTATATGCATGGATCTCAAGGAAATTTGGCTTTCTTCGTATAAAGTTAAAAAAAAAAAAAAATTCAAATTATACCCATTATGACACATTTACTCTAAACTTTTTTTAACATAAAAGACATCAAATTATACTCATTGTGACTCATTTATCCTAAACTTTTTTCCTGTAACATAAAAAACCCCGAATATTTACCATTCACTAAGATTTTGTTGGATAATTTTTCAATCAAAACAAGTCGTTTTTATTTCACTTAAGCCAAGTGAGCGTCATGTGAATACTATTTGTTTTCTAGCATCCATGTAGACATATTTTTTAACAGTTCTAATTAACAGAATTTTGACGAAAGTTAAATGTGTTACATAGGTACAACCATGAGATTTGTCACATAACTGTGTGCATAATTTAGAATTTTTGTGACTTTTGCCCTCTTTCTGCCGAAACTATTTTCATTTTTTTTCTACTATTGATAATGATGTGCTTAAAATCCTACAAGCATTCATCGTGATTTTGTACGTTTTGTAGCACACGTGAAATTAGACTTAACTCATCTACACTTTCTCTTGGACTTCACATGAAGAAGATCTCAATTCTACTTCCCCCCACAATTTGTTTCCTTTATTTTTCCTAAAAAATCCGATAGGGTTAGAATTATTTAATACCATGCGTTGTCACAAATATATGATAACAATTTAAGAAATATATTTTGCTAAAAAAGGCACGAGAGAATTCTCCTGATTAAAAATCAAAATATATAACTTTGGATGGAGTCTTGTAGACAATATGGATGCATTGATGATATTTCTCGCGACGCTCCCCTCTCACATGAACATAACCACATCATCTAAAACGCTCGAGGTAGAAAAACATGTAAAATAAACATAAATAATAGCTCGAATAAAGATTAATAGAGCACATGTCGGCATTCGAACTCGTGACACGTGATCTAATACTAGATAATAAATTCGTGATAAATGCTTAAATTGCTAGGAAACCGATTAAGGATCATGCTTCTTAGATAATAAGTTTCATAAACATTTGATGACAATCTTCCTAAAGACACCTCCACTATAATCCAAATTAGACAATTTTCTTACAGGATACTTATAATCGTAGAAACAGTTTGATGGTATACCATCGACTCATTTTTAAGATACTATGTTGCCCTCCTAAAGCAAACATTCGATAATATATTAGATTAACGTGCCGGCATAATTGCATGATGAAGCGGTTAGTTAGTCTAATCTATCAAGTCTGATTAGGGCGCTAGTAAAATAATGAATTCGCCATGTCCAAGCAAAAAGAAAGAGGGAAAATTATCAGTTTAGTCCTCAACTTATTATACGAATGTTAATTCAATCATAAACTTTTCAATTTTTTCGATGCAGCGCTAAACTTTGTGTGAAATTTCAATGTAATCCTTCCGATCAAATACCATAGAAATTGCTGACATGGTGATTCACAAATTGGCCATGTCGACATTCACTTGATGATGACTAAATGCAATGTGAACATTTTTTTACAACAAATAACTGGATAAGATTATATTATAATTTCATGCAAAGATCTAAAATTACATCGACAAAATTGAAATATTTAAAACTTAGTCATCATTTGTCCGATAGTGTCAAATTTTATAAAATCACTGTCAATTATTTTAAATATTAAGATGTTAAATGAAGTATTATTTAATATTTAATTACTTTAACAAATTAATTTATAATTGATCGAGCAATCATCATTTCGAGAGAAGGATATTTCCTCACGTGGATGGGGTCCACGTGTGGCGAGGATGTGCGGTTTCTTCGAATTTCGAATTTCAATTTTGGGTATTTCTTCGCACGTGTGTTGTCTTGTCAACTTGGGTTGTTGCATGCTCCTGCTCTGCCCTTTTTTGGCATTTTTAGGCTTACGGAATCTCAAAGCTGGACTTGCTTAAATTGTTAATTGAATGAATATGCTTTAGTCTAAAAACTACAAGGAGAGACTAAGGGTGCGTTTAATAATTCTTTAAAATTTTTAATTCTGCTCCAAATATAATTTTAGAGTAGAAATGCGTTTGGTAAAGAATAACTTCTTGAACAGTCTTCAATTTCTAAATGAGAATTGTGTTTGGTAAAAAAGTGATTCTTTAGGGCCAAAGTCAATTCTTGCCAAAAATGATTCTTTTCTATTTTCACTTCTTATTTTTCTTCTTACGCTCGTAGGCTGCTGCCGCCGCCATCGCCCGTCGTCGATGGTCGGGTAGTGGGCGATCGTCGACCGTTGCCGGTCTTGGGTCCCCATCAGTTGCTAATCCTCTAGCGTCATTTGGTAAACTTGTCAAAAGCAAAAGTAAAATGAAGGTGCGTTTAGTAAACATAATTTTTCATTCTCTTTCAAAATTGATTATGAAAATTTTGGAACAGAATAGATTTCAAACACCTCCTAAATTATCTCTCTCTCTCTCCATCAAAAGAGGAAATGACGCCGCACTACTCGTAGCCACTTAATAAGTAGATCATCCTCTTAATTATGATTAATCCAAGCAACTCTCGGCCAAACCTAATCCATCATTGTCTAGCTCTCGAGCACGCTTGTATTGACCCCCTCTTGTCTTGGGTGACATGACATGCCTAGTGTGAAAAACCATTCCTTTCTGCCTTCACACTTTGAATTCCGCTATAGACTTTCATTAGATCATTAGATCAGTCGAATCGAGATACCCTCATCCTCCTCTCGAGAAAACGCGGTGCAGGAACCGCTGGCGCAATCGAACAAACGCGTCCCCGAAAATGTTCCGACTCATGGACTGGTCGAGATTTCTTTCGAGCCGACCAGATCGACGGTCGCAATCGACTCGATGTGTGTCGTGGGGCCGGAATTTTTGAAAGCGGCGATCGCGCAAAAGGGGAGAGAACTTTCTGATTATGCAAAGTCCAACAAACCTGTCCAAACGCAAAAGGAAGGTTAGTTAGTAAATGGGAGTTAGTAGTGCTGAGTGGCGGGCGACCTTACTTCGAGTCAGATGCTCTCGAAAGTCCCATTAATCCCAAAAGGAGAGAAGCTCATAAAGTAATCCTCCTCCCCCGCAAGGCTTTTTGCTTTCCCCCAATTCCTAGCGAAACGCCCGTAAAGCGGTCGGCCGAAGAGACCCATGTCCCGGTTCATTTGCTTTATGGACCGACTCAGCACTCGGACAGCGACGTGGGGGAAGCCCGGTTCCTCTCGTCCGTTAGATCAAAGATATTCGCGAGGAAAATCAGAAGGAAAGCGAAATAGCTTTGTTCTATTCCCTTATTACACCACAGCTACACCCATAAATTACACATTGACCCTCTTGAATATATCCCTCAAAATTACAGAATAAGGGGCAAAAAGAAAAGGAAAAAGAAAAACCTACTGAGTCGAGCTAAAAAGAAAAACTACAATTGCTCTACTTTTTTTTATTTATTTTTTCTGGCCGTTCTTTTTTTCTTTTACTTTTTTTGGGGGCGGGGGGGTGGGGTGGGGAAGTTGGGGTGGCGGGGCCGGAGACAAGCGGTGAGTGGGGGGTCTCTGTCAGTGTCTGAAACCAGCTCAGAGTTGCACGTTGACACACCACTACGCTTTTGGTGGTGGGGGCCTGAGTCGGACAACCCCTCCGATTCGGCCGAGCCGACTCAGTGCACGGCCCCCGCGTTCGGGCAGCCGATCCGCCACGCCGAGGTGGCGATGAGCGGCCGCGTGTGCCAACCGAGCGTCAGGCACCCGCCGTTCTCCTCCACCCGGTACCCGTCCCCGCCGGCGAACAGCGCCAGCAGCATGCTGGCCTGCTTGAACGCGTTCGACCCGAGGTGGACAGGGACGAACCCAGCCGAGCCGAGACGGCCCCTCCACTGGGTTAGGGTCTCGTGCCGCTCGACCCGGTCCGGCCCCTCGCACGCCACCACGTTGCAGATCTGCTTCCCCAGGTAGACCTCCGACATGGCCTTGTCCTGCGTGTTCGCGCAGTCCTCCAGGGAGTCGAACAGGGTGGAGTAGTAGTGCAGCGACTCGTTGAACCGGTCCACGAAGACCGGCCCGTTGTGGTTGGCCTCCTGCTCGACGACCGTCACGATCTCCGGCCTCACCTGCCTCACCACGCCCATCACCTTCTCGATCGCCCCCGGCCGGGCCAGCAGCTTGTGCAGCTCGAACACCGAGTTGACCGCCACCGCCTCAGCGTCGCTCGGCTTCAGCTCCAGGATCGCCGCGTCGAGGTCGGCTAGGCTGTTGGCAACGAACCCGCGGTACTCGAACTCGACGTGGATGGTCTCTGCCAGCTGGGCCAGCTTCCAGCCCACCTCCTGGAGGCGGTCGGAGTTGTCGGGGACGGGAGGGCCGATCCCCGTGAGGCGGAAGGAGGGCGGTCCGCCGGGACGGAGGGCGAGGGCCTGCATCAGGGCCGGCCACTGGAGGCCCTGGTTCATGCTGAAGTCGATGACGTGGACTCGGCTCTTGCCCTCGAAGGCCTCGAGGATGGCCTGATTCGCGGTGAAGTGGGCGAATTTGAGGTATGGGCAGGTCTCGTAGAAGTGCATCTGGAGGGCGTCGGTGAGGGAGTGGTCCAAGGGTGGGTTCTGCGGGTAGACCCGGTAGATCCGCCGCGCCAGCGCCTCCGCGAAGAAGGTGGCGACCTTCCTCATCGCCCCGGCTTGCGAGATCGCCAAGAACCCGATTTGCTTCACCAGCACCTCGGCGATGCTGAGATTGCTCTGCTGGACGGCCTCGGCGCAGGCCATGAGCGCGTGCACGAGGCGGACCCCATTCTCCTGCGAGTCGACCAGGACGACCGGCCGAGTCGATTCCGCGGCGACTCCGACGGCCACGTCGTTGGGAGAGGATTTGAAGCGCTTGGCGGTGATGGCGCTAGAGGAAGTAGAAGAAGAAGACGAAGACGCGAGCTTGGTTCGGCTTTGGGCTCGGCCGAAAACGGCCTTACCGGGAATAGCCTTGAGATCGTAATCGGAAGACGACGACTCATCGAACACGACCACGGACGAGCTGATCTCCTGACGCGGGTCGTTCTTCTGCGAGCTCCTCGCGCTGCTCTGCAGCCGTTGGTCCGCCGCGAGGTCGACGGTTGTGATGGAGGATGACTCTGCGCGAACAAGGAGGAACGGGGGATCGCTCACGGGCTGCGGCCGCGACGGCGCGGCGGCGAAGGGAAGAGGGCCGCCGAAGTTGCCGGGGGGAAGGGGATGGAGCTCGGAGAGCATGCTCTCGAGCCAGGAGGAGAGGTCGGAGGGGTTGTAGTGGACGGTCTCGGAGGCGAGGTGGGAGATGCCGTCCTCCTGGACGCTGAACATCACCTCCTCGAGCTGCTCGAGCTTCTGGGCCACCTCCGCCATGTCGGAGGACCGCACCTTGTAGCCCAGCATGGCCAGGAGCTCGTCGTCGCCGCCGCCGCCGCCGCCGTCCTCGTCCCACATCTTGGGCTTCCCGGCGGCGGAGGTGGAGGGGCCCGCCTGGGGGTAGAGATGGTGGTGTTCTCGCTTCATCTCGCCGTTCTCCGTTAGGGTTTCCGGATCTGGGTACGGTGGTGCCCGCGGTGGATCAACAGATTTGGGCGCTCAAGAAAGTGGAGGAGGAGGAGGAGGAGGAGGAGGGAGGAGGGAGGAGGAGGGATCTGCGCATTCGGGGAGGGAGGGTGGAGAGTTTCTTGCTTGGTTTTTCACTACTGCTTTGAGTACTCCATCATCGTCGTCGTCATCATCATCATCATCGTCCAGACCACAAGGAAAAAGAATATAAGATTAAAAAAAAAAAAGGATAAATAAAATAATGGGAAAAAAAGGAAGGATAATAATAATAATAATAATAATAATAACAATAATAATAATTTGTGAAATGTTTACTTACGGGAAAGGCTCGTGATAGGGCGCGAGCTCCGATGCACCCACCAAGGCAATTACAACTACAGCTCGAGCAGATAAGATGGAAGGACGACGCATTTTCATCTGCCCCACCACCCCCCAACTCTTTTACCTTTTTCTTCGCATTCACATACTTCATTTTTCAGAAATTTCAATCGAATTTTGTTAAAAAAGTGCTCCACAGATGAATTGTTCGTCCCCACCCGATACGGTTCTTAGGATTCATTACAGCCGTCGATCGTTTCTACATCTCCGAATCTTTTTTCAATATTCAATGTGATTACTTAACTTCTTTTTTTGTTCCGCCTAGCTCCCAAACTTTCAAAATTTTGCTCTATGTAATCGTTTCATTAAATATATCGTCATGCCAAGATCGCATTTTTTTTTTACATGGATCGCATCAAAATAATGACGTGGGCTTTTCTCAATTCTGCAAATCCTTTGTTTTTCCCCCCTTTTTTTTTCAAACTTTTTTGAGCCAAAACAATGAGAAAAAAAATATATCGCGTGAAAGTCACATAATGGCAAATTTAACATCAAGGTAATAGAAATTTATGGGCGCATCGCTAACGGCATAGAAACTTTTTCATGGAAGGATTACATTATTTGGATTTTCGAAAGGTTAGAAGACTAGATTAAAAAGAGTTAAAAAAAATCACATTAAAATATCAAAAAAGAAAAATGCAAAGAACCATCCACATCATAATTACCTATAAAAGAAGGCACGATGAAGGCGGCTCCATAGGGGGGAGGAGGAGGGGGGTGGTGGGGGGGCGCCCTCCCTCGCCCATTGAAAAGCCCCTCTTTTGTTGCTTTTTATGGCACTTCTTTTGGGGATCTCGTAATTATTCTTTTTAGGGTTTGGATTTCTGATTTTAGTTTTTGGATTTTCCATAAATAAAAAAAAAGGTCTCTATTTACTTAGGGTTTCTTTTTTTTTTTCTTTTCACTGAAAAGATAAAAATGCCAATGTTGTAGGAAAAGCGAAAGGCGTTGGGTTCCTATAATGATGCCCCGCCAATTTATTGCGGTTTTTTACATTAATGATCAGCTTGAGTTCATGATGGTTTTGGTTGCCAATTCCCGATTGCTCCTTTTGCAAGTGATTATTAGGGCATGGCATGGGATTACGGCTTCAATTAGCTTCCGCATTAATTGTTTGCGTACATGTTTTAATGAGGCTCCCCCATGAGGAGGAGCGAAGACTAGACCTCAACAACCTAGTAATAAATAACAAAAAAAAGAGATATAGAATAATACCCTTTGATCGTCTCAAGATAGGATCTTTTGTTTGATAGGTATCCATAATATGATAAAGAGAATATAGGAGGGATAAAATTATTTTAAGGGGTGAGATATGATTTCACCTTCCTTTCTTTGACTAGAATTCTCCCCCAACCTTCATGTTGTTGCTCATTGCCACTGCCCTCCGCTCGCAAGCAGTCGCCGACTGCTCGCCTCTAACCAGAATTCTCCCCCCAATCCTCACGTCACCACTTGCCGTTGCTCGCCATCGCTGCCGACCGTCCGCCTCTTACTAGAATTCTCCTCCCAACCCCCTCATCGCCTGCCTCCGCCGTTGAGCCTCCGCCACTAAAGCCACATTGCTAGCTATTCTGATAAAAAGGAAAACAAAAAAAATAGGCTTAACTTGTTTATCCCCAAGATGTCCAATTGTATATTCTACTTTAAATTCACTATTTACCAAACAGTATAGAGACTATGACAAAATTCTATGATTTTTTTATCCTATCCTATCCAGTGCTATCCTGATCAGAAATCCAAACGACCAAATACAACATTTTTTGTTTTCATAGAGTAAAAGCCCATCGTGTCAAGAAAAATTACAAAACAACTCTCCTCTGATGAAATTCCGCTATACGTTGCAAATGGACATGTTATCTATTGTAAGGGTGATTTTCAAGAACTAGATTTATCACAGTCGTATGGCAGGATAAACACTCAGAGGTAACTACTCTGGTTTTAATAAAATAAGAACGATCATTATATTAGGACGTGGGTTCAAGCTACTTTATTTATAATCTTATTTTGAGTTTACTGACGTTATACGAAACGTAAGATAATTTTGTTTTTAAGAATTCAATATATACTTGCACAATTTGAAAATTGAGTTTCGGAATACACCGCTCCGAGGGATGGAAAAAAATCATATTCATGCCTACAAACAATTTCAAAAAAAAAAAATGTGCTTTTGGCAATCTAATCGAAATTAACCAAGCTCAAAACACGTTACAGGCCCTTTTTGTCTCGAGCTCGTGCCATACAAATCGACCTCAACGCGATCAAAACTTGTGAGTCGGATCTCAGGCGTGTATATCGAATCAAGTTCGATCAGTGAAATCATCTCGACTCGACTTAGGCCAACCGATAATGCGAAGCGACTGTGCTTTGCTCCCAGTGAATTCCTCCTTTTCTCTTGTCCGATTAAAAACGTACCGTGATGTTCTCAAGTTTCGGTTTACAAATTCGATGGTTTGTAACCACGTTTCTAGCAATGAATTCAGGACCACGTTCTGATAAGCCCTTATCATTACGGGGTGCGGGTGCGGGTGTGGGTGCGTGGTGGGGGTGAAGAACGTGACTGCTCCAGAAAACCGGCAAGGATTGGAACTGAACTGACACCACCATCACTCCCCCCATCATTCTCATACCAGAGAGAGAGAGAGAGTGTCCAGGCCTTGAACTTGATCTTGATCTTGATGATGAGCAGAGCAAGTCATTGCTCCCCGCGGGCCCCCTACCACGTGAAGAGGGCACGTGTAACATTCCGGGTCTCGCGCGGGGCCCTGGAGCGCGACGGTGTTGTCTGGCCGGGGTCTGCGACAGATGATATTTTTAGGTCGGAGAGAGAGAGGGTGGTGGAAGGACTGAGGAGGTGGCCTTCAATATGCGCCCATGCCCATGACCCCATCAGCTGTCCCCTTGCCGACACCAGCCAGAGGTGAGTTTTTGTCTAACCTACTGTGGCCGGAATTCGGACTCCGGCCGAGCCGAACGAACACGGTGCCGGGCTCGAATTCAAGTCGGCTCGATCAACTCTCAATATTCGATTTGAGCTTGAATTGATTGAACTCGTTCGGAGTTCATTAACAAATGAATCCAACCCTCCTCCATTTATACTTGTATGGCCGTACCATGTGATTTTTAAGGACTTTCGAGTTTCCTTTTACAACAATAACATAATCTTGAAGGGAAGAATAGAAGCTCAATTAAATTTGCGAGCAAGTCGAGTTAGGTTATGGTGAGATCAAGCTTGACTCAATATGATACTCTCGACGAGATATTCGAGTAGCTCTGTAGCGCAAGCTTCACGCGAAATCAAACTAGCCCATCTCTAGCAACCAAAATATTCAAATTATTTTACCATTTCAAAGAGGGTAATAACAACACACTATTTCACTATGAAAAAAGTAATTTCGAAACAAACTTGGTCTTGAGAATCAATTCCCTAGAGGGTTTCATTTCGAAAAAGAAGTGAAAATGGGGCTGTTATCTCATGCGACTCTTCCTTAACAATCGAATGTGGGAATGATAATAACAATGTCGTTCCTTATTCTCTCCAATCCCTCGACCATTTCTATTCTTCTCCACTTCTATCACATCGTACCAACATTCCCATCTTGGTCAATTATAACTCCCCTTCTTCCGTTTGGGATCAAGGAAAACTCAAGAAACGCACACAGCCAAGAGCCTGATTAAGCAAGGTTTTGCCAAAGTAGCTAAATAAAACAAGATTAACGACAAAAAAAACCCCATTGAGTCAACTAAGTTAGCGACCCCCTAATATGTGCCTGAGATGCCCTTAAATTCCTTATCAGTTGAGCTGAGTTAGCGATCCCCGCTTGGGGCATCCGCGACCTGTTCTGTAAGTCGGCAAGCTCCATAAACGCATTTTTTATTTTAACGTGTCAGTACCCGCACATTCATGTCTTTCCAATTAGTACAATATCTTTTTCCAATTCCGTTTACGGCTATACCCTCTTTCGTCTTACGTCCAAGGGATCCCGAAGTCCGAACGAAGCCTTAAGAAAAAGCAATTTAAGAATTTACCTAGGTCCACCTAATGCGTGCTTGAGATGCCTTAAAATTTCTCATCAATCAAGCTGAGTTGGCTCGACAACTGATGACAGTTCCTAAAAATGCACGAGGAACAGACAGCTCACGTCCATTGGCCAAATCAAAAGATTACACCTTGGAAATACCCGCCCCGAGAAGTATTCTCGGTGTTGATTACAATTTCTCAAGATTCTTTGTTTTATAAGATCAAGGTCGCATCCCCGTCGCGTCCGCATCGTGAATAAACTATGCGATATCCCAAAGATTCGAACCTTAAACTAATGGGAATTCCCCCCCACCCCCCCCATCTCGGTGCACGATAGTGGAAACCCTAGCTCGACTGCATTATTGAGAAGAGAGAGACCGATATTTTAGGGTTTTTTCTCTTAAAAAAAGGGTAAAGGGATCGATCAATTAGCTCTTGTTTTCGTGAGGTCTACTGCGCCGGCCGCAGGTGGAATGAGACGGCGTGCATGTCACCAAACACTGCGGGCCTGTATGTATTAAGAAGAAGCTCTGATGTAGACGTTTTTTCGATTGTTGAAGGGAGAGCTTTCATGTGAACCGAACTGGTCTAGGGTTTCGGTGATGATCAGGCGTGATTAAACAAGTTTAAAGAATGGATCGTCTGCATGTTATCTTGCTGGGCACTTGCGCTTTGAAATTTGCTGGGGTCATTTTCCATTAGTTAGGGGTGGGGTATGAGTGAAGAAATCTCAAGCTTTTGAAAAGCAGTTCCTTTTGTTTCTTTCAATAAACCCTAGAAAACCCTAATTATAGTTCAACTCATCGAGGCGTGGATCAATCAATGTAGGTCCTACTTTGTCATCGCCGACTATTGACACCTTAAAGGCTACATGAAATGGTTCGATGGCATCAATTCGTAAGTGAGATGATCGATTAATGTGAGTAATCCACCCTGAAATGCCTTTCGAAATGCGCATCTTGGGCAAGTGTTAGTTAGGGGACACGTGTGGAGAACTTGATGAATGATGTCTTGAATTTCGTAAATTGATATGGTAACATTAACAATTTAATTGTTCTGAAACTCAACAAGTTAAAGGATCCATTTCATGTTTTGAGTATATTAGATCCATAATCACTGTAATTAAAAAGATTTTGCAATCAAATCACCGGATCTTAATGTCATACCCATCACACTACAACTTTCAATTTAAAAATGATGCTCTTTCACAAAAATCTGGCTAGTTTCCTAGACGCCATGTCAGTGTAATGTGGGCGCTACGTATTAATATCGTGGGAAAAATGACTAAATTCTGGTCAAAGTGCATAGTGTACGGAGTGATTGGAAGTCAAAATTCAATTGCTTAATTGCAAATTTCACTAAATTTCAATTACCATGGAGGAAATTTACTCGTTCATCTTGTGCATAGTGTACGGAGTGATTGGAAGTCAAAAATCAATTGCTTTCCATTCAACCTTTTGAATATGATAAATTTCATCTTTGAATGACAGAGTTCGCCAGTAGAGAAACTTTGGAAGTCATTCCATCATGGGAAATAGAGTTATTATCACGAAAAATCCTAAACTGGTACACATGTAATAAATTTATCAAAAACTAATTTTTTTAACACAAAAAATCCCGAACTTGTATACTTGTGATAAATTTTTGTAAACTAATTTTTTGACCACAAAAAATACCAAACTAGTACATTTGTGATAAATTTACCCTAAACTTAGTTCTTTTAAAAAAAAATTTACTAACTTCGTTGACGTTATAAATTATTGTATGGCGGCCAATTTGATTTTAAACTTTTAAGTTTGGCTAATTTAATCCTAAATCTTTTGACAGTTTATCAATATAATCCTTTTGGCTAATTGTCCTACATGACATGATTGGTGTTAACGTAAATGCTTTTGCAATGTTTAAATTTTTTCTAATTATTTTCATTTTCCCAATTTTTTTTTCTATTTTTTACCTTTTCTTTTCTTTTTCTTTTCTCTCGCCGAACGAGGGCTGCAACACCCTCACAACCATAGGCAAGGGTCTCATCGGATCTGGCAAGGATGACCCTCACTGGTCTTGCCTACGGTTGACAACCTTTGATGGCCATTGTCGAGGCTCCAGTGATCAATGAAAGGAAAAAGAACAAAAAACAAAGAAAAATTCAGAAAGTAAGAATAGAAAAACTGAAAAAATTGACCACATTAGTGACGTTTGACTTCTGGCCAAAATTGACGGAAGGACTATATTGGAAAATCTTTAAGAGGTTCTAAATTGGCCAAATTAAAAAATTTAGGTTGAATTCGTCCTACAAAAGGTCTATGTTTTTTTTTTTTTTACAATTATGCATGCCGTCACACGTTGGCGGTTTACGTGGATAGTACGACATATTTTATTTGAAAAAAAATACTTTGCATGTCAGTATAAGTGCTTTAAAAGATTTCAAATTTTCAAAATCGAATTAAAAATAAAATTTGAAATGCTACAAGAAACAGAAAAGGGAAAAATTAAACATTAGAAATCACTCGAGGCAAACCTCTAAGTTGAGTGAAAGTTATTTCAGTAAGTTATGCCTTTTTTTGGGTTAATATAAAAAAAACAACCCAAACTGGTATACCCTTGATAAATTTATCCAAAACTAATTTTTTGACAATGAAAAATCTTAAACTTGTAAATTTGTGATAAATTTATCCCAAACTGGTACATCAGTGATAAATTTTCCCTCCGTTAATTTCCGTCAAATTTACCGTTGAATTATTGAGTTTGATGACATGTGACAGTTGACGAGATATATCAGTTTAGGGTTTTACCCTCCATTTGTCACAGGTGTGTTGGTTTGGAATTTTTCGTGGTATTAACTTAATTTAACAGAAACTAACGAAGGATAAATTTGTAATAAGTATACAAGTTTGGAGTAAATTTATTACAAATGTACTAGTTTGAGGTAAATTTGTCACAAGTGTATCAATTTGAAGTTTTTCGTGAAAAAAAATAATTTTGGGTAAATTTGTCGCATGTGTACCAATCTAAGGTTTTTCGTGATATTGACTTTTTTTTTTAAGATGTGGAAGCCCATCTTAGGTAGATAAACCATGGACCAGGCAACATGCAAGTTAAAGCCTAGATGAGTGGCTCAAATATAAATTGTTTGCACTTGGTAGAGCGGGAAAATCAACCCTATATCGTGCACCTGATTTACACAAATCGCTCTATAATCATAGTCTCCGCTGTCGATTTGTGTCAATCTATGACATCATCTAGTTGATTAATTCGACTAAAAGTGTCAATTAAACTTACAGGAATAAGTTAAACGTATCATGAATTGTACCCAAATAATTGTATCGCGTAAATATCATGGTCTTTTATATCAAACTATTTTTTGGTCGTATTTTTAAATCTTGTGCAATATTTTTGAATCCTGGCGACCAATTTATTTTCTCCAAATAAGGGTATAAAAAAATTTTTCTCCCCAATTTATTAACCTCGAATCTCCATTTCTCCCTTTCTAGTTTCATTCCACCTATTTTCTATTTTCTATATATATATATATATTTTGCCTAATCTCTCCGCTCACCCTAAAATTATTTCTAAATACTGCATGATGGCCATGTTGGGCCGGAGCGAGCCTCATGTGAACAAACTTGGCAATCAGTAGCTCTCTAGGCTCGGCCCAATTGATAACCTCAAACAAAGTTACAAATAGGTTTCGTGAGCGTATATCATTGTTAGGTAGAGGGGTAAATGGGGAAAATTTTGATTACATATCTTACTTTTAAGTATACATGTCACTCATCTAGCGATGATGTACGGTGTTTTTAATACGACGGTGGACCTAATAATAACCGCGACGATTGAATCTATTGGTAGGAGAGAGGGTATAAAGAATGGTATTTTAGATACACTTTCTAATGTCGCAAGAAAATGATGGAGCAGGTTAACTGGGTTTGTCCAGCATTTCCTCCCATTTTTTGATTCATCCCTTCTTGATCTATTGTATACCTACATCTCCAAACCTCTGTTTAGCAACAACAGAGTTCTTTGCTTCCTTCGTCGCGGTTGTGCATATGTACAGCTTCGTACACTGTCCTAACATGGTTTGCCCTTTGCGCAGTTGAGGGCACCGGCGAAGCGCGTGAGCCTCGTCACGAACGTTCCCGGCTTTGCTTTGATTATGTTGTTCCTATTGATGTTCCTGATTGGGCTCCCGGATTCGACGAAGAAGGCCCCATTCAACATCAGGTCGTCCTCCGATCTCCATGTCCATGACCTCCACACACTCTCGGGTGCATAGTCCCTCTTGGTCACCTGACCAAGCCCATATGTGGTTTGTCTTTCAGATTGTAGAGACTGGATTATGTTTTGGAGATAGAAACTCAAAATTGCTCAAATGTACATGCATGCAGTGCTGTGACATGATTGTCATAACTCATAAGTGTGCACAGTTTCCTGTTCTATTGTTTAAAACCTTCATGTGCGCATGACTTTGATTCTTGTCCAGGGAAGATACACGATAAAGTATGGCAGACTCATACTATGAGCAATGGTGCGTAGGCAGAACTAATCACGACCCGTGAAAAATGTTGAAACGTGTGTCGTTTCTTTTTTTTTTTTGGGTAGTCCAATGTATACCGACTCTGACTATATGTTAATATATCCATGAATTGATTCAACAGAATGTGTCTATGCAGCACTAAATTACGATATGACTTTGTTATAAATAAGCACAAAATTAGGGTTAATGCTGAATGTGGAAAGGGTAGTGATTAATTTACCTCCTTACAATTTGGATCGACGGGGGCAATGAAACGATTGCCCTGGCTGATGATGGTGGGGTGCTGGCTCCCACCAATGGCATACATGAGCCAATGAGTGTAGTCATTGTTGACCACATGAACGAACCCCCACCTGCACCTCGGCATCCTCTGGACCAACCCTTGCCCAAAGTGATTGAATGCCACTGTTATTTGCATGTGTGCATCATCCGAGTAGCCATCACTCCCCCCAAATAACATCACCTATGCGTTCCCCCAACTTTGTCAGTCGATCATATGCATGTTGATCACAAAAATTTCGTCATCATCATGGGATTTAAATGACACTTTTCATCTTACTTCTTACCTCATTGTGCCTGGTGAAATGGCAATTAGATATGGTGACAGCCGTGGACGCCTCGATCGCGTCGATCAGTCCGTCGTAGCAGTGCGACATGGACACATGGTCGATCCAAATGTTGGTAGCACCGAAGAGGGAGATGCCGTCGCCGTCGCTCCGTGTGCGGAACCCGTAGTGCTCCAGAGAGTCCCTGATGAGCCCGCCGTTCCCGGGGTGGATGTCGTGGATGTGGAGGCCGTGGATGATCACGTTCTTCACGAACTGCACGGTGATCTGGGCCCCGTCGCAGATGTGCACGTTGGCACCACGGCCGTCAATCGTCTTGTTGTCCGTCACGATGAGCTCTTCGGAGAGCCGGATGACCATGTCATGGGTGAATATGATCCACAATGGTTCGGGCTGGATCACGGCGAAGCGTAGCGTTCCGGGTTTGGGTTTCATTAGGTTGTCATCGGATGGATCGGTGACCCGGTAGATCTTGCCGGCCTTGCCTCCCGTGGTTCCGCGGCCAAAGCCAAGGGCACAATTGGCCAGCCTCTTGCGGTGGTTGGCCCAATCTTTCCGGCATCGCCAGCACCTATCGATCGGGTTTGTGGCCAAGCATCCGCCTTTAGATCTCTTCAAGCTCCTCCTTGTGTTATTACTACCTTGCATGTCCCTACACCACGATTTCTTCAATTACACATAACCATCGGTAACAAAGAGATTTGTTCATCTAGGAGATAAGAAGAGATAAAATAGAACGAGTGTGATTTTAAGAGAGACAACCTTGGCTAAGGGATGCATACGTGCTTGCGTTATTGTGTTATGACGAATAATCGGTGACATGCATTACAAGTTCAATCCATTTTCGAAACTACGAAAAGGGAAGTAGACTAAGCATAACAGAACATATCCTATTATTAGTTAATAACATAATGTCAGACAACTACTCCTGTAACTTTTGCGTGCGTGCATCTATATGTGGGAACCATTGCTCGCCAAGAAAGAAGAGAGTACTTACTCATGCACGCGTTGGTTGAAATCCTCGGCCACTTTACTCGGGTCGGGCTCGTAGGCCTCGATGGCGGCTTTCCTGGCTTCTTCGGCTCGCTTCTGCCACACCTCGTCGAAGTCGGCGATGTTGGCTCTCAGAACCGGAACCATCACGGCGAGGAAAGCAAATGCAAACGCTAGTTTGTGATCAAGAGCTCCCATGGCGATCTGCTATACGTTTGCTGTCGCACGTCCTTTCTTCAAAGTCTCTCTCTGTCTCTCTCTCTATGCTCTTTTCTGCTTTCCTTTATGAGAGGATAATGCATCTACGGGGCATGAATCATGCGTCTAGGGTTTCCATCGATGCGAGGATCGAAAGTTCAAAAATATTGTCAACGGCCTTTATTGGATGTTTTATAGCAAAATCCACGAACACAAATCGAGAGTAAAAATGGATAAAATTGAGAAGTAGAGAGGGAAGCGTGGGGAGTCGCTTCCTCCCGACCTTTTATGCCTCTTTACTTTGTTTAGCCTGTAGAATTTCTTGACATATAGTCACATTAGGTCCACGACCGATGGGGAGAGAATTTCTGGCAAGCACCATGCTATTTCTTCTTCTTTAAGTATTTATATGAGTGACCAAAGGAAAAATAAAATAAAATGAGTGACCACAGTTAGTTCCAAGTATTCTTCTTGTTGCTCGATTTGATTACATTGACGTAAGAATAACTATTATCTCCTCTCTTTTTTGTTGTTGTTGATGTGCTGTATTAATGATTTTCCTATAATATGAATCGGATATCAAATTTCGGTGGCCACGGCATTCGTTCCTAATGAATCAATAGTGTTTCTCTAGATAATCCGGAGAAAATGTGCTATTCTGGGAAACATTTGAAAAACACAGGAAACCCAATCAAATGCAGAGAAATCAGGACGGAGCAAACTGGTTCAGCAAGGAATTCAGGATAAAGCGACTTCGTCCTGACAAATGCTTCGCGCTTTGGGGACGGTCCGGCCGTCCGTCCCCGGCATCGGGTATCAAGGACCATTCAAATAAGCAAAAGAGGGACGGCATCCTCTGAGGAACATTCAGGAACGGGAGAGCCGACATTGATAAGCCGTCCTTTTTAAGAACCGCCTGGCCTCCGTGGTACTCTTTAGAGTACGACACTCAGATGATAAGAGCTTTTGCAAAGGTACATTCTGCCATTGATTCTTTACAAGACTATACGAGACGATGAGTATCAAAATCCGCAGACAGATACACAAGTAAACCAGGAAGAAGATAAGAGGGTACGCTGAAGCTGTATTGGATATGTAACGCTCTCAGTCGTAATCTTCAGGCTGAGCAAAAGGGTACTTGAGATATGAATTCTTGACTAGAGAAGGATCTTCAGGAGTTGACCAGGGATACTTCAGTGATGGATCTCGCGGGAACTTTCTGAAGTTCAGGAATGGTGCCCACAGCAACACCCTGCCAAGCCACATGGTGCAAAACAACAGAGTTCGTGCGCGTAATAAGAACATTCCGAAGGAAATTATCGTCGAATGTAGATGTAAGTGGTCTCGTGACCGAGAACGGAAATATGGTTTTCGAGGGTGAAAAGAGAATATGAATCGAATTCGTCCTCTCGAAAACCAGAAACATAAGGACTGATGAAGCGGAAACTAGTCGAGTTCGACGAAAGGGAGACTAGAATTGGAAAGAAACGCGATCAGGATCTAAACCAGTTTCATTTAACCATGAACCATATTACATAGCAGATAGGTTGCAGTTGCACCGCATGACCTAAACTGACAGAACAAGCGCATGCCGTCGATGTAAATGAGAAGTATTTTCGAACGAGAAATCAGAATTAGGTCGGCGAGATTATAGTCAGTGTTTATACGATGAACATGAAAGGCACTCACCCGGGGAAGAACATGAAGACGAACATGAACTGCACATACATCTCAAACACATTCCTCCTGTACCACCTTATCCTTAGCCAGTTCATAATGATTGGCTGCCATCTCCCCGGCGTAGAAAATTGCAAATGGAATCAAAAGATCATGGAAATTTCAAATAATGAAAAAAAACCAACAGTGATTTCGCTCACCGGCATGATGAGGAAGTACCAGAAGGCCACGATCCCGAGCTGTATCAGAACCCAAGTGAAATCTTCCTCGTTGTTCACTCCAGTCACCGCAACCGCGGGCTGCTCAAACTGTGACGTATTTTCCAAGATCAAACAAACAAAGCAAGACCCATCAGACCCTTTTTACTCTTTGACAATTCGCAAGATTAATCGATGCAATCGTATGCGGCAGACGTGGGTTGGATAAGGGTACTACAGCAGTGGCCAGAAACGCTCCGGCTTGGATTGCCAAGGCAGATTTTCGCAGGCCAATTTTGTCCGAGCAATCCGGGATGATGCTCGCCGGCGTCTTGGGATGCAACAAAGATCGCCAAAGGAAAAGAACCA
Source organism: Metrosideros polymorpha var. glaberrima (assembly GCA_001662345.2). NCBI lineage: Eukaryota > Viridiplantae > Streptophyta > Magnoliopsida > Myrtales > Myrtaceae > Metrosideros > Metrosideros polymorpha. Next base: position 6,890,033 of record BCNH02000007.1, on the reverse strand, counting down.
ATTAATTCGAAGGGAAGATAATTTCGAGAAAAGAAGGAGAAAGGTGGATTCATCTGTCACCTGGTTTAGAGCAGCATTACTAATCAGTGAAGGCTTGTGAAAGCAAGCGGTGGAGGGAGGCTTTCTGGATCGAGACGGGGAGGGAGAGGGGAGAGAGCGAGCGTCGTGAACGTGAAGGACTCGAGAGCTTAGCGCGAAGCTCATGGTGAGCTCTCAGCTCTCTCTCTCTCTCTCTCTCTGTGCAGAGTGGAGAGGAGAAGGGAGGATCGTCTTATCTTCTTGGGCTGTTTTTAGGTTCATGGGACAGGATGCACTGAAAATCCTTTTTTTTTTTCAAGTTAAAATAGAGGAGAAAATAATAATTGTCGATTTGCCTCACTTAATTCCAAAGTTTATCAATTTAATCCCTAAATAACCTTGATTTGAGTTAATCAAATCCACAAATGCATGCCACACGAGCGACGCTGAAATCGTACACAAAAAGTTTCGACTATGATGGAGCTAATTCGATTTTTTCAAATCAAGTGAAATTGAAGCGATTTGGGTTGATACGATGGTAAATTGAGATAGAGTTTAGTAGACAGGGCCGAATGACAGTCTCCATCTATCATAAACTGAATTGGGCAAATTTAAATTCAAGGAAGAGCATAAAAAAAAATTCAAGTGCGTGTGTGATATGAGAACTTATTTTTTATATATATAAAGAAAAGGAAACATTGGGCTATGGCCTCATTAAAATGCTACATGTAGCCTTGATTAGGCCCAATCTGAAACTTCGAATGGGCTCAAAAACTGGCCCTTGGTCCTGAAGTGTGCGAAAGGCCGATACGGTCTCCATTCGGCACCGGTGAAACCAATCTAATCGGATGCCAATTCAGCCATTCCATCGATGGAAGGATGTAAGAGAATGTCAATTGCATTCTCCTCATAAAATGTCACAGAGTTTCCTAAGTGTGACCTCTTTCTAAGGGATGCATTGGGCATTTGAGTATACTATTTCGGATTTCCACGTGTTTTTCTTTTGTTAGCGGTTGGGTGAGTGGGTCCGCTCTTGCCCATCTCAACCAGCCCATCTCCTTGGGCGAATATAGATTCCCGTTCCATCCTATTCATTCTTTCATTTCTTCGTATCAAATGTGTCCCCTATCAGTACACAGACATGGTAAAATGAAATTAACCATTTTGACCATATGTATTCATTTTCTTAATTGGTTAATGATAAAGTGAAAGATTCACAACATTTTCTTTCGGAAAAAGTTATAATTTTCGGATGAACTCCGGCCAATCCCGATCAATTACGAAGTGTTGGAAAACTAGTTTATGTTACGTGAATCCCACGAGATTCATTGGGAATACATAGATATAGATCCAGTCGCTCCACTAATCCTTATCACAATTTAACCTCGCTGCACGAATGCTTCCATTCGTGCAATACATGCTAGAGGCGGGACAACGAAAACTATCGATTCCAACGGAGGCATACCAAGTGACATTTACACAACGCATCGCATGGTATCGCAAGATAGATTGCACAATGTCGCTCTTTGGATGTGCGAAAAGAGACTTGATTAATAGGTGATCTCATATTAGCTTTATCAGTTTATACAAAACTATAAGGGTGAAAGCGAAAAATGTAGGAGGAATCAGGGAAAGGGATGTAAATAAAAGAAAATAAAGGTGATAGATGTTCTTGATGTTATGTCTGTCCCACTGCCTCAAACGCTCCTTAGATCGCCATCATTGCAACATTCATTACTTATTTGAGTTTTAATTCTCCCTCCCTCCTTCTTTCCCCCCCTCTCTGTTTTTGTCAAACTGTCCTTAGAAAATTCGCACACTTCTCTTCTAATTTTGCCGACAGAAGATCAATAAGAGTTCCAATCACTTACGTTAATATAATGTCTCATGAATTGGATTAATTATTTAGATAGTCGGCTAGCTTACCAATGGTGATGTACAAGATATATAGATACGCTTGTCTATTAGTCTATTTTCCTTTTAAAAAATTTAGAAAAACAAAGGGGGTATTTTAATTATAGAAAATCTTGAAAAAACAAATTTCATAATTCTACAGGACTACTTTTATTTATTCTGAAAAATTTTCAGATGTTTTGTGTTAAATAAAAACCAAGTTGCCAAGGTGACGAACTTCAGAAAATAAAACTAACACATAAAGCCACTCTAGATAGACGTTACTGACCCATAATGTATGAACTATTGGGTATTGGAAAATGGTCAGAGTGACCGGATTGAAACACCGAGTTGAACTCTCATAGTGGCTTACTTTGTAATTCCGGCCTAGTACCGAAATTAATGTGCAGATGGGTTCTCTACTTAAATTTCGACATGTCTAAACACTAACCCATTCGATTAACTTAATAGGCAAAAGATGTCATTTTTCAACTTTTAAGAAAGCTTGCATTTATATTAATCAAAGTGGAAAACGTTGATCTACCTAACAAGATTCTCCCGGAAAAGGATTTGACTAGGGGGGAGATCGTCCGACAGATAATTCTATAATTCGTGGTGGTAATAAAATAAACAAAGATGAGAGCCAGTGTCTCCTGGCTATAACGTCACTGTCGAATGTCCATGCACCGGTATCATTGTCGCCGGAGCTTGTTTGCTCGTGCTACTCTTACATGCACGAGCACATACTTATGTTACCTTGATTTCTGCTTAATTTCATGTCACTTAATTTTGTAGGAACGAATGACCAAAAAACAAAAAAATTGTAGGAACGTTATTGTGGCATCTGATATTAATCACAAGCTGTTGCGAAAAAAAAGAACAAAAAATAATCTCTTTGCACTTTTGTTTTATGGAGTTCAAATAGCTAATAACTTTAAATACGGCATATTCTTGAAAAAAATAATTGCGCTGGGAATTTTTTTGAAGGAATTGATAAGTGTAAAAGATTATTGGTAAAAATAAGTTATCGGTTGTGCCTATAGAAATCAATATGTAAGCTTGGCTATTAGAAATCTGATTTTTTTTACAAATTAATGTTAAGGTCGTAAATGATCGTTAAGTCCTAACAAAAAAAGGGTCATAGTCGTGAGATGGGTCATGCAGATTAGGACAGTTGAACCATCTCCAAGCTTAAAAGTTTAGATGATGAACATTTATCAAGGGAGGGTCCATATTTTTGCCATGCATCGATCATCTTCTACCTTCTATCATAAGTCTGAATATCCTCTCTATTATTTTCTTTAGGGAAAAAGCCACAAAAAATCCTAAACTTTGCCCTCTGTGACACATTTATCCCAAACTTTGCCATCTGTGATATATTTATTCCAAACTTATACAATGTAACAAATTTACTCAAAACTTATTTTTTTGACACCAAAAATCCCAAACGTCTATCCATGTAACACATTTACTCCAAAAATTCTGACCCAAGGGCATTTTTGTCTTTTACCTTTTTATTAAATAGAATATTTAAAATATTTAAAAAAACAAAAAAAAAAAGTGGGGATTGGGGGCAAGCGGCCCTTGCCGCCGCTAAGGCCTCGGCGAGGGCCAGCAACCGCGACCCTCCCCCAACGCTAGGCGAGGATCGCAGGGCCCTTGCCCAGCACTGGCGAGGGTCACCAGCCCTCGACCAGCCTCGCCGAGGGCCCTCTCCAGCGATGGGGCCAGTGGCAGCAAGGGTCTGCTACCCAAGCTCCAATTTTTCCTTTTTTTTCTTTATTTAAAATATTTTAAAATATTATGAATATTCTATTTAATAAAAAAGTGAAAAAAAAGGTTTGGGGGTAAATGCGTCATTTACTTCAAGTTGGATAAATGTGTCACATAATCATAAATTTTGGGTTTTTGGTGTCAAATAAAAAAGTTTGGAGTAAATGTGTCACAGAGGCAAATTTTGGGATTTTTGATGACACAAAAAAAGTTTGAGGTAAATGTGCTATATAGGGTAAAGTTTGGGATTTTTTGTGATTTTTTCCCCTTTTCTTTATTATTTCCATTTAGTAATAATAAAGAAGACACACATTACGCACCTAGGGAGGAAAAAAAGGTGTCGTGGAGAGAGCAAATTTTGTGTGAAATTAGTTACTACCAGAATAAAATTTACATTTGTTGAGGTTGGGCTGGTGATCAGTTTATAAATGTGAGGGAAAGCCTCATCCTTTAAACTAACTTTTGGGGTGAGAGAAGCACGAGACCACCCAATACTGGTATCAGAGTTCAGATTGCCAATAAGTTTGGACTCAAGAGCCAAATGGGAGAAATACGAGTTGTCACTGCTCCGATCAAGGCCCGATGTGTGAGAAAGAGATTGTTGAAATTGTCCCACATTGATTATGGAAGAGGCTGATGGTTAGTTTATAAGTGTAAGGGAAAGATTCACTCTTTGAGCTAGTTTTTGGGGGTGAGAGAGATCCGAGACAACCCAACATTGGTATTAGAGCCTAGGTTGTCAACAAGTTTGGACCCAAAAGCCACATGGGAGAGATACATGTTGTCACTACTCCGACCCAAGGCCCGATGTGTGAGAGAAAGATTGTTGAGGTTGTCCCACATCGATTGTGAGAGGGGCTGATGATCAATTTATAAGTGTGATGGAAAGATTCACCATTTAAGTTAGCTTTAGGGGTGAGAGAGGCCCGAGACTACCCAACACTAGTATCAGAGCTCAAGTTGCCAGTAAGTCCGACCCAAGGCCGTATCTCTCCCGTGTGGCTCTTGGGTCTTGGATCCAGACTTGTTGGCAATCTAGACTCTGATATCCAATATTAGTTGGTCTATGGCCTTTCTCACCTCAAAAGTTAGTTCAAATAGTGAGACTTTTCCTCACACTTATAAATTGACCACCAACCTCTTCCACAACCGATGTGGGACAACCTCAACAATATTAATTGACGAGCAAGAGATTTTACATTTTGTATATTACAGGATTTGGTAAATAAATTTTGTGAATAAAAACCACCATGAAACTTTTTAATTAAGACGAATATAAGGCAGCATCAATTTAACTGTGTCTTGCGACTATATTTGATTTTAATGAATTTTTTCCGCCAAAGTTGATATTTAGGTTACTATATATTCTCTCTTATCCTCCGTTAGCCTCCATAGTGTCACCAATTTGGTCCCCCTTGTATCTAGTTACGGCTAATCTAGACAAGAAGATGTTCAAGAAAACACACATTCAATCCACCAAATTCGAAATCTAGAATAACAATAAAGTATATGATTCTATAAAATTAGAAAGCCCCTAAGTAATGATGCCTCTCTAATAAAAATACCCTATAAAATAGGCAAATATGCTCCTGCCCACAAGCGGTATGAATGCTATCATAGTGAACATGTAGATACGGGACCCATTAATTTGTATTATATAGTTACAATTACATATAAGATTAAGCAAAAGAAAACACTTCATGTAGTTATAATTACTAGCTCAGTTGAGAAATATATATGTCTTCATAGGAAAGCAAAGCAAACTCAACCGGTCCCGCCCTCCAATTTGGACCACAGTGATCAGTCAGTGACCGCCATTAGCCCAGACTTTGCACTAATCTTTCTTCCTTAATTAGTCGTCAAATTTGAAACTTTCTTTCCCTTTCCCTTTACTTTATTTATCATTATTGTTATTTTTTTTTTTGGTATAATTGGTCGTCTCATATAAAAGAATGAGGAGACGCGTGCACAAAACAGGGGCCCATTCGGGAGAACATGGGGCCATAAGAGGCGCATAAAAAATCAGGGAAAAAATTAATTAAATGAGGGTTAATAAAACCTTTTGATTATTCAATATGTGTGGTGGCCACACATAGCTGTACGCCCATTTTTTTTTTTTATTTCTCCATTATAATTATATTTGAGTAGGAAATTTAGGGCTGTTTGCACAATCATTTGGATTTGGTCCAAAAACATGTGAGTCGAAAGCAATTAAAGAGGAAAAGAGTGGAACAGATTGTCTGCACACTTTACGGAATGTTTTCTTTAGCTCATTTAGAAAAGTTAATTTAGCTTTAATGTGTAATTTAAGAATCCAACGGAACGCATTCCCTAATTCTAAACTGAATTATCACTTTGAAATATCTGTCTATTATATTCTGGAAAATTGATAGTATAGGTATTGTTTTAAAAAAAAAAATTATCTTCGTGATATCCCCTTTATAAGTTTTCTATTTTTAATTTACAAAAAGCCAAACATTCTTATTTTTTTCCTGCACTTTTTTTTTTAATCATATTAGTAGCTCAATGTCGCCAAGGATTGTTGCCAAACAATGCTAAAAGGCTTCAATATTAGGAAAGGATATCTAAAAAAAAAGGGTAATAAGCAGGTAATTAAACTAGCCTAGGATTCAAGGACTCTATACCTAGATATACAGATCTGAAAAAGACATAAGGATTCATGGATAGATGCTTCAGAAAAGCAAAAGCAATTTGAAGGGACAAAGCACAGCAAAAGTTGACAGCATCCTATCGAAAAGGATTGATATGCCGATGGTCACCATCACCAACTCAAAGCAATTGAACTGAAACATCTATTATAATAATAATAATAATAATAACAAAATTCCATGGTAAATATGTTTCTCTTTTTGTAAGATTATGTTCATATTGTTTTGAGATTTTATAGATAATGTGAATGAATCTTTGTTGGAAATGAGAAGGAGATGAAGAATTTAGGTGATTAGGTAGGGTTGGACGGTGCAGCCCTCGACCACCCCCCGGCATGATGTTGAAAAATAGACCAAGAAAGGCTAGTGATTTTTGGTGAACTAGTTTAGTCTATAATTTATTAACTTTTGTTGCTTTCCCATTTTCGTCAAAATGAAGATGACGAGAGCGTGATCATGCAAATGGAATTTGATGGTTGGAAAATAGCGATGAAGGGCTAAGCGGGTTTAGATGGTGGGAAACGGACACGTATTTATCACTTGCAACCTCGGGACGGTGAAGACCAAATCTCTAATATATAGTCTACAAGAATGTGTATTTATGTTATTGAGCCCATTATTCGAGCTATATATATACTAATTTAACAATATCGAAATGTGATTGAGGGCATTTTTAAAGATAATTCATAGGAGGAATTTTAGATATGGGTTTGAAGAGGGGTCGTTTTCTCAAAAAAGAGTTTAGAGTGGATTTTATCTCAAATAAGATCCTAAAGTGGCCAACATAGTTTGAAATAAGGCATGAGGTTACCGGTAGACCAAATTTTTGCAAGTTGGTGAGCCTGTGCATCTTTCATGCAATATGCACTAATATTCACCCATACCAATGTCATCTTATTGTAAATCCCCCGATAATACTATGATTTAGGTAGCATTTGCAAGATTAAGAGTTAAGAAAACTTATACTTTACCAATAAGATAGACTCACACTAGGAGAAAACGAAGAAGTTACCCGAATTGGGGAACCTTTTGATTTGATTTCAGCTTTGGTGCAAAAACTCGTCATATTTGGTAACTTACTCAATTTCAAATGACATACATTAGAAAACTCAATTATGTCATTGCTAGCAACTTTATCTTCTCCTGTTTTATCCGTGACAATGGCACGCATTGAGTCATGTTCTCATACTTGCATCCATACTTACATCTCTTCCAGCTATACAAGTCTTTCCATCTCTGAAGCAAACCATAGGTTTTTTCAATCGGTCGCACTTTTTGACACTCATAGCTTTCAATTTGTTTAAGCACTCGGGTGCGGTAGGGCCACGACATATCTTCTCCAGATTAATAAGATTTTTGAGGAACAAACACTCTAAATCATAATAGTAGCGAGGGGGAAGCCATTGGACGAATTGGCAATGTACTTACTTGAGGGGTTGTTGCGAATGTCAAGATGCTTCAATTCTCGAAATCCATGGGTGCACAACTTTTCTTCTTGAAATCTCTCAACCCGTCCAAATGTAAGTGTTTAGTCTTCTGCTGAGTTATAGTGCCCATTCTCTTGAAAGAATGTTGTTACGCAATTTCACTTTGAGTTTCATGATTCTCAAATCTTTAGATTTCCTTCCGTAAAAATTTTCTATTGTGATCCAAAATCTGATCGGGTTCCCATATGACGGGTCATCATCCTCCAAGAGTATGATGGGATCACTGATCGATATTTCCAAAGTGATTAGCTTTGTCATTAACTTCAACTCGGCAAGCCTAACATTGTATAATTCTGATGATATTTCATCCTCCCCATCCGTCAGTCAAAACCTCTTCCAAGTCGTTTTTTTTTTTTTCAATGTATTTATATCCATATAGGACACAACCTCGAGTTAAATAATTTCAAGTTCTTGAAGCAGAGACCAGAGACTATGTGCTTTGTGCTCCTAGCACTTCTTCGTTTATGTGTATCCGTAGGGATCGGTCCTCATTAGAATCTCTCATGCTCTCTCCTTTTTAATGTGCATTGGAAGTATTATAACTGGTTAAGAAGTGCAATCAAATTTTAAAATTTATCAAGAAAGTGCAGTCGAGTCCTAAAACTTTCAAAAGATGCAATCAAGTTTTAAAACTTGTCATAAAAGTGTAATTGAGTCATTAAACTTTCAAAATTTGTAATCAATAGAAGGACTTCATTGGACTAATTTGATAAGTTTTAGGATTTAATTGCACTTTTGAAAATTTTTAGGACTAAATTACACATTTGTAATAAGTTTTAGGACTTTCAATACACTTATCACTTTTAAGTAATGTTACATCTATTTTTTACTAATGTTTTATAAGACTAGATGACTCGATTCGAAAATTTTAAAGATGTCGTTCGACCAAATATTGTTTTATCATTCTCTATACATGATTCAAAAGATAACACGTAGTAAAACTATTAAATTACTTTCACCCAAGTTTCTTGTTCTGAAAGTGGTAAATGCATAAAAATAAAGGCATCTCTCTTATGACAAATTCTTTGCGCATGACCTACCGAGGAAGCATCTTTGAGGAAAAATAAAATTTTAGACTTTGAATTATGAATGAAGCACCGGCAATGGCATCATCAGCCGGGCCCCCCCACACACACTTTTACTTTAAGACTGCCCACCAATTTAGGGGCATGGTTGGTGGGCCACCCCATTACCCCCTATTTTTATTTTCATCAACTATACTATTTAAATTTCGCCATTAAATTTATGGCCGTAAAGGTAGAAATTTTTTTGCCGTGACTAAGAGTTCGTGAAGGAATTAGGGTTATCACCAAGATTTAGTATTATCATGTCTTGCATTGACGGCCAAAATGTTCTTCCAAACCCGGGTGATCTTCAGATCAAGATGTGATTAAATACGAAGGATTATTTACCATATAAGCGTCTAAACCGTGTTGTTTTTTCTTAAATTAATCCATAGAAAAAAAAAATGTGATGTGGAAGTTATATAGAATAGGACTATAGGAGAAACCCCAAAAAAACATAAGAGAAGAATTATCGAGATTATATATAATATGTGTATATATATAAATTTCTGATATCTTCTCTATTGGGAAGGCAACTGTGAGATAAAGAGAATGTTAAGGGTTACTTAACTTTTTCAAAAGTGGCTTGGACGATGCTGCCAAGGCATTCTTTTTAAGTTTTTCCCTCTGTCAAAGAATGAATCCTCTTCTCTGTTTCTCCTTCTGACTGTTCTGTCTCCTTCATCATCATCCTTCTTGAAAGACCATTCCCATCTCTCTCTCTCTCTCTCTCTCTCTCCCTCTCTCTCCAAACACCATCTTCACTGCAAAAACTCTGTATTACAATCCGATCTCTCTCTCTCTGTCTGTCTGTAGTCTGTACAGTACATATTGATCGTCATCTCCAATGGCAGCCAACAAGTTTGCGACCATGGTTCACAGGAACACCAACAAGATGACCCTCATTCTGATCTACGCCATTCTTGAATGGACCCTGATCAGCCTCCTCCTCCTCAACTCTCTCTTCTCTTACCTCATCGTCCGATTCGCCGATTTCTTCGGCCTCAAGCGGCCCTGCCTCTTGTGTTCCAGGCTCGATCATCTGTTTGAGCCCGGCAAGACCATGCTCCATCACAGAGGCCTCGTCTGCGAGAGCCACGCCAGCGAAATCTCCAGGCTGGTCTACTGCTTCAATCACCAGAAGTTAGTAGAGCTCCAAGACATGTGCGAGGATTGCTCGTCCTCCTTGCAAATCGGTCCGACTAAGAATGGTGAGGATGAGAAGGTGAAGTGTTGTTGTTGCTGTGGAGCGAGCGTGGAGAAGAAATCCCACTTCTCTCCCTGCGCTTCAATCAAGTCTTGTTCCGATAATCTTGATGATACCCAGAAGGGGTATTTTGTTACAGAGGCAGAGGATGGTGAGGATGGAGATTTTGGGAGCGGATCGGAGTTGTTTGTGAAGGAAGTTAATCAGGGGATTGAAGAAACTGGAAGATTTGTGGTAGTTTCTGAAGATTGTCAAGCATATGGGGATGTCAAGGTGGAGCGAGAGGAGGAGGACGACAAGTGTTCGTCGCCTTCATCAGAATCCGGTGTTAAAAAAATGGTGGAGATTGACGATGGGATGGTCGAACTGGTGACTGAGAAGGAGCGCGAAGTCATTGCCGAGGATGATCGGAATGTTTTCATTGTTGAGAGGCATATGTCTGATGAGACTGATCAGAGCATGCTTCAATTCGGTAGCGGAAAAGGCCAATCAGCGGCCATCACCGAGTTCTCGTCTCGCCACTTGGATTTGCTGGTGTTTTCTGAAGATTGTCAAGCATATGGGGATGTTAAGGTGGAGCCAGAGGAGGAGGAGGACAGGTGTTCGTCGCCTTCATCAGAGTCTGGTATTAAAGAAATGGTGGAGAATGAGGATGGGAAGGTCGAACTGGAGATTGAGCAGGAGCGCAGAGTCATCACCGAGGATGATAGGAATGTGTTCATTGTTGACAGCCATTTGTCTGATGAGACTGATCGGAGCATGCTTCAATTCGGTGGGACAAAAGGCCAATCAAAGGTTGGCACTGAGCTCTCGTCTCGCCACTTGGAGTTTTACATTGGAAACATTGACTGCGAGTTGATTCCAGTGGAACTGAAAGGGCTGTACACAATCAGAGAGGAAGATCATGAAAACTGTGGACAACAGGATGTCATTTTGGACTTCTGCTCCTCTCCTGGGAAGAAGATTCAGGTTGTGCAGGATAAGATTAAGGGCGATTTGGTTGAGAGTGAAGGCTTGATGTTAGAATTCGAAACCAAGGAGCTCAAAAAAATCGATGCTTCCGAAGCTGCAGAATTGGATGAGAACGTCTCATATCATGCACTGCAAAAGGAGAGCAATGAGCAAGTTGCTGTTACTCAAGCAACCGGGACTCTTGGGGTGGGAAGCGATGATGTTCTTCAAGGAACTGCAGAAAAGGCAGGAGGATTCGAAAGCTCAGACTTTCACCCAGGTAATTGCTTTATTCTGAGTAGAACTCGATAGTGTTGCTTCAGTTAAATTTGAATGCAATAATTGAGAATGCTCCACGACATATGTAGGAGCCGAAGAGGAGTATAATTCACAGAACGATGAGGCCGACGCAGAGATTTCAATCGGGACGGAGATTCCTGATCAAGAAACAGTTGATGAGATTTATACTCAAGAATCATTCCCTTCGTTTCAGTGCACACAGGAAGATCCTTCTACTAGATATGACATTCTCAGCGCTAATTTCGATCACGGTAAGCTTTTAAGAGTATTTTGCCAAATGAAGGACTTCTGCAAATGGCTCTTCATTTGTTCTTTATCTTATACCATTTCTCTCTTGTTGGTTATAGGGTTTATGCAAACTGACGGAAATATCGAATTCCAAACTGGCTCGCTTGGAGCGAGCGAGCAAGAAGATAATGGTCAATTGCGATTGTGTATGGAGAGTAATGAGAATATTGAAGATGAGAAAATGCCAGATACACCAACTTCCATTGATAGCCTGCATAGGAGATTACTACTTCTGGACAGGAGAGACTCTGGGACGGAAGATTCTATAGAGTCGTTGGACGGGAGCGTGATCAGTGATATTGAAGGTGGTGAAGGAACTCTCACCATTGAGAAGCTGAAATCGGCATTGAGATCTGAAAGGAAGGCCTTACATGCTCTATATGCAGAACTTGAAGAAGAGAGGAGCGCTTCTGCTGTTGCGGCGAGCCAAACCATGGCGATGATCAACCGCCTGCAGGAAGAGAAGGCCGCAATGCAAATGGAGGCCTTGCAGTATCAGAGAATGATGGAAGAGCAATCCGAGTATGATCAAGAAGCATTGCAGCTTCTGAATGATCTTATGGTGAAGCGAGAAAAGGAGAAGGAAGAATTGGAACAGGAGCTCAAGATGTATCGCCAGAAGGTCGAGGAGTACAAGGCCAAGGAACATATGATGATCGCGAGAAGACACCGAACTTCATCTGCATCTTGTAGCAATTCTGAGGACGGTGATGGGTTATTGACCGATTTGAATGGTGAGGCAAAGGAGGAGGACGGCCTTTATGGGGACCGAGATGGAATCCATGAGAAGACCCCAACCGATGCAGTTGTGTATCTGGAGGAGTCATTGGAGGACTTTGAGGAAGAGAGGTTGTACATTCTAGAGCAGCTCAAGGCTCTAGAAGAGAAGCTTTTCGGCATAAGCTATGAAGAAGGACAACATTTTGAGGACGTGAAGCCAATGATCGGTCATTCCTACAAGGAAAATGGCAATGGCCACAGCGATCACTTGTCGAATGGTGAAGCTAATGGGAATGGGAACGGACATTCCAAAATGAATGGAAATCACCAGGAACACAGGGGACTCGGGGGCCCTAAGGCGAAGAGGCTGCTTCCTCTTTTTGATGCGGTTGGTGCAGAAACAGAATTAGATGGCGAGCTGTGCGGGGACGAACACCAAGCGGAGGACAAGAGGCTTGCGATCGAGGAAGAAGTAGACCATGTATATGAGAGATTGCAGGCTCTTGAAGCCGACAGGGAGTTCCTAAAGCACTGCATCAACTCATTGAGGAAGGGCGATAAAGGATTGCATCTTCTCCAAGAGATCTTGCAACATCTTCGCGATTTAAGGACAGTCGAGGTCCGAGTTAGGAACATGACCGACGGCATAATGCAGTAAAATTTGTTGCCGATTCTGCAACGTAGAAGTCAAGGTGGAGCTCTTGAATCAAATAATCACTTTTATTGACCATTAGTCTTTAATCCTAAATTTGATGTAATGTCAGGTCGGCGTATTGATCATTATCAAATTTCCCCTGAAAATTTGCAGATTATGCTATTGGAGTCCATCAGCCGCCCAAAAATCTAAGCAAAATACCGGTGGCCCAGCAGCGTACGGGCAAACATCGGACAAAGCGGCGAAGTACATTTCATGAACAAATTCTAAGGGATGCACCTTCAGGGAGAGGGAGGCCCCTGGTCCTGGTCTATTTGGTCTCATCTTGGTGGACAATGAGGAAAGAGTCTGCCTTCATGTTTTTGACTTTCTTTTTTGTTCTTATTAAAAGCCCAAGTTTTACTTTCTGGGTTATGCCTACCAACATTCTTTCTGCAAAAGGGTGATGGTGGGTGTTATGTGCATGTAGGCTAGTGTGGGGGATAAAACACCCTGTCACTTGGAATTCTTTTTTTCTTCTGCTGTCTTTTTTTTTTTTTTTTCTGCTGTCTTTTTGTTTTTGTTGTTGTAATGTTATAGTTCTGTCATTTGGAGGTTGTGAGAGTAGGCATGGCTTGCATAGCTGGAGATATCCAACCAAGATTCCAGTGCCAGTTAGGAAGTTTTAGAAATAGGACACTCTTATTTGGTTCATTCCTTTATGGCCTTCATCTGTGGGGAAGCCAGGGGAAAAGTAAAATCACCCCCCCTATCTTCTCATCATTGCATCAATTTCCATTACAAGAGGGTTTGGTTTTTTTTTTTTTTTTTAATTATTATTTTGTGGAGCTTATGAAGTTGTCTCTACTTGTATACCACTGTGTACTCATCATCTGTAAGTATGTAATGGTGTGTGTGTTTTTTTCTCCTTTTGTTTTAGACTGTCTTGGGGTTTACCTACTTGTTTTTTTTATTTGTATATTCTTTGGTTGTAAGTATCTGAGGACATGAAGGCTCATCCAAAAGGGTTGTCATTTAATTATTGAGAGGAAGCAAGCGTTGCTGTCTGTCACCGTGGATTATGCTTTAAGCATAAAACAACTCTTGGTTGGTGCAGAGGAAGCAACAATCATGTACAGTGGAACCATCCTCTTGAGAACAGATATAAAGGATAAAGAAAGCAACAGCATTCAGCTCAGAAAAAAAAAAATATAAGCAGAAGAATATGCACCTATAAACCCATTTTTATATGTTTTTTATGTACATCATCTTAAACATCAATACAATTATGGATAAAGTGTACTCCGACTTATAATCGATCAATTCTATTAGAATCAATCCGTGAAAATTTTCGATCTTCAATTAAGGTATTGCCTTGACGAAAAAAAAATTAAGGTATCGCCAAAGAGAGTAAATTTGTTGGCCGCCTCTTTGTACCCTTTTTCAATTGTCGAAGCTCGTCTTTTAGCCTCAAAATAAAATGGCTCGAGTCATGGGATACCTAGTCATGATCAAGAGATGCTTGAAGGTCAAGCATAGGCTAAAGTCAACCCTTTACTTTTAGGACTTCTCACCGAGCATTTCCAAAATTGAAAAGACATCAGAGATAATGGATTAATATTAATATCTTTCAGTCCTTTTGCAAAATAATTTATTTGCTGTGAGTTATTAAACCAGTTCTCCCACGACGTGTAGGTATTATTTTTTTTTTTTTGTCAGACACGACGTGTAGGTATGAGTACTCATTAAAAATAGAAGATATTGATTATATTTCTCCTTTATATTTAGGTAAGTATGCAAAGTAACGTGCACACAGCGTAAAAATCCAATATTTGTGAGTCAACAGGAGATTCTGATTTAAAAAAAAAAAAAAGGATTATGAGATAAATAATTGGTGCGGCACCATATTGTCAATAGAAATTAAACTTTGTTTGATTTCAATGGTTCTAACTGTCCGATACATATTACCTTGGATTCATTACATTTGTATCTAGTAGTTTGATTGATTAAACACGTTCATGGGGTACTATAGTGTTCTTCAGCATATAGGGCTGCATTTGTTTCGACTTTGGGGGAAGTGAAGCCATTTCCCCAAGGATCTTTGAATGAAGGTGAAAAGCAAATGGGTTTGGTTGATGTATATTTTGTGTAAAGCATGCATGGATGAGTATGGGGACTCCGGACAAGCTTCGACAATGACCATAGCGAGCATCAGTGGCAACCAAAGGCGTTCGTTGGCTAGACGAGCATTGACCGACGACCCTCGTTGCAACCATTGTCAAAGCTCAATGAAAGCAGTAGGTGACAGAGGTCAACGAAGCTTAGCAAAGCTCAAGCGAGGTTCATCGAGGTCGAGTGATCCCAAGGGATGAGCTGCCAGGATTGCACGACCTCAAGCTAGGCGATGCCAAGGTTGCATGACCTCAAGCTTCCCAAATCTGGCTTTAAACAGTCAACGCAACCTTAGGTGAGGGCCGTCGAGGTTGCGTGACCCTAGGCGATCCAAATCTAGACTTTGATGGCACACGAGCCAAGTGCTAGATCTAAACTCTGATGTCGACGAGCTAGGCGATAGGTCATTGAGGTTGCGCAACCTCATGCGACCCCACACCAACATCCGTCCAGCTTCTCTAAGCCACACCAATGTCCGTCCAACTACAGATTTGCAAGTTGAAGATGATTAGTTGTGAAGACAGGATTGGACTGGAATAATTAAATATAAGTGAAGGCAATTTTGAAAGAAAAAAATTCATTAATTTGGGAATTTTCCTTTAAAAAATGTTGAAAGTTTGTTTCTTCAATCAATGCCACATAAATATAATCAAGGCCGTCACTTTCCAGATCTTTGAAATCCATTGAATTTGTACATCTTCATTTTGGGCGAATTTGTGTTCAATTTTATTCGATCCAAAAAATCCAAAATCCGGATCACATAAAACCTAATCCCACTCGTCCATAATACCATGATGGACATTTTTTTTTTGGGTAGAACCATGATGGATATTTTAAACATTGAAAATGTAACATATGCCAGCCAAGACGAGTTTATGGTTAAAATATGTCGAAGTTGGATTTTCGAGGAGATAAATCATGAGAAATCCAATTCAAATTTGAAGATCGAAATCCATAGGATTAGGTACACATGTGACTAATGATGAAAGAAGGGACATGGGATTGATAAAGCAATTTGGATTGTGGGGTTCCCTTTTTCCTTGTTTTTGCCGAAAAACGTTTCACTACAAGGTCAATTAAATTCGGCAAAACGACGAAAAGAAACATTTCGATTTCGATTGGAGTGTGACATATCTAGAAAACAAATAATTATTTATCGATTATTAAACCTTAATTTAAATTTCTTGTTCAAAATAAACTAGAAAAGAAGAACCGACAAGGTCGAATATGCAAGAAATGACCCCAATTGTGCAAAATACGAAAATTAAAAATAAAGAATTATCAAGGCACCTAACTGAAGATGCCCTAACTGGTTCCTCCACGTGCAATTAGCAAAGTCCCACGTTGTCATTTCAAAGGCCTTGGCACTTTTGGGTACGAGGGCAGCTAGGAACAGCGCGAGTGGCACTAATCATTGTTCATCGTCAATCACTTTCGGCGATGCTTAATTGGAAAGGTCAATGATATAATAACCCAATTCGATTTTCTTGTTTATGGGAGGGTGGTGCGAGCCAATTGATCATGCCCCTTTGGCCAATTAATTAGTTCCATAATGTCTCTTAAAGTAAAGGGTGTTAGGTTTTGTGCTTTTATCATTGTTTCAGGCTGCTTTTACACGAGCCTAAACCCTCTAAAGTTTTGCTTTCCAATCTAGGGTAATCCTTCCTACTTGCTAGTTTGAAGTCCAAATCCACGACATCTCGTGAGTTTCGGCTTCGGCCATGCATTAGAATGTCGGCAGATGGAACAAATTGGAAGGGAAAAATGACTCTGTCAGAGGAGGCGGGCCTTAGATTTGGTTCCACCCGCGTCAAGGAGCCCTCAAGGTAAAATTTAACGGATTCTTTGGAGAGGGCTCGACGGAAGGAGCAATTAGCTGTGTGAGCCGTGACTATAGTGGTGTTTTGGTGGACGGATTCACGAAGTCATCTAAATCTTCAACTTGAGTCAGACTCTTTAGTTCTGATACGAGCAATGATAGGAGCAAATCGGTTTGCTTGGGATGGGGAGGCGATTATCAATGCACCTAAGAGGAAGCTCATGGGCTTTGATGATCTATTCCCGGCCCATTGCAACAGGAATGCAAACAAAGTTGCGGATTGGTTGGTTAAAGCCCATAAAGAAAGATACTTGGTCTTTGATTGGTTGTCCATACCCCTTGAAGCACTAGGCGCTATGGCTCTTCTTTGTTTCGATCCTAACTTTCTGTACCCGCAATCATTACCCGAGTAATGAGAAGTACTCTTTTTTGACCCAAAAAAAATAAAATATCTAGGGCAATCCTTCCTAGTTGCTAGTTGGAAGTGTTGCGAAGGTAAGCTTGAGTAATTACGATGGTGTCGAAAGCTTTAGTGAACAGAGCGCGGGCAGCTCGGCACATAGCCAAGATGATCGGCAATTTAGACCATGTAAACAACAAGAAGGGCGCTTAAGCATAATCGATTTCTCCTTTGGAACCAAAACATATCTAGTTCGTTTCAACTTTATTCAGAAAAAAAATTAATCAATTTAGTACGAGTCAATTAGCGATGTCAACTGATTCTCTCGACTCTATTTTATTTATTTATTTTAGTGATAAGGTGGTGTCTGGCCAGCTTTTCCTAACTCTTACCTCTTCAACGTTGATTCTATTTTATATTTAGCCTTTGTCCATTAGCCTAACAAGTCCTTCCTTCCACAGGTGCCCAATTGCCAAAAAGTCAGGTATTCACTCACTTTCACCTCTTGTCAACCTCTTTGTGAATTTATATGAATACATTATAACGGTCTCTTTTGAACGAATAGTTTAATTGACCCCTCGAACTTTAGATATCTAGAATGACTGTCTTCTCAATGGAAGAAATGGATTTGTTATATTCTCCACAAAATTGACTGCTATCTAGGCGCCACCTAAGCAAATCTGAGAATCTATACAAGGCGGATGTTAAACAAGAGAATATAAGATGCCACATCAGATTATGAACGAGTTAAGGGCAGTGGATTTTAGACAATTTTGGTTATGTGGCAAGTACACTATGGATTAGCAAATGAGACAAATAAGTCCATTGGGCAGCTTATGAATGCACTCTATACACAGAAGACGCCATTGTATCACGTGGAAATGCATTCTTCAACAGATGAGGAGGTGTTTATTGTTGGGATAATTATCCAAAAAATCATAAATTCATTATACGACGATTAATTCAGGTGTAAACTTTTTAATTGGGTCAATTTAGTCCTAAATATTTTGATGATTTACCGATTTAGTCTTTCTGGCTAATTTTGGTTAGTAATAGTTGACATGGACACCAGTCGCCCTACATGGCACGGTTGGTACTAAAGTAGACAATTTTTGTAAATTTTAAAAATATTCTTTTTTTTTCTTTTTCATTGTTTTCTTTTCTTTCCTTTTTCTTTCTTTTTTTTTCCTATTTCCTTCTACCAATTGCCAAGGCCTCGGCGATGGCCTATGAAGATCGCTAACCAAAGGTGAGGGCCGAGATGCCTTGGCCCACCCTCGTTGGTTACTCGCCTCCACCGGCCATTGTTGAGGCTAAAATTTATCAGTTCCAGGGTGGATTGATTTCTATCCTAGAACTAGGAACCGGATCGAACATGGGCCATATGGCTAGTTTTAGGCTTTGGGAATCGACACTGTCCGGCCGAGAACTAGGCTTGTCGTTCCGATCTGGTTCCTGGGCTGGACCAGGACCAACAATATTTCCTTTTTTTTAATATCAAGACGTCATACATACATATGAGATTCATAGTTCCCTTACCATGAAAGTGATGGCTGGAGGTGAGGCCGCGACTGCAAGGGATGGCCAAAGGTTGAGGTGACTAAGAGGGCCACGATTGTAATGCCATAATGGAGGGTCGGAGGCGAGGCTACAACTGCGAGGGAGGGCTGGAGGCGAGACCGCAAGTGACTGCAATGAGGCGACCAAGAGAGAGCAAAGATCGAGAGGAAGAGGATCGTACGAGGAGGGGGAGGCTAGGGTTTCTGGGTTTTCGTGTTACTTTATAGAGATTACTCTTTTACTTTTACAAAGAAGAGCAGAAAATAAAAAATACTAGTCCGAGTGGGACAGGTCCAGGCAAGGAACAGGGAATTGGACCAGTAATTCCCGGTTCCAAATTTTGGGAATTGGACCGGTTCTATGCTCACCCCTAGCTGAGGCCCGAACGATTGGTGGAGGGAAATAGGGAAAAAAAGAAAAATTTTAAAAAATAAAAAATTGCAAAAATTGTCAACATTAGCAATTTTCGGTCAAAATTAGCCAGGAAGACTATATTGGCAAATCGTTGAAATTTTTAGAGCTAAATTGACTAAATTAAAAAGTTTAGGACTGAATTGGTCGCCGTACAATAGGTTTATGACTTTTTGGACTATTTTCCCGTTTATTGTCCTTTCGAATTTTGTTAAGCTTGATTAGGAATTGATAAGTTTTATTGCTTTTTTAGATGCTTATTAATCTACTTATATATTTCAGTAACCAATATTTATAATAAGGGTAACATCAACTTCACTTGGTTGGTTGCGAAATATTCTTCATTTATTTTTCCTAATGCAGTGCAAGCAATGATATGCGCGTTGCATGTCACGATCTAGTAATCACCTTTGGCCATACCTTAGGTCTACATTTGGGAGTCAAGATAAAATTCAAGATATGATAAAAGTGTTTGGTTCTTGCCCAAGATAGGATAAAGTTGAATATAATTGAATATAGCCAATATAAAAATATTCCACATGGGAGGTGAGATAAAGGTAGGTAGTATTTCTTATATCCATAGTATAAAAGATATATTTCTTGAATAAAGACTTCTTAAATTAATAAAATTGAAATAATAATTAAATATATATAATAATTTAATCCTAATATAAATAACAAAATAACAATTTTCGTTTTTATTGATTCCTATTTATAATTATATTTTTAATGAATATACTTAGTATTTATATTTATTACATTTTTAGGTATTTTAGGTATATTAGTATAGTTTATATTTAATAAAATTTTATTAAGAAATGATGGAAGGATATAAAAAAAGACATAAAAAGAGAGAGGAAAAAATAATAAAATAATAAAATAACTAAATATAAATGAAGTAGGCATGAGTGTCGAAGCACTATACTTTTCAAAATTCTCAAGGTAAATGATCGTGTCTTCTCTCCTTTACTAGATTCGCCATTTGTTGGTCGATCAACTTTGTCGATGTTGCCGTAACCCGTTTACATTTCTTGTCATAGTTGAATGTGTGGCTCTTGAATGCTGCAATTAACTGTGAGCATTAGTTCATGGTAGAATTGGAAACTGGATTGGACTGGCCTTAAAAATTGGTCTGGTTCCTTGGTCCTCTTCGGTTCTCGGTTCCCGAGTAGGAACCAAACTAAACTGGCCCGAGAATCGTAGAGTCGAAGAACTGAATCGGGGTTCCAAGAAACCAGAAAACTGGACCAAATAGAGGTAACCCTAAAACTAGTAAAATTATTAGATCTTTTCACCAATTTTCATACTAGTAGTATCGAACTTTCAGGGTTTGGAACATCATTTCATTACTACTATTATTCACTATGCTCTTCCATTACTAGGATTAGTTTTATACTTGGTGTAGGTGGAAAATATGTACCCATTAGAATATAGCAAATTTAGTTCTAAATCTTTTGATAATTTGTCAATATAGTCCATTCGACTAATTTTGATTGGAAATATTTGACGTGGACACCAACCATACTACGTGGCACTAACATGGACAAGTGGTGCTAACATGGACAATTTTTATAATTTTATAATTTTTTTCCTTTTATTTTTTTAAATGAGGCCAGTGAGGGCGCCATGCCCTTGCTTGTGGCCGGATCGCCGAGGCCGTGGACCAGTGGAGGGAAATAAGAGAAAAAGAAAAAGAAAAAATTTAAAAATTGTAAAAATTATTCACATCAGCGTCGATTGTGTCACATAGGATGACTGGCATCTACATCAGCAATTTCTAGCCAAAATTGGCTAGAAGAACTTCATTTGGCAAATTGTCAAAAGGTTTATAACTAATTTGGCCAATTTGAAAAGTTTAAACTAAAAAAAAAAGTAAGTTTAAACTGAATTAACACAAGTACAATAGGTTTTATGACTTTTTTAACAACTTTCTTTTTAACAAGTGATAAGTTTAGTTTCGGCGCTGGAGTGATGGTTCTAGACACCGACTCCTAATTAATAAGACATATGGAGTGAAGTATGCTAATGTGGTCACAAACGAGCGATGTATATCAATGGTTTAAGATATAGCTTTATCATAAAAAAGACCCCTCCCAAACAAAGGTCCATATGTTCCGACAATTCACCACCATTCCAAAACTAAGGATTATTCAAGCAATAAACATGTTCATTCTTCTCTTTTAAGGCCAGAGTTCAAATTACCAAACTTGCACATTCTCTTGAGGACATCTTTGTGAGCACAAAATCATGTAACTTTAATAATTACCTGGTGACGGAAACACATTCCTAAATTGATTCATGAGAAAATGCGGAAACGTGCTTAATATCCACTTGAATTATTGATCGTGCAGATACATCACAAAATCGAACGTACCTGGATTTCCACAAATTAAATACCTCGATTTGCAGCCTTGAGAGAGAATTCACGCGCCGATTTCGCGTCCGTGAAAGAGAGGGAAAACGTCAGTCTTTTCTCTATAGTTTCTTCCATTGTAAAGAAATGAAAAACGTAACTCCCCTTTGAGAGTTATATACTTTTCAAATAACTGCCATTGACAGTTACTTAAGGCCATGGGCTTAGGCTGGGTTAGTCCAACATGAGCGGCCCACTCATAACCCAATCCATAAAATCATCATCTCCTATTCGCCCATGATAGGCTAAATATACCTTTCTCTTCTTTACAAAATTTATATAGACAAATAATCTATGCGACCAGCATACTTTGAGAGCTCGTTGCCATTATGAAGATATAAAAGCTCAAAAGCTCAAATTGGACACATTCATTTAGAGTAGATCTAGTATGCATTACTCTAGATCAATTAGTCATATTTATATCTCTCTTGATCTCTTTAAATATGATATACTGTATTTACAATTATGATTAACAAATAATCATAATTGGTCAACGTGTGAACACAAAATCAGAATGTGACATCAACAGTAAATCGATCTTCATCTTCCTCAAACCTCTTAATTTCAGTCCAGTTTGTTTTTTTAGAAATACCCCATTAGATATAGTCATTCATGACCATTGGCAACACCATAAAATAACAAACATTAAATAGAAACTTTGAGAATAAGTCAGAGTTGTGAGGGCACTAAATGAGAAACTATTTTCCTCAAGAGTCTTACACGACTTAAAAACTGAGATCAAAACTTTTGCCAACTCTTATTGGTCGTCTTATGCATACGTAGTATGAAATATGTATTACGGTATTCTCTCCTTCCTAACGGAGTGTACGTCTTACACTTAATACCATACAGATAATAGTTCAGACACTCCCAATATCTAACTTGAGTTCACATAATCTACTCTTTTTAAAGAATTCATTAGAACTCACATCTGGAAATATAGATAGGTAAAGTGAAATATGTGAGTTATTTCACTTTTCAGACATAATAAATGTTATGTTATCATTTTAACCCTCTGTTAAGGCGACAACAATATTTTAAGTTTAAGCTTTCAATTATTACATAGATAATAAGCTTAAAATTGTCTCATCTCTACACATCATACTGTAAATAGAGGCGCTTACCTGTGTGAGTAAGCTAATCTCTCGTATGTCCGACATACCTTTTAAAATAATGCACTAAACATTAAGATGCATAAATATCAATTTATCTCATAGGCATTAATAATAACATTAGACTTCATTAATAGTGAACATTCGAGGAAAATACAATATTTAGTACATCAGAGTCTACGCAGTCTTAGAAATTTTACATGACTATAGAAAACATCTCTAGAAATCGACTTCATCATAAGATCTACTATCATTCTTTGCGTAGATATGTATTGTATATTCACTTCATTTCGTGCCACCATGTCTTTAACATAGTTGTATCTGATGTCTATGTGTTTGGTCTTGCAATGGAACTTGGGATCCTTGGTGTAAGTTATTGTTGCTTGGCTATCATAATGTACCAATAACGACGTTGTAGCATTTTCAATAACACCTAAATGATCCAAAAATCTCCTAAGCCAAACATTCTCTTGTACTACTGCTAAGAGTGCCACAAATTCAGCTTCTATTATTGATAGTGCTATACACTATTGTTTCTTACTACTCTAAGATATGGCGCAATTATTCAGTAAGAATATATGTCCAGAGGTGGATTTCCTCTCATCCAAATCTCTTCCCTAATCAGCATCAGTATAGCTTTCAAAGTGCAGATCACTTTCTTAATAACTCACCGAATAATTAACAGTAGCCTTCAGATACCTTATGATCCTTTTAACGGCACACCAATGTGCTTGACTTGGATTGGATTGCTAACCATTCCAACTGCAAAACATATATTAGGTCTTGTACACATTATAGCGTACATTAAGCCTCCAATGGCACTAGCATAAGGAACATGTTTCATTTGTTCTTGTTCATGTAAAGTTTTAGGACACATTCTAAGCTTAATCCTTTATCTTTCGCAATGAGTGTATCTATGGGTTTACAATCTTGCATACGAAATCGTTTAAGGACTTTGTTTATATATGTCTCTTGCGAAAAAGACAGTAATTTCTTTGAACGATCTTTTGAAATCTTAATTCCAAGGATATATGCAGCTTTACTCATATCTTTGATCTCAAAATTGGAAGATAATCAATTCTTAACCGTATTTACTAACTCTATATTGTTTCCGGCAATTAGTACATTATCTACATATAAATATAAGATCACAAACTTATTTTTAGATCTTTTGATATATATATAGTGATCCTCATTGATTATTACAAAATCATATGCTACTATGGCATTATGGAAACGCATATACCACTATCTCGAAGACTGTTTAAGGTCATATATCGATATCAAAAGTTGACAAATCTTTTGCTCTTGACCTTTTGTAATGAAACTAACAAGTTATTCCATGTAAATCTCTTCATCTAATTCTCCATTGAAAAATGCAGTCTTTACATCTATTTGATGTAATTCAATATATATACTAGCCACTATTGCCAAGATAAGGTGAATCAAGGTAAATCTTACTACAGAAGAAAAAGTTTATGCAAAGTCAATTCCTTCCTACTAATTATACCATTTTGCCATTAGGCGAGCCTTATATTTTTTAATCGAGCCATCAGTTTTACGCTTTATTTTGAGAACTCACTTGTTCCCAATGGCTTTGTGTCCTTTTAGCAGATCAACCAATTCCCAAACTTTGTTTGATCCCATTAACTCAATTTCCTCTTTCATTGCACATATCCACTTTTCCTTATCATGGCATGTTAGAGTCTCATTTACATTCTTTGGCTCATCTTTTTCTTATGTAGCGACTATGAAAGCTTTTCCTTCAACGTCAAAATGTTGACAAGGAATGCTTTTGCGACTTGTTTGCCGAATAGGAGATTGTACACTTGGTATATCATCCTTCATTACGCTCCCACTCGGATTAAATAATAACGGCATCGTCTGATCAAGTGGTTGCATTTTAGATTGGTTCGGAATTAATCCTTCACTTCTTACATTGCTCCCACTTTGGTCATTATCACAATCCAAGATTTCGAATAGGGAGTAGTCCTTTCCTATTTCGCCCTTCTTAGGAAATTCATTCTCTAAGAATGTGACATCTTGTGATTTGAATTCAATTACACTCCTAGTTTCTTATTCACCTATGAACACATACCCCTTCGAGTACCCCGAGTATCTTATGAAAATATTTTTTTTGCCTTTTGGACCCAATTTTTCATACTTGTGAGAGATCTCGTGGATATAGGCAGCACAACCCTAAGATTTAAGAAAACTCAAGTCGGATTTTCTACTTGTCTATAACTCATATGGAGTAGAAGTAACTGATTTAGAAGGCACACGGCTAAGTACATAAGTAGCAGTTAACAAAATATCACCCCAAAAGGTAATAGGCAATTTAGTTTGTGCCATCATAGACCTAACCATTTTCATGATGGTTCTATTTCTTCTCTTTGCAACACTATTTTGTTAAGGAGTATATGGAATAGACAATTGTCTTTCTTTTCCTTTTTTATCACATAAATTTTTGAACTTATCAGATAAGTATTCTTAACCTTGATCGGACCCTAATGCTTTTATTTTCTTGTCTAATTGATTTTTCACTAAAGTCATAAATTTCTTAAAGCAACTAAATATTTCAGACTTATGAGAATTCAGATTGACATGTCTAAATCAACTATAATCATCTATGAAAGTGATGAAGTAAACAGCCCCATGCTTTACTCTCACATTCATTGGACCACAAATGTCTGTGTGGATTAGTTGAAAAGAAAATTCAGCTCTTGTTCCTTTTTCAAATGGTTTCCTTATTGTCTTTCCCGCTAGGCAATGCTCACAAATAAGCAAATCGACTTTTTCAATATTGCCCAATAAGCCATATTTGGCTAATCTATTCATTCGCTGTTAGCTAATATGACCAAGTTTAGCATGCCATACATTCACATCATTATCATAAGATTCAGAAGATGCAAATAGGGAATAACAAATATTCATATTATTGTATTCAACATCCAGTACAATAAAACCATCTAGAAAATGTCTTGAACCATAATAACTCGTACTTAAAAATAAGTCAACACCATTGTTATGGAAATTCAAACTAAAACCAAGTTTAACTAACATTAACACAGAAACAAGATTTTGACGAATTTCTAGAGCATACAACACGTCATATAGGAACAAGGTGCGACCATTACGCATCTTCAATTGGCAGGTGTCAATCCCTTTGACTTCTGCTCTAGAGTTGTTCCTTATATAAATCCATCTCGCTCCATGTGGAACTTGTCGGAACTCCACGAAGGAATCTCTGTCATTCGTTATATGGTATGTGGCTCCCGAATCTACAATCCACAAATGATTAGATTCAGTCAAAAAAACTGAACTAGATACATAATTAGTACTCATACTAATAGACATGGTATCTACCTTCTTTGGCTCGCTACAATCGCAAGCGAAGTAATCCTTCTTGCGACAATTAAAACATTTCACCCTTGAAATGCTCATCTTTCTGAAAGGATGCTTTCCTTTCTCCTGTTGGTTGACTCTTGGTTTCTTTCCTAAAGCACTTGTTCCTTCGCCCTTCATCTCTTGAACCCTCCTAGGTGCTTGCTCTTGGAATCTGCAGCCCCATGCGAGCTAGAACCAGCAAAATAGATGTCAGATTCTAGTTTAGCCGCTAGGAGGCGATCTTCTTTCAGCTTAAAGTGACGCATTGGATCCTCAAAAGTCTTTATATTCTCATTGTGGGTTAGGTGGACTTTCATTTGCTCCTAGCTTTGGAGTAGAGAACGGATAACTGCTTGCGTTTACTGCTCATCGGTCAGAACATGGTCATCATCCTTCAGCTCACTAATCATATTTGACATACGCCTCATATGTTATTTCATGGTTTGACCATAAGGCTTCTTATATGAGTCAAACCTAATTGTGAATTGCCTCAACTTAGTCACAGAAGTCTGATCAAACCTAACTAGCAGTGCTATTCACATATCTTTGGCATTGTCATAATGTCTGAACTCTCGCATGATGCCATTTTCCATGCTACTCAGCAACGTAATGCGAGTAATAGAGTTCTTTTTCCAAATAGCAAATGCTTCTTTGTCCTTTCTGTGTTGTGTAGTATTCCCATTTTCAAGTTCTTCTATAATAAGGTTAAGAGCTTCCAGTGCCTCTTGCTCTTTCAACACATATTGGATTTTCAAATTCCAGATTTCATAGTTATCTTCGTTTAACTTTTTTCTTTTGTTCAGTTCATCAACTATGTTCTTTGATGCTGAAGCCATAGTATCTGAACATTTCAGACATATACGCACGAATTATTAATGCCTCTTATTTATGCATCAGTTTTACTTAAACTGATTATATTAATGAATAATTTCGCGTAAGGTTTCATATTCGAAAGTTCACTATGTTCCCAATCATCATCTAAAATCCCAATTTGAAATTATCGTTAATGTAATCATTAAAGTAAAATTAGGTTCTTTAAAATTACTAAAACTTTCAGAATTCCCGTTCAACCACACAATACTAACAATACAATTATCATATAGAATAATACCATAAACTATTCACAAGAAAGTATCCCATCAACATCAGGTGAATCTAACTCAAAGATTCATAACCAAATATGTCACAAAGTATGAACACAACATACATGAATGAGAAACGATAACATGAAAAGAAAATATTCACAAGAACATTTAATCTTTAAGAAACAACATTAGTCCCACGTATGTTTCTCATAAAGAAGGAAAGACTCCATCAACTCCTCAGGAAATTTCTTAGGACGAGTAGGTGCCCATATCGAGGCTTTGGTAAAACCCTTGGGTTTTCGCCAAGGTGCATTCTGTCTGCGCTAGGACCCATTTATTACAAGCGTTGACATTTTCAATGCTCTGACCCTTATAAACTCCATTAGGATTAATCCCTAGCGCCTAATAACTATATGCACCAACTTCCCATATGTCATCTATGACTCTATGCTATTCCATAAGAATAGTGGTTTTCGGCGCTTTGACCTTCTCAAAATCTGGCATTACATAACCTCTCCATATGATTTCTTGAATCATCTCGTTGACTCTAATGACATGAGTCATCATATCAACATCACATTCCCATCGATAAGCAGTCAACTCATCTATCAGCCTTGAAAGTCTTAATCTTTTTTTTTGCCAATTTTAAGAATATAGAGGTTTGAATCTTATGTACCATTATTTCCACAACAAATGCAAAATAAAAAGATTACTCATATCCATGGTACAACAATACAAAAAATAGGATTCTGCTTCCCTTTTTTTTTTTGTGGGAAAAAAGTCAATGGTCGAGTCAATGGTCAATGGTCTGGTCAATGGTCAACGGTTCGAGTCAATGGTCGAGTCATTGATCGGCTCGCTTAGCAACCTAGACTGGCTCAATGACGTCATCCAGGTTGGATCCATGTTGCGCGTGGATGACGTCATGCTGACG
This sequence comes from Metrosideros polymorpha var. glaberrima, assembly GCA_001662345.2. NCBI lineage: Eukaryota > Viridiplantae > Streptophyta > Magnoliopsida > Myrtales > Myrtaceae > Metrosideros > Metrosideros polymorpha. Next base: position 6,861,736 of record BCNH02000007.1, on the reverse strand, counting down.
TCAGCCAGCAGTTGCCGCTACACATCCGAGAATTGGCGTGCGTGCCTAGCATGTGCGCGCGTGAGTCCCATGCGTGGACTCCACCTTCGGTATGTACACACCATCGCAGGCCTTCTTGGCGTCGCCTTGCGATGGGCGACCACTCATTTTTCTCGTCTCGTCGAGTACTTTCCATATATGCAATTACATTTCACTTTCACGAAATAAATTTTTTTGAGAAGGACATGAATAGTACGTTCGAACTTGCATACATCCATGGTCGCAAACCCAATTCATTCTCAGCAAATTCCAACACATTCATGGCAAACAATGATTAGGAAACAAGTAATTCAGGCTTTGATACCAATGACGGAAACACATTTCTAAAATGATTCATGAGAAAATGCGAAAACGTGCCCAATATCCGCTTGAATCATTGATTGTGCAGATACATCACAAAATTGAATGTACTCGAATTTCCATAGATTAAATGCTTCGATTTGTAGCCTTGAGAGAGAATTCACGTGCTGATTTCGCGTCCGTGAAAGAGAGGGAAAATGTTGGTCTTTTTTTTGTAGTTTCTTCCGTTGTCAAGAAGTGAAGAACAGCCCTTGGTAGTTACTTAAGGCTATGGGCTTGGGTTGGGTTAACCCAACATGGGCAGCCCACTCATAACCCAATTCATAAAACCATCACATGGCGTATGTGAGATTGTAGGCTGTCACATTCGATGCAGACTAGTCAAGTGCTCGGCAAACCACGAACACTTGATCATGTAAATGAAAAATCAAGAAAGGTACTGCTCTTTCAAGCAACACGAAAGAAAGTAATTCTCTTCTTCTCAATCGACATTTGACCTTGTTTCGGTCCTGTTTTTCTGTTTTTGCCCTTGCAGACATGATGTCTTCTCGTGCGATTAGTAGATCTCCGCTCACAAAAGCAACACATATAAGTATCCTAAGACAAGTTTAGGCCCATGAATGCAAGGTATTGGCCATGCCGCTACTATAACTCAAAAACTTCTTTTTCAAGTTTAAACCAACCCGAGACACGATGCAACGCTCTCAATCGTTCTATATCTAAGTTGGATTTTTTTTTTTGTCTTTTAATTTATAAAAAGCCATAGCGTACAAACACTTAAAAAGAGTTTACATATGAACGATTTGGATCAATACATTCAGGTGATCCAAAAGTTTAAGAATTCTCCGAACAACAGTTCTTTGGGGGAGATCATAGAAAACCCTAATGAGACGTTCTTTAAAATTTATATCTCCTCGGTTCCATGTCGCGCGTTGAACTTGATCGGAAGAGAAAGCAAGAGAAGATAAGTCTAGGACTCATCCCATTGAAGGATACTGGAAAAGCCAGGAGCGATCTTTCTTGACTTTGACTTTTGCATTTGATAGGGTGGCCATCCGTCCACGTCGCCCCTGAAAGTAAAATAACTGAAATCCTACACCCCACACAGTAAATTAAATAATATAGAAATGGTAAGACGAAATTGTATCTTTGCAATAATAATAATTATAATAAAAATAATAATAAACATTTAGTGCTGTCACATCAAGAGATATCGCAATTTGCGCGTCCAGAGTTTGGTAGGAAGTAGATCGTTCTTCCTTTTCTTGCCGAGGAAGGATCGAAGGAAGAAGAAGAGATGATTCCTCGTTCTTTGATCATTTTCTTTAAATTCGAAATAATTGAAATTGTCACAGAATCTAATACTCAACGCGTAAATTGTACACGCGATTTTTCTCCATAATGTTTTATTGAATTTAAATAATACTGTGCATGTCAATGAGAAAATAAAAAATACTAATCCTCCGAACTTTCGGTAATACAAAACCTGAAATGATGTGACACGGACCATCGAAGACGGCGACGGCTATAAGGAAATTCGATCATTCCAAGAGTTGGGACCTTGCAAATGTCGCTCGGTTCGAACAATCGGCGCTTTCGGTGTCCGAGATCCAAAAGGAAAATGGATTGGAACTATCTTTAGGGTACCAACTACCCTATAATACTGGAAAACCATTTGGACTTCCATCGCCATAATACAACAGCAAGATGTCTTACCTAAAAGAAAAATCGATAAAAAAAAAATAAAAATTAAGGGGATATTCGAAAAATTGTATTTTCAAGAATCAGAATAAAGTTAAAATCCAGATAAATCGAAAAAAGTTTTGCGAGATGATGTGATTTCCAAGTGAGATTGACGGGATCCAATGGTGATCGCAGGATTGAATTCGCATGCACAAAAAGAAAACATCCACCGAAGTTCCGAACCAAAAGCGCGTTCGCAGTTCCGGTTCGTACTCTTCCAGCGGTGTAATCGCAAAACGTCGCTCCTCTGACGTCTTGATTTGGTCCAAGTTCTTCTTGTGCAAGATGACACGGAACTTTGGTTTTGATCCCCTTTTTCTCTGTTGACCTTTTTCATCTGCACGACAAGCAGGTGGAAAAGCAAAATGGAGGATGCGGGTCAATACGCCCAGCTTTCATAGCTGGTCCGTCCAAGTTCGCTCCGTACACGCAAACATAGAATCCCACACACCCATTTCCTTGTTTGCGCGAAACCCAACAAGAAAGATCAGTTCTTGCGCGAACCCTCTTCGCTTTTCTCCGTCCTTCGCTGCCGCGAAGTGGTTCCAATTCATCGAGCTTCGCGGAATAAGCTGCTGATTTCTGTGGGGGGTTCTCTGCTGGTTATTGTTCCTTTTTTTCTGTTTGTTCTGGGTTGCATCTTGCATGGATTAGTTCTTGAATTTCTGGAGAAGCATGCCCAAATCGAAAAGCTTCATGCACAATCTTCTGAGAGCGTTCAAAATCGGCTCGAGCAAAGGTGAATGGAGAGACCCGGGTGGCTCTGTTTCCCGCAAACAGTTTTTCATGTACTCTGCGTGGAATTTCTTGTTCTGTTTCATGGTCTGATTATGTTATTGATCTCTGTGGTTGCCGTGACCAGAGGGACAAGGGGAAGACGACTTGGAGAGTATAGCTGCTCAAGAGCAAAAGCAGTTCGCATTCGAAGCGTTGGTTGCTGCAACGAAAGATTTTCACCCAACTCACAAGCTCGGTGAAGGTGGTTTTGGCCCCGTATACAAGGTCAGTGACTTCTGCCGTGTAATTCACTGCAAGTTTTAGAGTTCCAGTTGCTTTCTCATGTACTGCGTTGATTCTCTAGCTCGGACTAGAAATGGGAAATTTATGGTGAAATAGTGGGGTTGTCTTTCTGTGTCTTGCTCTCAATTGAGTCAATCTCATCAAAGTGAGAATAGCTGGAATGGGAGTGAGAATGCTAAACATTTGTAGGGATATTTGCAATATGTGTCTTGGGTTCTCAAATTCTTATATTTGCTGATGAACTTGTATGTCAACTAATGCAATTAGGTATGGTCATTGGTTTAAGGCACTAGCTATTAGTTACAGTAGCCAGTCTGTCGGTTCAAGAGATGTTGGCATATAGAGTTTAATGTGCTAATTAGTTACATTAGCTACTGTTAGTTCAAGAGACATGGTGATGGTAGAGCTGCCTAATGCGACATCTGTAGATATTTTTCTCAAAAGATTTGTGAATATGATGATTCTAGGATGACAGTGAAGAGAGGTTACATTATATGCCTTGCCTGATCTCTCGTTTTACCTGCAAAGATCCTGCTTCTAGGTCTTGCTGTGACTGAGAGTTTTGGACATGGGTACTCTGGGTTTTTGCTGCTTCTACGCATTATGAAGAAAAACATATGAACTTGTGCTCAAGGTAGTAGAGGAACTATATAAGTTCAGATTTTTCAACTGTTCTGCTTGCCTATCTTGTTATTCAACTTCTTGCCAATGGTGATCGAGCTTCTCTTGTGCTTAGCCTACATTACATGTTCAACCCGATAGAGGGCAGTGTTTTCAGGCATCTAACATAAATTTTGGAGATTACGTCATCTACCTTACAGTTTTTTCTCTACAGGGAAAGTTGGAAGATGGGAGAGAAATTGCGGTGAAAAAGCTTTCTCGTAGCTCAAATCAAGGAAAGAAAGAATTTACAAATGAAGCAAAGTTATTATCACGTGTACAGCACCGGAATGTTGTAAATTTGTTGGGGTACTGTGCTCGTGGAGAAGAAAAGTTGCTAGTTTACGAGTATGTCCCCAATGAGAGCCTTGACAAGCTTCTATTCAGTAAGTATCGGTTAATCTTTGTAAACGCTTCCCTATCTGGTCTTCTTCTAAAATGTCATCATTCACCCTTGCACAATTGACCAGCACAAAAAAAGTTTCAACAGCCGTTTGGTTTCAAGCTAAGATTTGAAAAAACGATGCTGCTCTAAAGTTATTTATTAAACGCAGTCTGATATCTGATTCTTCATGAGATTTACGAATACCTTTTAAATTTGGAATGTTTTGCTTGTTGCGATTGTTTGAAAGCTATTTCCACCATAAGTTTTCACGTTAAAGCTGCTTTGATATTTATGATGTCTCTGTCAACTCGGATGAATACGTAACAAGATAGATTCCATGAAGAAGGTCAGGTCTTTGATTTTATCAGTTTGCCATAGGAGTTCACATTTTAATTTTAATTCTTGACTTCTTACTATCCGAATATGTATGTGGCAGTCCTTACTCCTCGTACGAGTTTGATTCGGTCATCTTGTATGCTCAATGTCTCTTTTGTATATGCTTTGTTGTCGGAAGTTCGAAGATGCTGCTGATGGATAAAGAAACATTCCAGGATGTGTATGTGTATTTGGTCAGTCCCAGGCTGGTGTTGGTAAAATTCTTAACTGTGGTCAAACTTACCTGCGATAAACAATCTTTCGTGGAGAGAGTTTATTCGCAAAGGGGATAAATGATGACTAATTGTTACTTAGATTTAAATGCTCTCGAGAAACTTATGGGTACCTCTTAAACTGAATATTACATTTGTCTTAATCAGTAGTCACATATTCTGCGCAGACTCTTTTTCCTTGATGAATGAATATTTTCAAACTGAATATTACATTTGCCTTAGTGAGGAGTCACATATTCTGGGCAGACTCATTTCCCTTGATAAATGAAGATTTTTATCTAGGACTTAACTACTAGGTCAACTTCTGGTGCTTATTCAATTTTTTTATCTGAAATACATGAGTGTGAAAATAAAAAATCACATTTAACTGGTTCTTGTTCGAATTCCTCCCAAGAAATGTGGTAGAAGTATCTACGTGCAAATTTACAGTAGAGATTACTTCACAATTGGAATTCATCTTCACAAGTAGAAGCAAAGGAAGCCTCATATGATTACCTTCATAAGTTAAGCAATGTCATCTCTGAAGCCTTCATTGTGCTGCGAGGTCATCTATCTGCAATGTTGCCTTAATTTCATTATTTGTTACATTTGTATTCATTTAAACTATGATAGTTAGAGTATGAACCGAGTCAATAAGTTACCTCCTTTATGAATTTAAGCATAGATAAAGGGTCAGGATCTCTCTCTCTC
>BCNH02000007.1:6817819-6856285 GCA_001662345.2 Metrosideros polymorpha var. glaberrima | reverse complement strand
ACACACACACACACACCACACACCTCTTTTTTGGTGGAGCGGAATGGTCTGTTCCCTCACACATGACACATGTAAATCTTCTGTACCTAGAAAGCCATTATATGAAGCCATGTGCTTTTTTCCGTGATGACTGTTGAATATTCTAAAAGAGTCAGATCTGATGTCAAAATGCAGTTGGGCAATGAATGATGAAATGTTATACATAATGTGGGCTGTGTTTCAAATTCCAAGAGTACTTGTTAACTACTAGAACCCAAACTGTACAATAATACTGATTTTGCGGTCAAACCACTTTGTTGAAAGCCATTTCATTTACTCTGTTTTTCCTTGATCTGATGCATGATCCATTGTTACATCCACTTTAAATTAACCCCCCCCCCCCTTTTTCAACTTTAAAAATTCCTTGGACACGCGTTTCACAGTCCATTTTGACATAGTTGTTGCATATTTTTCCCTCCTTAATTGAATGCATAGAAGTCAAAACTATAGTGATTCTTATCCTGACGGCAACTTCACTGGTCCGAATGCAGAATCCAATAGTAAGAAGGAGTTGCTTGACTGGAAGAGGAGGTTTGACATCATTGCAGGCATCGCCCGTGGCTTGCTCTACCTGCACGAGGACTCGCACAACTGCATCATTCACCGCGACATCAAGGCGAGCAACATACTCCTTGACGACAAGTGGGTCCCCAAGATAGCGGACTTTGGGATGGCCCGCCTCTTCCCGGAAAACCAAACGCATGTCAACACGCGTGTGGCCGGTACCAAGTAAGTGGTCAAGCATCCCTACTAATATAGTAATATGTTGGTCCCTGATCAAGTAGATGTTCTTCTTATTATACGAGTATTTGATTGGTGGTTGGTTGAGAATATAGGGGATGATTTGTGATTATTATAATTGGTTGCAGTGGGTATATGGCTCCAGAATATGTGATGCACGGAAGCTTGTCGAAGGCAGCGGACGTGTTTAGCTTTGGTGTTTTAGTTCTCGAGTTGATCACCGGACAGAGGAACAACTCCTTTAATTTGGATGTCGACGCGCAAAATATGCTCGATTGGGTAAGTATGATGCAACCTCGTTCTGACTTCTTTTGACAAATATTGGGGGAATCACAAACAATGCACTCTCTTGTATTTGGGGATAGCATGAGTATAAAAACTTTTCGACTCAATTAGTTCCCACAAATGAAAGTAATAACTTTAAACCCCCTCTTGAAGAGGATCTGCACTAGTGATTCATACTTGGCCTTAGTCCTGAATGAAAGGAGTTTGATTTGGCTGCAATTTAAATGTTATCCTTTATAATTTTTTTTATTAGCCAGGAAAATCAGGATCTACTTCCACATCTTAAAAATTAAATTGTGAGGTGAGGGCCCAAATGTAAATATTTACAACAAAAGGGGAATTCTTTAAATTGACTCTTTCAAGCCACTTGGGTCCACTTTGTGAAAAACCAACCACCAGTGCCACGCAAAAAGCAATATTTAAATGCTATTAGATGCACATGTTGTGTTGACAACTGAACATTTCCACTCACATTTTGGTTTTGAAGTTGTTAGAAAAAAGGACAAGGGTGTGTCGTGCAAAATGGTCTGAGGATGTATTTATATATTCATGTGAGGAGGACCCCGGTGTTTTGGAAGTTCACACCGCTTTCAGACCTTATTGATTATTAATATGAGTGAGATGGGGTGACCGTCTCTTGATTCGCATATAAAAATGGCGAGTTACGTGCTTAAGTGGGCACATGTCCATATCAAAAGCTCTCTATGCACACTAAAAAACAATGCTAAAAGCAAGCTTATTGGGGTAGATCATGTGTTAGATCTGCACCGTGATTAGCCCAGTCCACCATTCATGTCTACGGTAGATCGAGATTCAAGACTATACAGATATCATTTCTAGAAAAAGGGAATTTGTTCAGATCTATACTGTGGAATGCTTTTAAATTTCCAACTCTAGAAGGTCTATTTATATCTTTTTGTGCGGTATCGCATTAAAAAGATTTGGTCAAGTTACGCTCACACATACTTATTTTCCCCAATCGCGCTGGATGTTTTGAGCAAGACTTGCACGTGGTTGGAATATTAGTCACCTCAGTTGGAAAAAGAAACGAGGCATCTGATTTTTCTTTATACTCTAGTTGAGTTAGAATTATATATGAATCTCTCAGCCAATTATTCTGTAATTTTCGTAATTATGAATCTCATATTGAAGTGTGATTTCTGAATATATAGGCATACAAAATGTACAAGAAAGGGAGAAGCTTGGAGATTGTGGACCCAGCATTGGCATCCTCGGCATCCGCGGATCAAGTGGCCATGTGCATCCAGATAGGGCTTTTGTGTACGCAAGGTGATCCGCGTCTCCGCCCGACCATGAACCGGGTCGTGGTCTTGCTGTCGAAGAAGGCCGGCAGCCTGGACGAGCCGATCACAAGGCCGGGCATACCCGGCACCCGTTATAGACGGTCCCGTCGGCCTCCCGGCTTGTCTAGTTCCACTGGATCGACTACAGGAACTTACGGCGACACTGTGATGCACTCCTTCGGCTCAGGTATCAACACGAATTCCGCGTCAACGGCCACAACAACAACGATGTCTACCCTTGTGAGTCCTTCAGATCCTCACGGGAAGCGTCCTATGAAGAGTTAGGTACATTACTTCTATTGAGGTATAAGAGTTTTTGGCTATTCTTTGTATGCCCAAATTAGAGATTGAAGTGAAATGTAAATGCTTATTGAGGGAATTAGTCAGGTAAGGTGTCTAGGGACCTGACCGGAGAATCTATGGAAGATGCGAAAAAAAATGGGCTGTTTTGAATTGTGTAAATTAGGCATTTCATTCTTTTCTGCTACACTTTGTGTATATACCGTCATAAAATAGTGATACAAATATAAAAATTAGTTCACAAAATGAGTTTATGAAATGGCGTGGAAAAAACTTATGGTGCTTGAGGGAAAATTGTTCAATAAATCTTAAACTTGTTGCATTTTTGTCCTAAACCTTTCAATTTTGCAATGCGTTCTAAACATTTTTACAATTTGCCAATTGAGTCAATCCGACTAATTTTGGCTGGAATGCGTTGACGTAGACGCCGACCGTCCTACGTGGTATGGTCTGGCACAATTTGCTAATTGATTTGAGGCTAGCCTTGCCCGATCTGGCTTGTATGGTTGTACTGTACAATCGGCTTGAACATTAATCGGAAGGTGAGACAGACTATGAGCTAGGGCAAGATATCACTCTTGACACTTACCATTCTCTAACAAGTATTGGTAGAAAGTAGGATATTGGATTAAATGAAGCCCTAGGAGTTCATCACATATGAGGGTTTTAATTACCCATAAATCTAACATAGGGAGGTGCAGTGTTTCTTCCAAGTTCCTAACGAAATGCATACGGACTATGATCCGGTGCGTATACAAATTGCTTCATTAGTGTTGCGGGTCCTTCCCGAGTTTGGCAAGTCCATTAGTGCACACGTTCGCCTCTCGCATGTGCCGAAAGCTCCACTGCGCGAATCCACCTAGTAACATCCTGCAATGATAAAGAATAGGTCATATAGTAAGGGTGGATTTGGTTCAGCTTTGAAAATGTTGAAAGCCCAATGCTGGACCAAAATTTGGCCAAAAACTGCTTACCAAACACCCCAACATTTTTTCAATGAGCTTTGAAAGCTGAAAGTTCCTTGAGAATGCTGAACTAAACCCACCCTAAGTTGTTGCAGGTTCCAATCATGTTCCAATAGCTAATAAAGAAGCCAACACCAGGGGTGGTATCTATTTACCTTCCAAATCCGTTTCCAATTCCTGAACCAGCTATGATTTCTCTTCGACAATATCATAAGCTGACTGAAGACAAAACTCACCACAAGAAGAGATGTTCCCACAAACCTGTTTATGTCGCGTACTTCGATTGCTTATCCTCACGTTAGCAATGGTATGTAAGATATGAACAAGCAAATTATAAGGTATATCATGAAAATAAAATGCGGTTTCCTCTTCTTCTTTTTTACTAAAGAGATGCTCCTCGTGCACTATTTCCCCCATGTCCTAGTAAGCGAAAAGGAGGTGATGAAGGCAACAAGTTCTTAGTCATTGAAGAGTCCTTCAAAGTTATCTGGAGTACATGGAATTGAAATTAAGGATAGACGAATCATATCTGCGTGAGACTGACCAATTTCGCTCCGGTAAGGACGTGAATTCAGAGGTTCAATTACCCCTCGAAGTTTTTCCTCACCATTACCAATGTTTTGGCTATTGTTGTTCTAAAATTAAAGATCTGTGGTGTGCATACTAGAGTGGTGGTGTTGCAGTCTATCTTTTCAACACCAAGAAATTACAATTGTCAAGCGGATCCGCGCGTTTTGAGTTCTTCGGTCCTCACAATTATCGTACACATTCGCATTTACATTTGATCACACTTTTACTGCTCTGTCCACCCTAGTCTTTCTACGACAGCTTCAGATCAGGAGGTGTCTCCCTGTTGAAATTCTAACCTATACATTGTTTTCCGACGGTTTAGTCTAGCCTAATAATCTGCAACCGGTCACTGAAATCCTATTCTCTGAAGCGAAAGCATAGCCTACAATTACACTTTGCTTTGATTGGTGGAACAAATGCCATCCCTTCTGCATTTTCCTCTTGAACGTGTTTCTCGAGTTCTCCGGCTCTTGATCATGAGTTATGTAAGGTAATGAGTTCGGTAGCTAGGTAAACCTGCGTAAATTTCTTGATGTTTTCGACATGAGAGTTTGCTAGACGCCGGCCGGGCTCTGAACACAGCTTTTATCATGTGAGGACTGTCTTTTGCATATGCCAATATGGTTCTTCTCCATGATACCTCTCTTTTGTATCTCGTTTCTGTAATGAGATGCTACTTCCTTTCCAATTGAGCATTCATTGATCGACTCGCGACTTATCATGATATATCGACTGCAGCGAAGATCGAAATGGATCCTTGCATATGGCCATCGCCCCTCTGGTGAGCTAAATCGTGCGGTTATGGAATCTGAGCTGCTACTACATACTGGTGGATGCCATTGCAGGAGAGTAAGGTGGGAAGTCGAAGCGCCGCCTAGCGTAGTTGCTTGGAAATGCGACTGTTCGGATTGCTCCATGAGAGGTGATATCGGCTTCATCGTTCCTTCTGAAAGATTCAAACTTCTAGGAAACTCAGACCAGTACATTACAATCTACACCTTCGGCACTCACACAGCAAAGCACACTTTTTGCAAAGTTTGCAGTATAACGTCTTTTTACACTCCAAGATCAAATCCGGATGGAATCGCCGTCACTCATAGTTGCGTGGACCCTGGTACTCTGGCTCATGTCGAGATCAAGCAATATATGATGGGAAGAACTGGGAAAGTTCATATGATTCGACCAGCATTTCTTCATGTTCTAAAGTGGATACAGGAAAGGCAAAACTTGGTTCCAGCTGAAAATTGTACAGATGCTAATAATTGCTAGAAAATCGAGCGATCGAAACAATAAAATAGACGGAATAATATAATAAATTGGATACCAGATTTACGTGATTCCATCGTAGAAACCTACATCCACACAGAAAGCATCATGAAATTCTACTATAGATTAAGCGATACAACGGAGATTACAACTTTGCTCAAGTTATTTAAATACTCTCAGTGTTTCTCAAGCCTAAATTATATTTAATAACTCACAAGTATTTAGTTCAATAATTTTTCACAGAAATAATCTCTCAATTTTACGAAGGAAATTACACAAATTTTACGTTAAGATTTAATCAGTAATTCACGAACAAAACCGCACGAGAAAAAATCCCACGCCAATCACTCATTGGTCGCGGCGCTTTCTTTTTCTTCTTCGCGTGGATCACGGCACTTCAAGCAATCAACAAACCGGCGCTAGACTTCACCACAAGTTCTTGGCCCCCACAAACAGAGATATAGATATGTATGTGGGCCCAGGTTGACCGAAACTTGGTCTCCACGTCCACGTTGGACTTTCAAAGTTCTGAAGGTGACTTTCACGCATGTTTTTATACCCAAAGTCAATCTTCAAGAAACATCCATATCTTATATCTATTCGGATTTCAACTTGCATTTATAGATTGAATTTATTTATAAATTCAAACTCGAGACATATTCTAACACTAATGTCATGTAGCTCGGTAGTAATCTATGCCTTTTAACATAGAAATGAGGTTTCAAAAGTGTACTACAATGTTAATACTTTGATTGGTTCACAGTGAATCATTCATAGTAGGCCATTGAATTGAATGTTGCATAATTACCTTCAGAACAAGATACTCGACAATGTATTTCACGGAAGTCTAAACTCCCTTTATTTTACGAAATATGAATGATTTGCACAATATTTTTCTAAAAATGGTCGTTGTATTGATTGAAATAATTAACCAATGAAATTTTTTTAATTTATGTCTAAAACAGTTTGATAGACTATGAATTTTCTTTTCGGTTATTCGCTTTTGTAAGCAATATAAGCGATCGCTTTTTAAGGAAATGTTTTTTACATTATTCATTTTTCACGAAATAAACGAAGCTTAATTTCCTTTACAAATGGGTGAGACATTCAAACCAGTTGAAACTGAAATAGGAGAACGACATGCTTATGTCCACTCGCAATTTATTACATCTTTTTTACCATATTTTGTAAAATGGCATAGTATTGCTTGCGCTCTTTCTAGTTTGGAAAATGACCCACTTTTAATATACTCGAGATCTAGACTGATACAGGTTTTTAGTGATCTTGAACTTGACTCGACTCATTTCGTGAATAAGTTTTTATCGAAAGCTCAAATCGAACTCGAACTCGAACTTGTGCTTAAGTTCAAATTCTAAAAGAAATATATGTCACAATCGAAAAAAATAATTTTATATATAAGCATATAACTAAAGCTTATAAAATGAAATTATTCAATTGCGCTTGGGAACTGCTTGAACCTAGGCAAACTCGAAAAGAAATGAACCTAGTATATAACATTGTTTTTATATTTATATTTACATCGCATCTCCCTCTCTTTCTCTCTCTAGAAAAGAAAAAGCAAATGACACTTGTCCCTCCCTCACTTCATCACCTTCCTGTCGTCAAAATCCTTCCTTCAACCTCCGTTCAACCTACACTCGCTGATCGACATTTCTTCCCCACATAGCTACATCGCATCGCCATTGCAGATACGTTCTCCGTGCTTGCGTATTCCCAGCAACAGGTGGAGCGAGAACATGGTGACGTTCACGGTGTCCAGGGTGGAAACCGCGCCTCTCGATGGCCAGAAGCCCGGCACTTCCGGTCTCCGTAAGAAGGTCCTCGATTGGAGTCTTTAATCGTTGAAGCTTTGGTTTTGCGATTTGCAGTGCTTGGATTTGATCCGCTCCCTTATTGTGCGATGCGCGGGTGTTCTGAATTTTCTCAAATTTGCGAATCCGAGGTGGTTTTGGTCCTTGATGATGATGGTTCCTGGACTATGTTTCAGCTTGTCTAATTAGACCAGATTAGATCTAGCTTATAGATGCAGCGCACGAGAATAAAGTATTTTGATGAGTTGACGTATTAGTTAAATGATGAACAATTGCTGGTCAGCAAAGGAAAAAGGAAAAAAATGAACTGATGATCAATAAAATGTGCGACTACGGTGAGATGAATTAAAGTAGAGAGGTGCAGGCTTAGGCTATGTCGGGATCATGGAGTCGAGACCAAGAATTGTTGCCTTCGCAATCTCAATTGATAATTGAGCAGCTTCTTTTGTACGCCTCAGCATGTATGATTTGCTGTTGCAAATTGGCTCAGAAACTTCTCCAATGCCACCAAGAAACTAGACTTTAGTTGGATTTCAAACCTAGATACCAGTTTTTCCACTCTGAGATCATGTACAGTTTTGAGTTGTGCTGATTGGCTTTTTAGTTCTTAGGCAAGACTCCTTCTTTCTGAGATGTTAGGATTAGAATCGAAGTTGGAAGCCTAATTTGTCTGTTCGGAATGTTCAATTATGGGGTCATTTTTTTTTCCACCTCAGCGGACTCAATTCGCTTAGAATTAAGCTATTCAGTTCAGATCCAACCTTGTCAGCTAGAATTTGCACAATCCTTTCAGCAATCAACTGTAACTGCAGCATTTAATTCTTGCTGTGCAACATGGGAAGTTTTCAAGTTTTCAACCTTAGCACGGTGATGGGTAGTCTGACATATTGGAGCCTCCATTTGCACTATTTTTTCAAGATGCGGTCTTTTGCTTTCTAATTCGTTTTTCCTTTCATCCTATCTCATTTCTTTATTTTCCTTGAATTCTTTTTAAATTACTAGCTGTGTTGTAATATTTCATCGATTGTTTGATTATGCTCATCATTGCTGCACTAAGTATGGCAAACACATGCTTCCTGATTTGCTTGGTTTATTAGTTAGACATTTCAATCTCTCTACTTGTAATATTAAGTTAACTGGACTGCAAAGAAGCCAAGGCTTTACCATCATTAAGTGTCATTACAAGAAGGAATTTTTATATTTCCAACAACTTCCCAATCATTAGGCCTTTACAGTTAATGTCGAACACATAACGTATACAAGCACGGGGTATCAGCTTGCGTGATGTACAGCTTTTTAATGAAGTTGTTTTTGTTCTTGCATAACGACTTGGATATTGTCTTCTTGCAAATCTCCAGTCAAACATTTGGGTTCATAAGCTTTCCTGAGAGATGAGTACAAGTGTATAATGGGTTGAGGTGAATAGAAGTCCCGCATCGAATTCGCATGGATGAGTTGATGGCTTTTAACCTGGTTCTGTGGTTCCTAAGGTTGGTCCTTTTGGAACTAGCGTGTTGGGCTCTATAAGCTCTTGGCTCATCTTGTGTGCTCGAGTGGGTTTCAGCCAATAAACCCACTTGCACTTCTATCCTCTCTCAACTTCATTTTACTTATGAAAAAAGCTTTCATGTTTGTTAATCTTATTTTATTGGATGTTAACTGGAGCATTTGTATTTCTTAGTAAAACTACTCTTGAGCATTCTGGAGTCTAGGAATGATGTCTAAAAATCGAGCACGATTATATGAAATCTCGTTTGACTTCATGTTGCCCGTATCTTTTTTCAGGTGAAAGTGTTCATGCAACCTCATTACTTGGAAAATTTTGTTCAGTCAACATTCTACGCCCTTTCAGCTGAAAAAGTTAGAGGTAGGTTCTTTTTCATTCATGGCTACATTGTATGTCAATACGTTCACTTCTGCTGCTTTGCTGCCCATTTCTTCAAATCAGGTCTGGTAACAGTATTATTCTAGCTAATACTAATGGCATATGAGGTCCTTGAGCCCACGGTCCAATAGCATTTGAGTATTTGCACTTTTGATCTTACTTTTAGTGGGGTAAAAAAACCATCAATGAGGATATTGTTCACCCCATGCATATTTATTATAGGTGTCTTTCCTTTCTTTTCTCGTAACCTGGAAGCTGTGATCAGAAGTCTCTGGTTGTGAATCTCTTTTGGTCATTGTGGTGATTAGTGCAGCTCTAATAATAGCTACGATGTCTAATCATTAGGTACTTCAAATTAGTTTCCCTTTTTTCCTTTCATGGCATATATTTATGCATGACTATAGAGCTGTCCGGCGACTCTTTTTATTTTGTCCAAGCACAATTCTCATCATTTGGTCAATTAAGATGCCCTTAAAGCAGGGAAAGGGAGTTGCTTCCTGTTGATTATTGACTACCAATCTTTCTGTTCATGATAATCTTTTAGTTAAATATGTGTCTAACATGAATATCATAATGAGCTTTCTTCACACATGTAGGAGCCACACTTGTTGTTTCTGGAGATGGTCGCTATTACTCAAAAGATGCAATTCAGGTAAGTTATCATGGAATACATCATAAGAGATTTAACTTTGATGTCTTGGAAAACAGTGAAATGCAGACTTTCATGACTTCATATGGTGCAAATGTTTTTTTTTTGGTTGAAATATGGTGCAAATGGTTGGAAAGCCATTTTTAGCAACTTTTTATCAGTACAGATCTCTCTTCTTCTATATAAACACTCCCAAGATGGAATTAGCTGCCTGTGTATTTGCTCTGTAAAATTTTACTGCGCTTATGTAGGTTTAATTTTTACTGGTTTGGATCTCATCTGCCAGTCCTCTGAGTTAAACTGGTTCAATATCCTATTGAGCAGATAGAATGTCTTCTAGTTTTTATGAGGGCCAACCAGGTATACGTATTTGTGGGTGTGTGTGAGTAGTATGTATACACAAATATGTTTATTTATCCATGTCATGCTTATCATTATTTGCTTGTGGCATATGAACTGTTTCTAACCACTCTAAACAAATGGACAGATCATAGTTAAGATGGCAGCTGCCAATGGAGTAAGACGTGTTTGGGTTGGTCAGAATGGTTTGCTCTCAACTCCTGCTGTATCAGCAGTAATTCGTGAGAGAACTGGGCATGATGTATGCAGCTTGTTACCTGATGCTCTCAATTCTCATTTGCTAATTCAATCATGTGAATGCATCTGACGATACACACATTATGCATAAACATAATACACATAGATTTGACATTATATTGATTCAGCGGATGTATCTGAAATTTGCTAATATCAGGGATCTAGGGCATCAGGTGCATTTATTCTGACAGCAAGCCACAATCCAGGAGGTCCCCACGAGGTACTTGAAGCTTTCTATGCAATTCTCT
Organism: Metrosideros polymorpha var. glaberrima; assembly: GCA_001662345.2. Taxonomy (NCBI): domain Eukaryota; kingdom Viridiplantae; phylum Streptophyta; class Magnoliopsida; order Myrtales; family Myrtaceae; genus Metrosideros; species Metrosideros polymorpha. The sequence continues at coordinate 6,845,604 of BCNH02000007.1, read as the reverse complement.
TTTGCTTCTTTTTAACATTAGTATTCATGTTTGTGCTATCTGTATTGCCGTTGGAGTCATGGGACAATCAATCTTCAGCCACAGTTGTTCAACCGGGAAATGGATCAAATACTACTTCTTGGAAACCTGACAATCACTAATTATTTGATAATCTTGTATAAAAAGTCATTTTGTTTTCCACTACATATACTTGATAGTTTTATTTTTCATGGATCATTCACAACTGAATAACACCTAGTCAAATTTGTCATTGTACTACAATACTTTGATGTCCTGAGGGGAATCACCAAAGTTGGGGTCTCAAAGTTGTATTCACTATATCAAGTTAACTATTACGTGTTCTTGATTCTTAAAGAAATGGTTTGCAGCAATTGTTAACCTGTCTGGCTTTCAAATGGATAAGAATATGAAGAGGATTCATAAGCTCATTAATTTGGATTTGACAGGTTCATGATGATTCTATGATACAATGGCATAAAGGTTTTCCAATAATGGTTTTCTTGAGGGTGGAATTGTTGATTAATAGGAAATATTGGAGTAGACATCTAATTATTGCTTATCTACTCTGGATATGAGAAATGTCTAGTTTTGGAGCTAATATGGTAGATGAGCAGAGAATCTGGACCAATAGAGTGAGTGCTGGTTTTTGTGGTTCTTTTGTCGATTGGTTATTAGCCAATGGTTCAGAAAGAATTGTCAAGTGTTTTCTTGTCATATCGGATCTGAAATTCACATAAAGTTCTCTTGAGTATCATTTTGAATATATTGGAATGATATTTTTTGAATTGAGTGATCAGAAGATTGTAATAAGTATTGCGAATTGATGTTGTCATAGTCTTACAAGAATTGAAGGCCTTCTGAAGCAATTTTTTTTTTTTTTTGTAGCATTACGAATTTGGTTTGCGTGTATCTTCTTCATATCTGTTGAGAGTCGCACATTGCTTATGGGGTACTAGTGGTACCTATATACATGTTCCTTCCTCCATTAAAAAGTTTGAGCTTTTGGCTGGAAACCTTTAACAACGTACCAGAACCTCAAATGATTTCTTTCACACTCCTTCCTGTTAGGGTCTCATTTCGCTATCCTTCGTCTGGCTTGGACATGATAGGAGTTGTTAAAAGGGTCCCCCCCTCTTTCAAATATGGATTTTTAATGGACCTTATGCACAATTTCCTCTGCCTAAAAACGTAGTCTTTGGGGTCAAAATCTCTCCATTATCCTTGGCTCCCTCACATTTACTACTTCAAAAATTACAGTAGTTGCAGCATCGCCCTTAATAATGCTTCTGATTTGCTTGTGTTTCCCTTTCTATTTTTAATTGAGAAACTTACTCTTGATTAATTAGCAACTTATTAATGTTTCTGTAAAGTGGCATTTGGACTGTTTTATTGCTTAATTAGAAAAATGCTCTCCTATGGTGAGGATCCGTGCCTAAAAAATCCTCAATAAAGTTGCTGTGATGAAGCTTTTCTTTACTTAAATGCCACATGGCAACCTTAATTGGCAATGTCATACTGTTAGTTTGGATTTTCTGTTAGAGTACCAACCATTATCTAAACTATATATCTCAATTTGTGTTGCCGTGGCAAATCGAAGTTATAAAGCTTCAAACTTCTGCTTGAGTTGAGAATAAATTGAAGATCACAAATTAGCCTGTAGTGGAGTGTCAAGTTGGAAGTGTCTCTATTTGTGCTTTTTCTTGGTTTTTTGCCTTTTATTATTTTATTATTATTTTTTTTTTGGGGGGGGGGGGTTGTTTCTGGTGGTAGTGTAATTTGAAGTATAAAGGTCTCATCATCAACTAGATAGTAAAACATGGATGAGCAATGACTTTTTGGGATGGGGTCATCACAGAAATTTCTATACAAGAACACCCAGGGAGAGCATAAAATAGTTCCATATTTATGTAACCTGTTGTCCATATTTATGCAGGACTTTGGGATCAAGTATAACATGGAAAACGGTGGACCTGCTCCTGAGGGTATTACTGATAAGATCTATGAGAATACAAAAACTATAAAGGAATATTTGATAGTGGAAGACCTTCCTAATGTAATATCTCTCATCCTCATCCTTCTGTAATTTTGTTCTTTTGCTTAAGCAATGCTTGTGCAGTATACTTCTTTCTCATTTCCTTGAGTGATGGTGAAATGAATTCTAGATTGACATTACTGCTTTGGGTGTCACGAGCTTCACTGGACCTGAAGGGCCGTTTGATGTTGAAGTCTTCGATTCAGCTGTGGATTATGTAAAACTGATGAAGTAAGAACCCTGCATAAACAATTAATGGTGAAAGCTGCTTTTTGCTGGAACAGAATTGTTGCACTGTGTGTATTGCACCGAAAGCAGGAGTGATGCTCTAGAAAGCTATTGTTAGCTACTTCACTCATATCTCTTCAATGTTATATTCGTCCAAATAACAAGCTTTAATATTTTCTCTATTAACCTTGAGAATGACCCCCATCAGTGATTCATGCACAATATGTTTGAATTTTCCCCCTCCAGATGTGCTCTATTGGAATGCCTATTGGCTCTATATATATGTCATTAGATTTCTGTCCAATGTAACCTCCACACTGTTTAGTTGTTAGATTGGATGCTGTTTCATGAAAGAGTCTTGTTTCTTTTGTATATGTGACCATTTTGCTCTGTCTTTTATCTTAAAGGTCATTATCCTCAAAAGCTTTTGGTCGAAAGACCCTTATTTATACTCTGCATTTCATCTTTTGATTTGCTTTTATTGTAAAATGGGCTTGTGTATGTTCTCAAATGGTAACATTCATTGGTTAATGATATATTTTCCATTCTTTATCAATGCCCCAGGTCAATATTTGATTTCCAGTTGATTAGCAAATTGCTTTCATGTCCAAAATTCACCTTCTGGTAAGTAGACAGTGCTTTACAATTGTCCTTGAATAACAATTTATTTCTGAATAGATACTTTGTGGTAGATTCTAACAGCTGAAAATCTTTTTCTGCCTTTTTCAAAGCTATGATGCACTACACGGAGTTGCAGGAGCTTATGCTAAGCGTATATTTGTGGAAGAGCTCGGTGCTAATGAGAGCTCTCTGCTTAACTGCACACCGAAGGTCTTGCATGCCCAGATAAATGCCGAAAGGCCTTCCTTTGGTTCTTATAGGTATTTTAGAGTCAGAGATCGATGCTTATTGTGTGCAGGAGGACTTTGGAGGAGGTCATCCAGATCCTAATTTAACCTATGCAAAGGAGTTGGTAGCACGGATGGGTTTGGGAAAGTCAACTCGAGATGATGAACCACCTGAGTTTGGTGCTGCCGCTGATGGAGATGCAGATCGCAATATGATCCTCGGTAAAAGGTAACACTAAATTACGTTACTTTTTCCCTAGAGATTTTACCACGGGTGTCATAGTTTCTCTCGTACTGTAGATTCTTTGTTACTCCATCGGATTCTGTCGCTATCATTGCTGCAAATGCTGTTGAAGCCATACCCTACTTTTCTGGCGGTCTCAAGGGAGTTGCTAGGTACGGGTGATCATTCGTTGATTCTCTTTCTAGCATGCATTAGTACATGTGCGTGCTCCTTAGTTGACTGACGGATGGCGTTATTCCAAGCCAATTGTTGGATTATTGAGCTCATTAAGTTACAGTTGATATTCAATCACCTTTCTTCTTTGGATAAGTAATCCCCAAGCCAAAAAGATGCGTAAGTTTCACAAAATCAAGTGAAACATAGAGGATCAATGGGCAGGCCCTTAGCGCAGGCTTAATTTGTTGCCCAAGCCTGCCTACAGCAAAAGTAATTATGTAGAAAATTTTCAAGCCACGCTGGTCCTCCATGGGTCCATTTGGGACGTCTTTATAACTAATAGCTTTGCCCATGAGCCCATCTTGCTTTGGCGAGCCTAGTGGGCCTGTGAGCCGCCAAGCCAATGATCAGGTTTAGTCTGAGACACTGCATTTTTTTTTTCTGGTATATGGGTTCAAATAAAGAATATCTCTCTCTCTCTCTCACACACACACACACGCATGCAACACATGTAGAGTACTGCAGGCCTAATACCCCAAAAAACCCCAACTTTAGCTTTTGTCCCAATTCTACCTTTTGTCTCTAAAAAACCTTCAACTTTAGGTCCTGTTCCAATTCTACCCTCATTTTTTTTTGTCTCATAAAAAACCTTCAACTTTAAGTCCTGTTCCAATTCTACCCTAAACTTTTTTGTCTCATAAAAAATCCCAGCTTTAGGTCCAGAGTTGATTGGTTGAATCTTGTTGTGTCTGGATGTCTCTCTGTAAATTCATGTTGTGCTGAAGTCATGTTTTCATGTCTTGTCTAGGATTGCTATCTGCTTAAAATCTTCACGCTACATTTGATCTTTGCTTTTCTATGAGGGGCTGGATGACTAGTTATGGACTATATCTTTTACATTTCTTTGATAATTTTCATTGGACTTGCAGACTCTCTATATAAAGAGAGAAAGGAGAGACTTCCCTACTCTTGAGTAATACATAAACATTATGTAGGTTCTACTATAAGAGGGAGTATCATTATGCACGCAGAACATTACCAGGCAGAGCAGCATGGAGTATTTTTTATGTAAAAAATGAGAGTAAGAAAAGAGGCTGTTCTTAATTGGTGGAATATTACAAATGGGCAAGCATAATTTTACTGACAAAAATTAATAATTAGCAGAGAGAATTTGTGTAGTGGTTCTGCCTTGCTTACTTATGCGTTGTCGATATGAGCAAGTGCTGCTGCTGAGGACTTTTATTATGTAAAACATGTATATACATACATAGCAATTAACATCTTGACATTGAGTCAAGCTGACAACTACATTGACTTATAATTATATGTTTTTAGGAGCATGCCTACATCAGCTGCCCTTGATGTGGTTGCTGAACATCTAAATCTGAAGTTTTTTGAGGTAATTCTTATGGAAGAAATCCTGATAGGATTAGTGCTGTTGATGTACCAAATAGTTTCTTACTTTCCTTATGTATAATTTTAGGTGCCTACTGGGTGGAAATTCTTTGGTAACTTGATGGATGCTGGATTATGCTCGGTTTGTGGGGAGGAAAGTTTTGGAACTGGTCGGTATATTGCATTTTGTTACAGTCAGGAAAGCATTTTGACTCAGAATCATTAGCACCTTCAGCATCTCGTTCACTTGGCCATTTGCTTCTGAACAGGCTCTGACCATATTCGGGAGAAAGATGGAATATGGGCTGTTCTCGCTTGGTTATCTATTCTCGCTTACAAAAATAAGGAGAACTTCAGTGGAGAAAAGCTTGTAACTGTCGAGGACATTGTCCGTCAGCATTGGGAAACATATGGTCGTCATTATTATACCAGATATGATTATGAGGTAAAGATTTTTGCTTCTTTGTAACAGTCCTGGAAAGTTTTGGTTGACCCTTTCAAGGTGTTCTTTAGAATGTTGATTCAGGAGCAGCGAAGGAACTGATGGGATACTTGGTCAAAATGCAATCTTCTCTCTCTGAAGTTAACCAGTGAGCATTTGTTTCTATACTCTTCTAATCCACTCAAGTTTTGTGAGTCATTCAATATCTCCATAAATTAAAGCTTCATCTGAAGGATCAGTCGTTGTTGGGATTGGTAGGCTCATATTCAACTGACATCGGTAGATCATAAGTTAATGAGGAAGTGCAGTGCTTTACCTAAATATGAACTTGGATTTTTTTTTTCGGATTCATGTGTTGGGTCTCTTTTTGGTGCTCCATTTCAACTGATGAAGCATTTGTGCAAAGGGAGACAACTAATGATGTATTCAAAATGGGAAAGTTGTTGTCAGCAGTTCCACCTTCCCGTGGATAAGCAGCATAACTGCGTTGCTTGTTGGAATCTGCAGGATTGTCAAGGCGATACGTCCTGATGTATCAAATATTGTTCATGCTGATGAATTTGAATATAAGGATCCCGTTGATGGTTCAGTTTCTAAGCACCAGGGTATTCGATATTTGTTCGAAGATGGGTCACGACTTGTAAGTGCTCACCTCTTATGCTGCCTTACTGCTATTGACCAGATTCATAACTGGGCTGGCTGCTGAATGCTAGAGCAGACTTGGCTATGCATATGCTAGTTTCTTGGGACAGCATTCAATAATGCATATTGGAATAACTGAAGTAAAGAAGAGAATAAAGTGTTCTTGGTGGGCCAAGAAGAATGTCCAAATTTGACAACATCTGCTCTGTAAACTACTATAGAAAAATGTGAAGTTGGGTCAAAGGTTTTAGAATTTTTCATATGAGTTTACATTGCTTCTTCTATCAAATGTCACACAGGAGGTAGCCAGATCCATAGACGAAGTAGATTTAGCGTGAAGAGCAGGTGCCTGGACATTCATTGATGCGAGTTTAGTGTCTATATTTATTTATATGGTGGTTGATTATTTGGATGAGAGCTCTGATACCAACCTTTTTTTAATCATGAGTATCTTGTGTAGAGATGGATAAAAACATGATCAAGTTATTTGAAGTAGTGACCAACAATCTTTATTTTGTTGTTTTTTTGGCTAGAATTTACTTTTTTAACAGCAAGTGCTGGTTTTATCTTTGAGTCATGTCCCACTTTATCGCTTGCTCCTCCTTTTGTCTTTTTCATAGAATGTGTAACTGACAGGGATACAACTAACATGTCCACATTCCTCTGGTCCTATAAAAATGCTACAGGTTTTTCGCCTCTCGGGAACAGGCTCAGAAGGTGCAACCATTCGTCTTTACATAGAGCAGTATGAGAAGGATCCAGCAAAAACTGGGAGAGAGTCTCAGGAAGCATTGGCTCCTCTTGTAAGACTATCTGAGTTTAGAGTTTTCCTGGCCATAATCAAGCCATCTTCCTCGGGCTGATGTTGATGGATATAATTGTAGGTGGAAGTTGCTCTCAAGCTTTCAAGAATGCAGGAATTTACTGGGCGATCCGCCCCGACTGTGATCACATAGATCTGCTGCTGCTGCAGTAAGATTTTACTGACCCTACATTCGTGTATACAGTTTTGCGAGTATGGTGCACCTTCACAGTGCATGGTTTTCCTTCACGAGTCTTTTTGCACTTGCCTTTTCGGCCTAGAGCATTGTCCGACTGAAATGTCGACATAATTCCAGTATTATAATAAAAATGACATCGTCATTAATGAAGTTGATGCGATTCTGATCGGTATGTAAATCGAGATGTGGTTTGCTTCAATATGTGCTTCCTTCTATTAACGTCCTGATCCAGTTGGTATCGCATCATGCTTTTGGGGATTCCGTTGTCCCAGTATCTGCTTCCTGACCTTAAGAGTTTAGTTCCCTTTGCAACGACAAAGGCACTGTTGCCGCACTGCAGTGAATTTATGAATGTACTCCTCATGAAGGAAAGGCGATAAGACCATAATTTCTTCGCGTTCGACATCGTATAATATTGTACGGGGATCTAATCTAACTCAAACCAAAACAAAGTCCTCGCCCGATGAAGCTCACGCTCTAATCGGAAGAGGGAATTGCCGTTGCAAGCTAATAGTAGTGAATTACATGGGGGAATAGGCTCTGAACTTGGATGACCGAAAGAGTTGTAGTGTGCCGGAAACATTTTGGCACGGGTACGAAGTGACCGACAGCGTAAACCGGTTAACATGAACCGGTTAACCAAACAAACAAACCGTAACTTTCAGTGAGCATGTATTGTCCTAAGGCCTAGACTGTTAGATGCCACGGTCTATGTGTGAATATATATGCAGTACATGTGCACTCGCCCGTGCGCGCAAAGAAATTTTGCCCCGATCATCACGCGATAAAAAGTTTCGGAGTTCGGTTCGAAAACGTAGACATACTGACATATTGCCGATTTTTCGGGTCGAAACAAGCCATTATCGGGGACCCCAAGGATTCAGGAGACGAGGCCAATAATTTGAGATGTCGTGATTTTACACCATCTGTTGTATGTTTTCAAGCGAAGACATCGACAGTGACCCTCGCGCGTCTCTTACGCACAACTTAGTTTCTTCTTCTTCTCTACCATCCGTAGCAAAACACCGTCACCCTACATGTTCACGTGTTGCTCTTTGTCTCTTCATCCAAACAATACAAAACTTGAGTCCGTCTTGGATAAAAGCCAAAACGCTTGTACATACACAATAATTCTTGGGTCGCTCTCGTTCTTTTTCGGCTTATTTTGACGTTCACAGTTAAATGAAATGGGCTCGTTTCTCGTTGCTCGAAATATCTCGTTTTTCGTTGCTTATGCTGCGGAAAACTAACCAAAAAAAAACCTTAAACTATTGTACGAACGCTAATTTAATAATAGATCTTTTAATTTGGCTAATTTAATCTTAAACCTTTTGACGATTTCCCAATACCTTAAATCGTTGACATAGACGCCGGCGTTAACGTGGACAACGTTTTTCAAAACTTTGAGAATTTTTGCCTTGTTTTTTTTTTTTCCTTTTCTTTTCTTTTCTTTCCTTTTTCTTGTTTCAATTTCCCTCCACCATTACCGGCCTTGGCTATGGCCGACGAAGGTCATTGACCACAGGCAAGGGCCGAGACTCCCTCACCAGATACACACTCACACAGATCTGGCAAGGGTCACGTTGCCCTCACCCAATGCCGGTAGCCCTCACCGGAAAAAAATTCAGAAAATTACTAAAAAAAATTGCAAAAATTAGATAGATGGAATAGCACATTTTATGGAGTTAATCTTAAATCAGGAAAATTACCAAAAAGATTATAAACTTATTGCAATTGTGTCAATTCAATCATAAACCCCCCCTTTTTTTTTTCAATTGAGTCCCAAACCTTTTGCATTTGTGCTAATTCAGTCTATTTGGCCAATTTTAGTCTGAAATTACTGACATGGATACTTGCCGTCTTACCTGGCGCAACTGACACTGATGTAAATAATTTTTAATAATATTAATATATTTTTTGAATTATTTATTTATTCTTTTTCCTTTTTTTTTTGTCTCCCTCTTCTTCTTCTAGCCGATCGATGGGCCTCAACGATGGCTGACGAGCAGCCAGAGGAGGGCGAGCGAGCCTCAACCTCACCATCACTAAGCAAGGTTAGCCTTGCCATGGTTGGCAAGGCTCGCTCTGCTGTCACTAAGCGAGGTTGGCTTTGCCAACGACTTGGTGAGGCTCGCCCTTAATGGATCTGGTGAGGGTCAAGCCTCGCTAGTGGTAGGGCGAGGTCATCTTGGTCCAGTGACGGCGAGATCAAGCCTTGCCAAGGCTAGGTGAGGCTTACCCTCACCAGTGGCTGGCGAGGGCAAGCTTTGACAGAGATCGTCGAGATCTGACGACTGACTAGAGGAAGAAGGGAAGAAATAAAAAAAGAAAGAGAAAGAAATAAAAAGGAAAAAGAATATATAAAATTTGAGAAAATATTAAAATATCATTAAAAATTGTTCACGTTAAGGCTTGGCATGCCACGTAGGACGGTTGGCGTCCAAGTCAGCAGTTTCCAACCAAAACTAGCTAAATGGATGGAATTAACACAAATGCAAAAGGTTTTAGACTTAATTGGCCAAAAAAAAAGTTTATGATTGAATTGGTACAATTGCAATAGGTTTAGGATTTTTTTGGTAATTTTAGCTATTAACCTATTGTACGATGTCAATTCAGTCATGAACTTTTCAATTATGTCAATTTAGTCCTAAATCTTCGTGTGAAATTTTAATGTAGTCATTCTAGTCAATTTTTCTAGAAATTACTAATGTAGCGGTGATGATTGGATCACGTAAGATAGCTGATGATGACAACACCGCGCCGTCAACGATTTTTGGCAAAAATTGACCAAAAGGACAACATTGAAATTTCGCGCGAAGGCTTAGGACAAAATTAAAAAGTTTGGGACTAAATTAGATACTGTATAATAGATTTAGGACTAATCGGTAATTTTCTCTTATTTTTTATTCCCCTCCACAGCTCACATGAGATTTGTTCGTTGGCCACATGGATCAAAGATCACGCCAGATTGCGTTGATATTATATCTTTCAATATTCATCACGATTCCTCACGATATGGTTATCTTTAATTTTCCTTTTCTCTTACTTTTTTTTTAAAAATCGATCCTCTCCAGTTGAATAATCTCCAGTCAGAACGTACTAATTTATTAGTATGAATTCCCACCGAATTTAATCTTTTTTAGGAGGGAAAAATTAAAAGAAAAAAGCATGTCATTAATGCATAAGTTCGTTTAATAAAAAGAGCATGAAGCGCAAGAGTCAGGCCTGGACTCTCCTGTCCAGTCTCAATAATTTGCTAAATAAATGAATTTAGATGATAATTTTATTATTCTTGCTCTTTTGATTGCAAGCTTCGTCAGAGAGGTCGCCGAGGTCCGATTGACTAGAGAAAGAAAGAAAGAAAATAGAAAGAGAAAAAAATATATATATAAAAATCGAAAAAATATTAAGATATTATTAAAAATTGTCCACGTTAAGGCTCGTCACGCCACGTAGGACGGTTGGAGTCCATGTTAGTTTCGGCTAAAATTGATCAAATGGACTCAATTGGCACAAATTTTAAAGGTTTTGGACTCAATTGGCAAAAAATAAGGTTTATAATTGAATTGGCACAATTGCGATAGGTTTAAGTCTTTTTTGGTAATTTTCCTTATTAACCTATTGTATGAATGCCAATTTAGTCATAAACTTTTCAATTATGCCAATTTAATCCTAAAACTTTGCACGAAATTCTAATGTGGTCATTCCAGTCAATTTTTCCATAAATTACTGACGTAGTGGCAATGATTGGATCACTTTGACCGAAAGGACAACATTGAAATTTTGCGTGAAAGTTTAGGGCAAAATTGAAAAGTTTAGGATTAAATTAGAACATATATAATAAATTTAGGACTAATCGGTAATTTTCTCTTATTTTTTATTCCCCTCCACAGTTCACATGAGATTTGTTCGTTGGCCAGATGGATCAAAGCTCACGCCAGGTTGCATTGATATTATTTCTTTCAATATTCATCACGATTCCTTAGGACTCGAGTATGTCTTTAAAAGGCTTAAGGATGGAATAGGGAAGATACCCCCTTAGGAGTGGGAGACCTCGTAAGTGTACTCCGTATTTCCACTCCCCAAAAAGAAAAATCTGAGGCAAATTGGAGGTGTAAGGTGTGGAGGTACCAACACGTTACCATAAGGAATGCATCTAGGCAAAGCACCGAGTTACTGGACAGGCGCTGGAAGCCCCTGTAAGTGGAAACATCCTCTTCTTTAGAGAGTAGGTCTTGGTAACCATGGGAAAAAATTGTCAAAAAAGTCATAAACTTATTGCACTTTTGCCAATTCAATCCTAAAATCTTTTAAGTTTGCTAATTTAGTCCTAAATCTTTTGCATTTATGCCAATTCAGTCATATTGGTTGGTCGGTGCTGACGTGGACAATTTATAATAATATTTTTTTATTTTTTGATTTTTTTCTCTTCCTTTTTTGCTTTTCTTCTTCTTGTGGCGCTGGAGCTTGGACCGCGAAGCCCTTGTCAATTGCATACGAGGAGCCCTCGCCCAAGTCTAGGCGAGGCTGGGCACGGGTGAGGGAAGCCTTGCCATGGCCTTGCTCGTGATTGGCGAGGCCATGGCCGTCGGTGAGGGCTTTGTAGCCCTGGCCCCGTGGCCGGGAGCCTCGGCGATCGACGAGGGCTTCGCGGCCTTGGCCCTTTGGCCGACGATCTCTAGCGACCTGTGAGGGGGAAGAAGACCCAAAAAGAAAGAGGAAAAAAAATAAAAAAACATTGAAAATATTAATAAATTTGTCCATGTCAGCATCTAGCCAAAAAGATTAAAATGACACAAATTCAAAAGGTTTATGATTGAATTGGCAAAGTGCACTAGGTTTATGATTTTTTGACAATTTTTTCGTTAGGACTTCCAATGAACACAAGGACAACATTGAAATTTCTTGGGAAGGTTTAGAACAAAATTGACAAAATTGAAAATTTTATGGCTGGATTAGAATTTATATAATAGATTTAGGACTAATCAATGATTTTCTCTAATTTTTTATTCCCCTCCACAGTTCACGTGAGATTGTTCGTTGGCCACATGGATCAAAGATCACGCCAGGTTCCGTTGATATTATTTCTTTCAATATTCATCACGATTCCTCACGATCAGTTTCAATTTAAATCAGTTAGTACACAAATTCATGATTCTTTAACAGTAGTATCTCTGTTTGCGACAGGTAATCTCTAGGGCAGATATCATCAGTAGCGACCGAAGTGTATTTTACCTTTAGTCGCAAGAACGTGGCCCTTAATTTACAATCTTCACTAACGTTTTGTCCCCCCTTAATTGGATGGGACTTCAGACCCCACGCATCTATAAAAACCCTCCAACTTCACAGCCTCCTCTCACTCATCATCAAAACCATCATCCAATTCCATAAACCCTAACCATCTCTCTAACTCTTACCTCTCTCACTCTCACTCTCCCTTCAACAACTCCTCCTAGAATGGCTGATCTCTCCAAGCTCTCTTGCTTCCTCCTCCTCGCCTGCCTTGTGGCGGCCTCATCGCCGGTGGCTCGCTCAGCCCTCACGTGCTCCCAGGTCACCTCCAGTGTGGTCCCCTGCCTCAGCTACCTGAGGGGTGCTGGCCCCCTGCCCGACTCCTGCTGCTCCGGCGTCCAGTCCCTGAATAGTGCAGCCCAGACCACTGCAGACCGCCAGGCCTCGTGCCGGTGCTTGCAGTCGGCTGCCGGGAGCATCCCGGGGATCAACCCTAACCTCGCTGCCGGCCTCCCTGGAAAGTGCGGCGTCAACGTGCCTTACAAGATCAGCCCCTCCACTGACTGCAACACGTAAATTCTCCGCCATCTTCTTTTTCCTTTTCCCTCTCCCTATTCATCAATCATTTCTCGATTACAATGCATTCTTGCATGAACTAAGCTTCACACAGACTGTGTACGAGATAAGAACTACTTAACGTTGCTTTCTTTCTCTGTTGGTCTGTATTGCAGCGTGAGGTGAGGTCCGTGAGCTCGGTCGTCACTGATGGTAGTGTGGTAACGTTGAAGATGGTAATAAGAGGGACGTGGATCAGTCGACCTTTTGCATGGCATGCTATTGTTGTTGTGTAGTGGGAGGTCTCGTGTGGGTTTTCTGTCTCCGTCCAAGTCGTTGTATTACGTGCTTCGGCAGTGAAATTATCTCTACTTGGTGTTTGTCTCTTTCTAATTTCCTCTGCATCGCCACTGCAACATTGCAAATCAACGCTTGATGAACCCTAATAATCCATGAGACAAGAGATATAACTGTTGGATGTATGACCTAAAGCAATAATGTAATAGTTACATGTTAGGAATTTCAGTTGTACTTTCAATAATATTATTTAATTAACGGCAAAGACGTACTCATTAAGTTGTCCAATCATTCAAATATATATGAATAATTTCATAAGATAAGTTGTGACTTGACCTATTATTGAGACTTCAGAAATATGTGTGACGGGTTCACAGTTTTACTGAATTTTTAAATTATTTCCAATTGATGGATCATTGAGTGGATATTAATAATCCTATTGAGACTGGTGTGTTCTTAGCTTCGCAATTAAGTATTGGATACTTAAAAAGAATGACGAGTCACGAGTCATTGGGTATTGTGATGCTCGAGTAAGAATACAATGCTTGTACTAGACAAGTTCACTGAACGTGACACGTATCAAACGATTAGCAACATGAAAGCTTATGCATTGTCAATGTCTAATCGTTCATGCTCTGGTCTTGTGTAAATAATCCTTAGATCTGAGGCACAATGTTGACTTGTGTGTTAGATGGCTATGGTTCATAGGTGCACATATTGTCGGTTCGTTGATCTGTCTCCGTGTTTGATGGTTATAGTTCGTTTACATACGAAGTTACACGTGTGCGCAAAATGGAATATGTCTATTTGTTTCATGCAAGGTACAATAATGACGTCTTATGCGATCTAATCATGGCACTGCATTGAAATCCTCAGCTAGGGTTGAACATTTACCAAAAGTTCAGGGATCACATTGAATAAATTAAAAGTTTAGAAATCACATTGCACATTGGGTTAAAATTCGTTGACTATATTGAATAAATTGAAAGTTCATGGACCATATTGCATATTGAGTCAAGGTTCAGGGATCATATCGAACAAATTAAAAGTTTAGGGAGCTCATTGCACATTAGGCTAAAATTTAGAGACTATTCGTGCCATTATCCCTTGACAAAAAGGGCTATGTTGGCCTCCATTTCTTAAAGGAGGAAATCCAGTGTTCATCCGCATTAATATCTAGGTAAGTTCATATTTGGGTCATGTCCACATATGGTAATCCATCAATCAAATGTAAGATTGGGGAAATTTTCTCCAATCGGGAATAAAAGTAAAATGGGCTTGTATATGTTCTCGAATGGTAACATTCATTGGTTAATGACATATTTTCCATTCTTTATCGTTGCCCCAGGTCAATATTTGATTTCCAGTTGATTAGCAAATTGCTTTCATGTCCAAAATTCACCTTCTGGAAAGTACACAGTGCTTTACATTTGGACTGTCTTTATAACTAATAGCTTTGCCCAAGCCTGCCCAAAAGTGCCCTTTGAGCCCATGTTGCTCTGGCCAGCTTGAGTTGGCCCGTGAGCCGCCAAGCCCATGATCAGGTTTAGACTGAAACACGGCATTTTTTCTCTGTTATATGGGTTCTTATAAAAAAATAGATATCTCTCTCTCCCCCTCACGCAACACATGTAGAGACCTGCAGCTTCTCTTTGAAATTTCCACTTTTTCTTTTTTCTTATTCCTTGCTATTACTAAAAGGTTTCAATATAATAGAAGTTTTTCTTATGAAAAATGTGTGAAAATGTTTACTTCGTGTTAGTTTAGAGTTGATTGGTCGAATCTTATCGTGTTCGGATTTCTCTTGATATATTCATGTCGTGTTGAAGTCATGTTTTCATGTCTTGTCAAGAATTGATATCCCCACCTAAGATCTTCACACTACGTTTGATCTTTGCTCTTCTATGAATGCGGGACGACTAGTTATGGACTATATCTTTTACATTTCTTTGAAAATTTTCGTTGGACTTGGAATTCTTCTTAATAAGTTCACATTGCTTATTCTATCAAATGTCGCATAGGAGGTAGTCGGATCCACAGATGAAGTAGATTTAGTGTGTAAAGAGCAGCTGCCTACTCATTCGTTGATGTGAGCTTAATGTCTATACTTATTTATATGGTGGTGATTATCTGGACAAGAGCTCTGATACCATGATAGACAAACCTTTTCTCGCAAAGTATTTATAGTAGATTACTTAATCATGAGTATCTTGCGTAGAGTTGGATAAAAACAGGACCAAGTTATGTGCAGGAGTGACAAACAAAGTTGATGTGATTCTGATCGGTATGTAAATCGAGATGTGGTTTGCTTCAATACGTGCTTACTTCTATGAAACGTCCTGATCCAGTTGGTATAGTGCTTTTGGGGGTTCCGTTGTCCCTATCTGCTTCCTAACCTTAAGAGTTCAGTTCCCTTTGCAACGACAAGGCGCTGTTGCCGCACTGCAGTGAATTTATGAATGTACTACTCATAAAGGAAAGGCGATATGACCATTATTTCTTTGCGTTCGACGTCGTACAAGATTGTACGGGCATCTAATCTAACTCAAACCAAAACAAAGTCCTCACCCGATGAAGCTCGTGCTCTAATCGGAAGAGGGAATTGCTGTTGCAAGCTAAGATTAGTGAATTACATGGGGAATAGGCTCTGAAATTGAATGCCCGGAAGAGTTGTAGAGTGCCGGAAACATTTTGTCACGGGGTAAGGAGTGACTCCAACAGCGTAAACTGGTTAACGTAAATCGGTTAACCAAACAAACCGTAACTTTCAATGAGCATATATGGTTCTAAGGGCTAAACTGTTAGATGCCACGGTCTGTGTTTGTATATGTGCGCTCGCCCGTGCACGCACAGAAGTTTTGCCCCGATCATCACGCGATAAAAAGTTTCCAAGTATGGTTAGAAAACGTAGATATACTGACGTCCTGCCGATTTTTCGTGTCGAAACATGCCATTATGGGGGACCCCAAGATTCAGGAGACGAGACCAATAATTTGATATATCGTGATTTTATAACATCTGTTGTATGTTTTCAAGCGAAGACATCGACAATGACCCTCGTGTGTCTCTTACGCACAACTTAGTTTCTTCTTCTTCTCTACCATCCGTAGCAAAACACCATCACCCTTCATGTTCACGTGTTGCTCTTTGTATCTTCATCCAAATAATACAGAACTTGAGTCCGTGTTGGATAAAAGCCAAAACGCTTGTCCATACACAATAATTCTTGGGTCGCACTTTCTTTTTTGGCTTATTTTGACGTTCACAATAAAATGAAATGGCTCGTTTCTCGTTCGTTTCTTGTTGCGCATGTTGTGGAAAGTTACCCAAAAAAAAAGTCTTAAACTTATTGTATGAATGCCAATTTAGTCATAGACCTTTCAATTCGGCTAATTTAATCTTAAATCATTTTTACGATTTGCCAATATAGTCCTTAAATCGCTGATGTAGAAGCCAGCCGTCCTATGTGGCATGGTGTAGGACGATCGGCATTGACATGGACAATTTCTAATTTATTTTTTTCAAAATTTTGCGAATTTTTTTCTTTGTTCTCTATTTTTTTTTCTTTTCTTTCCCTTTTCTTTCTTAATTCCCTCGACTGTTAGCAACCTTGGTTGTGGCCTTGCGAAGGTCGTTGGCCACAGGCAAGGGCCGGGACACCCTCACACAAATCTGGCAAGGGCAGCGTGGCCCTCCCCAACGCTGGCAACCCTCGCCGGTCCTATGTCAAAGAAAAAAATGAAAAAAGAAAATTTTAGAAAATTACTAAAAAAAAAATTGCAAAGATTAGATAGATGGAATAGCACATTTTATGAATGTTACTTAAATCAGGTTTGTCAACTAACTAGGACACTTGAAATCTTAGATATACTATCTCGAATCTTTAAGGTCGGTGGTGGGTCCCGGGGTGGGGAAGTTATTAAATGCCTTTCCACGTTCTGTGTCGATAGTACTTCGTTTAACTTCCTCTGCAGTATTATTAGGCTTTGGCAGAATTTATCCTTGAATTTTGTCTTCACAATCGGTCGAACAAACAGATGATATCAAATAAAAAAAATGTTTTTCCTCAGAGGCAACAAAAAATATATTTAGAATTAATTCATCAATATAAGGGAAAACAAATTCACCTTTTTTTATGGGGTTAATCTTAAATTAGGAAAATTACAAAAAAAAAAAATTCTTAAATCTATTGCAATTGTGTCAACTCAATCCTAAACCCTTTTTTTCTTGTCAATTGGACGTCGGCCGTCCTATGTGATGTAGCCAGTGTTGACGTGAGTAATTTTTAATATTATTCATATTTTCTTTTCTTTTCTTTTTCCTTCCCCTCCCCCCTCTTCCTTTGGCCGGGTTATTGAGCCTTACCGATGGTTGACGATTGGCCAAAGGTGAGGGTTGGCGAGGTCGACCTCTCTGGCCACGAGTGAGCCACACCCTCGTCATCGTTGGGTGAGACTCGCCTTCACTAGCCGTTGGTGAGGTCGACCTCGCCGGCCCGACGATGGCGAGCCTCGCAGTTGCTAAGTAAGGTTGACCTAGCCCGGCGATGGCAAGGTCAAGGCTCGCCTTTACCAGTGGCCAGCGAGGCCAAGCTTCGCCAAAGGCCGATGAGGTATGCCTCTAGCTGGTCCTCGAGTTCCAACGATAAGCTAGAGGAAGAAGGGAAGCAAAAAAAAAAAGGAAAGAGAAAGAAAAAAAAATAATCGAAAAAATGTTTAAAATGTTATTAAAAATTATTTACATCAGTGCCAACTGTGCTACGTAGGACGGTCGATGTCCATGTCAGTGATTTCTAGTCAAAATTATTCAAATGGATTGAATTAGCACAAATGCAAAAAATTTAGGACTCAATTGGAAAAAGAAGAAGGTGTATGGCTAAATTGACACAATTTCAATAAGTTTAGAACTTTTTTGGTAATTTTCCCTCTTAAACCTATTGTACGGATGCTAATTCAGTTATGAATGTTTCAATTATACCAATTTAGTCTTAAACCTTCGTGCGAAATTCCAATAAAGTCCTTTCAGTCAATTTGTGTCGGAAATTGTT
Organism: Metrosideros polymorpha var. glaberrima; assembly: GCA_001662345.2. Lineage (NCBI taxonomy): Eukaryota > Viridiplantae > Streptophyta > Magnoliopsida > Myrtales > Myrtaceae > Metrosideros > Metrosideros polymorpha. The sequence continues at coordinate 6,827,485 of BCNH02000007.1, read as the reverse complement.
AACGTAGCGGTGATGACTGGACCACGTAAGACAATTGGTGATGACAAGACCACCCCATCAGCGATTTTCAGCGAAAATAGACCTAAAGGACAACATTGAACTTTTGTGCGAAAGTTTAGGACAAATTGACAAAATTGAAAAGTTTATGACTGAATTTGCATATGTATAATAAGTTTAGGACTAATCACGTAATTTTCTCTAATTTTTTATTCCCCTCCACAGCTCACCTGAGATTTGTTCGTTGGCCAGATGGAACAAAGATCACGCCAGGTTGCTTTGATATTGTTTCTTTCAATATACATCAGGATTCCTTACAAAATTGTTATCTTTAATTTTCAGTTTACTATAAATAAAAACCCTAAACTGATACACCTGCAAGATAAATTTATTTTTTATTAGTTTCCATCAAATTTTACTGTCAAATTTCTGAATTTGACGACACGTGACAGTTGACGGGGTGTACTAGTTTAGGGTTTTACCCTTTGTTTATTTCAAGTGTGCTAGTTTGGGATTTTTCATGGTATTAACTCAATTTAACGGAAATTAATGGAGGGTAAATTTATTATAAATGTATCAGTTTAGGATAAATTTGTCATAAATATACCAGTTTGAGATTTTTCGTGATATTAACCATTAATTTTCCTTTCCTTTAACTTTTTTTTTTTAAATCGATCCTCTACAGTTGAATATTTTCCAGTCAGAAACGTGCTAATTAATTAGTATGAATTCCCACCGAATATACTCTTTTTTAGGTGGAAAAAATTAAAAGAAAAAAACATGTCATTATTGCCTGAGTTCGTTTAATAAAAAGAGAACGAAGTGCAATAATAACGCATTCTCATAAAGTCGGGCCTGGACCCTCCTGTCCTGTCTCAATAATTTGTTAAATAGATGAATTCACGTGATAATATTATTATTCTTGCTCTTTTGATTGCAAAAGTCCTCTATTAAATAATCTAGCGGCATTTCACCCGGACACATATACTCCATACTATAACAAATCAGTTTAGGATGCATATTTTTTTAGTTAGTCTTGTTTCCTAGTTCTGTCGTTTTGCATAAACTGTGTTTTATCATGCCGAAAATTGAAGGAGCGCATAATTCTGCCATACCAACGATCATGATCCTTTTAAATTAGAAGTGATTAATTTCAAGATAGGTCAATTCCCACCCCAAAAGAGGAAATCAGACCGGACAGGTTTAGGGTGGGTTTGGTTCAGCATTTAGAATGAGCTTTCAGCCTGAATGCTCCTTTGCGAAATGCTGAACTGTTTGACAAGTTTTTTCTAAGAGAGCATTCGGCCAAATGCTAGTCTTGGAACTGCTGAAATGCTGAATGTTGGTCCCTCCAGCATTTAGCATTCAGCATTTCAGCCTTCGCAAGGCCAGCAATTGGCCGAATGCTCCCTTGGAAAAAACTTGCCAAACAGTTCAGCATTTCGTAAATGAGCATTCAGACTGAAAGCTCCTTCCAAATGCTGAACCAAACCCACCCTTAGTTCCTTAGTCTATGGAACCGAGAACCAACCCCTTTCCACCCTGGGTTGGTCTCGATTTGATTCCCAAGCCGTTCTGGGAACCGTGGTGTTATTTTTTTTAAATGTTTATTTTCTTTTTCAAAATTTCCTAAATATATTGAAAGTTCCCAAAATTTTGAATTCGAAATCACCCAGAACTGGCTGATTCGGTTCGGTCCCAATCCAACTCCTGTTGCCAAGTTGGATTGGGACCGTTGCACACCCTAGAGCTAATTAATAAAATATACAAATAGAAAAAAAGTAGTTACCCATTTCAACGATATAATTAACGACATTGTTATTAACGTGGGGGCTAATCCTCCTTCCCCGTCTCAATTATCTTGTCGAATAATTGTACTTCACATAATAATTTTATTATTTTTCTCTTTTGATTACAGAAGTCCTTTAATACAATAATCTACCCACGTTTCACAAAGGACACATATACTCCATAATTTATTGAATCGGATGCTCTTCTTCTGTGAATATGCGTTTGTAACCTCCAGCTTCAATTTAAATCAATTAGTACACACATTCGTGATTCTATAACAGTTGTATCTCTGTTTGCGACAGGTAAACTCTAGGCCAGATATCATCAATAGAGACCGAAGTGTATTTTAGCTTTAGTCACAAAAACGTGGTTCTTTATCTTACAATGATCTTCACTAACATTTTTCCCCCTTAATTGGATGGGATTTCAGATCCAACGCACCTTTACTTTATGCAGAAATCCACGTTGTTTCTGTTTGATTTGGATAAACCACGAATATGCTTGAGGTATGCCAGTGAGTAGGGGCGAGCGATTTTGAGGTGGGTCCGAGTTATAACTGAAACCTAAAACTTACCCTATCGAGATTGGCTCCTAGCTTTTGGAACCTGAAACATTCCATGTATAACTTGAAATCGAAGTTTGGTTCTAGGTGGGGGTGAGCATGGTCCGGATGAGCGATTTCCACCCTATAACTGGGAATCGCCCACTAGGGATTGGTTTCAAAAAATTGGAACCGGTTCCATGGATCCACCTTAGAACTGAATAGGCGATAGTCTGGTTTCCGAGGGTTGGTCCATGGAATGGTCCCGCCAAGCTTCACGTGAGTCAATGGGAGTTGAGAGTCGAGCCGTGAGTCGATGGGATTCAAGGTTGTGAGTCGAGAGACGGAGAAATCGAGATAAGAGTGAGACACTGAGAGTCTAAGACAATGAGAGTAGGGACCGAGATGAGAGTGAGAGAGTAAGAGTTTGAGATGAGATAGGTGAGTTTCAAATTAAGGATTTAGAACTTTCATTTTTTTTAAAAAAATTATAAATTAAATACAATATATATTATATTTTATCAACAAAACTACCTATTCCAAACAGAACCATTTATAAGTGGCGTAATCTGTCAATCCTAATAAGAGAAGTCATATTATGTTGTCGTGTAGAGTAAATGAGAGGGGTCAATTCAATAGTAAACTAGAAACACGTGTAAAAGAGTAGCGATTAGTAAATTTGAGGATTCCAAATTGCATAGTATACTATATTTCTCCTGCAATGAATATGCACATATGCTGCAGATGTATTCTAATGGGTACATATCTTCTACCTGAAATAGAGCAAGTTTAAAACTAATCCTAGTAATGGAAGAACATGTTGAACAACGGTAGTAATGAAATGACATTTGAAATTCTGAAAGTTTGATACTACTACTAGTATGAAATTTGGTAAAAAAAAATCCATAGATAATACTAGTTTTAGGGTTGACCTCGAAACAATATGAAAATTCTAAGGAGTTTTGTGTAACGGTTGAAAGTTTAAGGGTAAACAAGTACCACCCAAGAAAGTACAAGGTTGTGTAATTTTCCTTAAATTTAAGGATCTTATTTACTAGTATCTCGGGGTATAATTAACCATATCTAATACCGAAATATTTGCATTTACAAAACATCGATTGTGTGTGACACAAGAAAGATAATATTTTGAAAATCATAATTTTTTATTTAGATGTTTAACAGGTGCTTAAAAAAAATCTTAAATATAATATGCAAGTTGAACCACTAAATATAGGAAACGTAGATTGTTTCTTCTTACATAACATTCTTAGGAGAAAAAAATAATAAAAGAAGAAAAACAAAGCAACCTTCGCATTTCAACGTAATGGTTCGTCAACTATGATTATGTTTCAAAGTTCCTAATTAATGTCTCTGATTGCGGGGTACAAGTTATAAATATGACTCATGCAAATTCATTCAAACTCGAGCGGCATAATTGTAAACCACCAATCAGAAGAGTGTTAGGAGGAAATTCGAGATTGCGGAAAATGTGGGCCCACATCAAGATCGACTTTTTTTTTAGCTTTCCTTCCGTTTACGTCGAAGAGATAAAAAGAATGCCCATCAAAGGCTACTAAAGTAGCGAACGTTCTTATCTTTTCAATTCGTGTTCACATCATCACATCTATGCGCCCTAACGTACGTACCTATGTGCCTCGCCCATTAGCTACTACCGAAAAGAATATTACATTAGACCTAGTTTATCTAGGCTAATATCGTCATATCCATAGGCTAAGTCTATATAATAACTTCTCGTTACTTACCCAATTTGTGTGAGATCGGAGAATTACCACATCCAATTAGGATTAATCGGGCGATCGAAGATCCCGGGCATCCGAACCGTTAAGGAAAAAAAAAAAACCCGAAAACCAGCATGCCAAAAATTTACAATTCAGCTCTCTCACTCAATTATACAATAAATCTCCGTCAGTCTCGGATTACATATTCTTGGTACAGAAACAAAACGCAGCTTCAACTTTGTTTACAGAAAACACCAGTTAACCACTTAACCTAATTCTCACCGTCTCCCAAGTCACAGCTTCTATTTCTCCCTAAGAAGGACAAAGAAAGGGAAAAGAACAAAGAAAAGATCGATTCACACGCTCTTTGCCATATCTGAGCCATCATGGGCCAGCCTGCTTGTTCACGTAACTGTTGACCAGGGCCAAGGCGTTGCTCGTCACCTTCTTCACCGCCCCGGCCCGGCCGCACACCCCGGACTTCACCGGCCCGTCGGCCACGTCCTCGAACCCGTCCGTGCACGTGTCCTCATCCGTCAGCGCCGCGCTCATCCACGTCTGCACGTTGCTCATCTGGAACCGGAACGACTGCTCCCCGCTCCCCGCCACCACGAGCTGCCGCATCTGCTTCAGCGAGCCCCGCATCTCGTCCACCGCGTCCCCAAAGTTCTCGAAGCAGTCGTGCAGTGCCGCCGCCGCCCGCCGGTCGGCGCCGTAGTCGGCCTCCCGGGAGAGGTTGGACACGTACTCGGCCGCGCGCTGGGCCCTCACCAGGCTCACGGCGATGGCGGCCCGAGCGAGGCGGCCCGGGTCGCGGCGCACGGAGGTGGCATAGCGGGCGAGGGTGGCGTAGCAAACGTCTGGGTACAGGGTGACGTTGCAGCTGGCGCGGATGAAATCCGAGCCGTCAGCGGGGCTGGGCGCGGGGGATCCAGCGGCCGGGACTTGTTGTAGGTGGGAGAGGAAGAGTGTGAGGAGGAGGAGGAGGAGGAGGCGGAGAGATAATTGGGAGGGCATGGTTGGCATGTGTGTTTTTGTTGGGAATTTTCGGCGTTTTGTGTTGTTTGCGTTGGTCTTTTGTAGCGGAGTGTGATGGAGCGATCGAGTTCGCGAAGGTTTTAAGGCTCTGTTTTGTGGCGTGATGACAGCTAAATCCTGCATATTTGAGCGTTATCACGAAAGTGCCATTCCCTTTTATTCTTGCATATTTGAAGAAAGCGAAGATGACCCGTATGGTCCTTGAAATTTGATCCAATATGCAATGTGGTCTCTGAATTTTTAATTTATTCAGTGTGGTTTCTGAACTTTAGCCTAATATGTTATTTCATCCCTAAATTTTTTTAGTTTATTTAATATGGTCTATGAACTTTTGATACATGTCCATACTAATCCTTGAACTATATGAAAATGTCCAATATTGTCCCTGAACTTAAATTAATGGAATGATAACATTGGATATTTTTATATAGTCCAGTGACTAGTTTAAACATTTACCAAAAGTTTAGGGACCACATTGAACAAATTAAAATTTCATGAACGACATTACACATTAGTTTAAGTTCAGGGACCATAATGAACAAATTAAAAGTTCAGGGACTACATTGAACATTGAGCCAAAATTCAGTGACCATTTGTATCATATCCCTTGACAAAAAGGATCATGTTGGCGTCCATCCCTTAAATGAGGAAATCCAGTGTTCATCCACATTAATATCTAGTTCAGTTTATATTTAGGGCATGTCCACAAATTGTAATCCATCAATCAAATGTATGGTTTACGAATGTAATCGGTTTTATATGAACTCAATGCATTCACTAATGACCGGGGGAACGAATTCTCTACCTCACAATGTGCTCTCACAAAAGTCTCGACATATCCCGACCGTTCTTACTTACCTTATCTGCGAGCATAAACGGTCGAGAAAGAATCAACAACATAGAATTACTTGAGACACCGGTAAAGGTATTATGCATTGTCAAAGATCTCCGTCCACTGTTAGGGCCATGTGCTTAGCAATGGAGGTTATTTCATCTTTCGTAAAAGGACAACCGTGTTTTCCTCCATCCCTAGTAAGAGAAAACGTCCTCCTGCCGACCCCTGATCGATGGCTTTCGTTCCGAGCGTCTCGCGTGTAAGTAAACAAGCGCGGCTGGATGCCGAGACGGCAAGGGCGTGTTAGTAAATCATGCTCACCCGAAGTGAGAAATTGCCTACAGTGAGTTGCAATCAAGCGTGCGGTGGGAAACCGAAGCACGGCCGGCCATTTTCATGTGCTTTGATTTGCGGCTGGCTTAGTGCTGTGTCGACTGTCCACCGGGACCATCGACCCTTCCCTCCATACACACCGGGTCTGCTCTTTCTAAGGCCCACTCTTCATGTTGGCAGCTGTCTTTTCCCTTCTTTTTTCTCTTTAATAACGAGAAATGATCGAGCCAAATCATATAGCTCCCTAGGCTCTCGGTACGGGGACCTCGACAGGGAGAACACTTGCCCTTATGATCTGTGTCGGCCACCCAATTCACGTGTGAATCCATTTTTCAACCGAGCCAATTCTAAGGAACTAGATGGTCCAAGACCGTCCAATTATAGGCTTTGCATTTCGGAACTTCATTCTTTTCTCTAGAAAGATGGTATCGATGATTCAATTTTGGACCAAGTTAGATGCACGTCGAATTTCGACTGAACAATCTTGATACAATCACATGGTCCCAGAACCGAAACCACGCGACTTACTCTTTGCCAAGTGCATAAACGGGATTAAGTAGAATGGAACAAATTTCATGGATGACAAGGTACATATTCATCATTTAAAAGATGCGCATATCATTTCTAAGTAGCTCAAGAACACCTTATAATTCCAAAAAAATAAAGCGGCGTGTAGAAAGGTCAGGTCCCAACGAGCATTACGATTTCGCCCTCTGTCACTCGATTGGTGGGTAGGTAGGGGCAGTGTCGTGGGCACGCTTAGGTTTTAGACCGACCACGATTTTCAAACAAGGGCAGTTAGTGCAGTGAAGGAAAAGTTGAACTTAATTCCACTATCGCCAATTGCTACGAGCGTGCGACTTTAATATGTTAACTTTTTAGCACGATTGCGGGCCCGTAATCAAACACAATTTTTGGTGTCTCGAACTTTACTCCACCACACTTCTAGTTCTAGTTTTGTTCTACTTGCCCTAGATGTCGTGCCTTACCATGTTGTGGTCTGATGAAATTATTGGGAAGAGCAATGTTCGAGATATTAAGTACGGTTCATGAAATCAAGTTAGTAAGTATCGTAGCGCATTAGTATTAGGGGTTTGAATATGGCACGCTTGTTTAGATACTTAGCTATAGTTTGCCGCATTATTGAATGAATTCTCAAAATTTTAAGGGTGTTGTTTAGAACATTACTATTCATATGGAAATTCGGTACGCCCTAGGCGCGGAAGACCGTTAAATAGAAATGATTAATTAAAGTCTATAAAGTGTTCCCTTATAGAGCAAAAGTTGAATAATTGCTTTATGCTTGTATGTCGTTGAGAGGTCAGGGTAGTTGTCGAGGTATTTTGGACTTATGGTTGCGTGGACATTAAGTTCACAGTCTACTTTTACTAATATAGATCGATAGATTGGGAGACTACTTCCTTCGCATCGGATACGATTCCATTAATAGAGTGATAGACATGCCACTCACTCTAGATGAAAGACTGTTGTAATCTGACTATGGGTTTTATCGCATCCCTACCAACCGAGGGATACAACGAGTTGATTGATATGTCACGGGTTTGCAAAGAAAAATGTTCTTTCGACCCCTAAAAAGGTCAAGCCGAAATAACAAACACGAATAAAAAGGTCCTTTCTCAATTCTCACCCAATTAAAAGTCCGAATCTTCGTAGCTTTTGTTGAGGATCATTTATGTTGTGATATTAACGCGGAAGCTAACCAGAATCTTGCAATTATATCAAACGTGAAATCGCTAGGGAATAAACGAGAACAATAAATGAAACTAAAAATTTACGTCGTTCGGTCCGAGTGTTGGTACCAACATTTACAGGGAGAGCCGAAAGCAAATAATCTACTATAATTGGAGAATCAGAGTTGCATATCCAGTTGCACACCTTCATATATATATATATTAACTGCTCTACACCATACTAATTCTCTGATGTTAGACTTTTCTAACACAACTCACATGTGTATCTCAACCATTTCCCTCTCACGTGTGAGCTCATTCTGCATCAAGATGTCTCGGCTTGAATCTCCATCAATGCCCCAACTTCATCCCTCATCTCTTTCTTCAGATCGAGCCTTGAAGTTTGCCATCAGGCCCACATTGCTACACCACAACGCCCATTACTGGAAAGCGTGTTGGTTACCAGATTCCTTCTTTGATATATTCACCAAACACTAGAACAGATTGGAGGCTTATCAATTTACCATCGATTCTGATACCATTTGTTGAGAACGCGCAACAGAAGCTCAATACCTTCACCCGGAGAGATTGCCAAGAGGGTGTCCAAGTCCAAGTCCGTCAACATATAAATCAAACTCGCATTCACTCAAAAGCTTAAGCCAATGAATTATAAGCCAACTAGGATATCTTAACCGCCCTACACCACACAAATTCTCCAATGTGGGACTTTAATAGCACAACCCACACGTGTATCTCCACAATTTATAGCATCATTCTTAAGTTCATAACCAAATTGAAAGAGTTCTTACAACATTATCATCAAAATGCCAATTCGACCCTCAAATTTCTTCAATCAGTTATGTAATATATGAGTATATCTTCAATTTATATATGATAAGTGACATGACACTATCTAAGATAATCGATGGAATTGAGCTAAATCAAGACTTATAGTCTCGAATCAAGCTCAATGATCAAAGCCTAAACCCATCAACTTTTGTTTCGATACTTTAGATACTTTCGTGAATTTCATCTACGGGTAAAAAAAAAAAAACGATACATAAACATGAAAGTGCAGCAAATTGATATGCATATGCATTTGAATGAAGAAGGAAGGTGCTTTCAATGGCATTATTTCAATTTCTCCTGCAAATTAAACGATGGGGGGTTAACATCTAAGGACTTGATTAAGCTCTTTTTAACTAGTCATAGTCTCCTAGGACTTAAAAAGTGGATTACGTGCATACAAGTTTCAATATTTCAACTAAAAATTTTTCCCTTTGATACATTAGATTCGTTTAGTGTAATGCTGACAACCAAGCTGGAAACGAATCCAAGCTCGTACATCGATTGCGGGTTTGTCCAACTTATCAACGAGTTGACTTATTACTGTGTGACAGGAAGACAATCGCCCTCTGACATGCACAGCGAAAATGAAAACCCTAGTTTTGACATTGCATGAACAGCAAAAAAGTGAAGTTCCGGATTGAATTTGACTGTAGAAAACTAAAAGTTGACATTTCTTGTTCGTCAGCAACTTCATTCTACTGTGTATTATGAGCTGCACATGTGGTCATGATTTCGTTCCTAAGAAATTTTTTGTCCTTATTCCTAGTATATCTCGAAACAAGATCTATGCTTTTTGGCCAACTATATTCTAGAATCAAATATCCATAACTTTATATCTCTAAGCTTACCTCC